>CM042332.1:10688277-11030777 GCA_023566125.1 Zingel zingel
TTTATGTCAAAGGCTCAGTTCACCCAAATAATCATAATAATAACATAAAACATTTTCATACTTACCTTTAGTGCACGTTTCAAACTCAAGGCCCCGTGGTTCCAAATCCGGCCCCTCCCATATTTTGATCCGGCCCGCAAACCAAAAACTTAAAAATGATTTTCAAACTGGTAGTACGCTACACTCAAAGCAGATTTTGGCAGACTTGGAAATTCCCACACAGCCAGTGAGTTTACACATTCAGGCTGTGAAACAGGTTGTTGTGAGTCGGCTGTGTGGTAGCCTACTTTTAAAAATGTAAATGTAAAAATGCTTGTTTTGCTAAATTCTAGGAACTTTTTGCTGACTTTTTTTTAAGGCTTTATGTCAACCAAACTGTATGTGAGAAATCTATATGAGACACAGTTAATGATATTTTACTTTTTCGATTTAAAGCAACACTAGAGAACTTTTCCCGCTTCGGTCCGCCTACAGGTTGGAAGCGGATTTGTCCATTACATTACATTATGCAAGTTTGCCAGATCGGGTAGCGGAACTGTAGTTCGAATGAACTGGAAAATGTAATGCTAATGCACATGTAGTGCTAATACGTGCCTTAACGACCATTATCTACAGGACTGAATAGCAAAGTGGATTTTGGTTCCTCATTTCGGTGCCACTTAAATGCCTGCGCTTCTTCTGATGCTCCTAAACGGACGTTAGAGGCAACCGAAACATCGCTGCATGTCACGCTAGTTAACACTACACTTGGCAGCAGGTAACGTTAGCCTACCGTTAGCTAGCAATGGAGTAAACACAGTTAAAATGCTGACAGCTAAACGGTGTAGAAGTTTATCTGTATTTCACTGTGTAGGATTCCAATACCGGGACGTACGACCGTCTGTAGCTGCCGTTGTTTGAAAAACAACACAGATGTTGCATTTACTTGAAACTCGCCTCGCCAGCCTCGTGCTGCATTAAAAGTTATTGTAAAATACCCTTTTCCCATTCAGTGGTTGTTTTTGTCGTTTAACAGGAATTTACTGGTGAAATAAGGAAGAGGCTCGATATTTATATAACTTTATATTATTTATTTTTATATAACTATTTGACTGAAATGGTTATCAGAAATAATCTCAGAAATAATTTATTTAAAAAAGACTAAAAATGTTTGACTACAACTTGACTAAGATATATTGAGTTTTCTTTTGACTAAAACTAGACTAAAATGACGAGACTTTTAGTCGACTAAAACTTGACTAACAAAAAAAGATATGTGAATGACTAAATATGACTAAAACTAACAAGGACATTTGGCACAAGACTAAGACTAAATAAAAAATAGGTGACAAAATTAACACTACTAAGCATACATTAATTGAATCGGTTATGGCCCGAATCTGTCGCAGATTGTCTTTCACATAAACTGTATATCTTAGCAATAGATTTGAAACCAAGTCTGAATTAACGTTAACGTGAGGTTAAGATAAATGTTTGCTTTCTAGCTAAACTTTTACCGGCCGGTTTATTACCGTTACCGTTAGCTAAAAGACATTTCACGTAATTTTGTTTGTGTTGCTTGAAATGACGGATGAAGCTGGATGTTGTGGTTCTCGTGTCCATCATTTTGGAGTTGCAATCCTTGTTAGTTTTTTACAACGAGCATCGACTACAAACTCAAATTTCACTATTTGGGGTATAATCCCTTCCATGAAGGCTGCCTCCTACATTGGCCTCTGCTGGTCTGCCACACTCTGGAAAGGTTGCCTAGCAACTTGGTAGGGTGGCGAGTATAGCACAAAGATGTTCCAAAAACAACTTTATGTAACTTCTATATACGGCCTGGCTATTACACTAATAACAAGTCAAGTCCTTTCAAGTCATCTGTCTCAAGTCAAAGTCAAGTCTCAAGTCTCAAGTCTTGAATAATAAGTCAAAGTCAAGTCTGAAGTCTTGAATAACAAGTCAGTCAAGTCTCAAATCTTGAATAACAAGTCAAAGTCAAGTCGAGTCATTTATCAATGTAAGTCAAGCAAGTCTCAAGTCCTCAAATTGGCGTCTCGAGTCAGACTCGACTCAAGTTGTGCGACTCGAGTCCCCCACCTCTGACTATCTGTATGGCTAAACACCAGAGGAAAGTGAGGAAATGTGTTTTTAAATCATTACACATATAATGTAGGTCAACCAACCCGTTTGAATGTTATCTGTGATCATTGAGAAAACCCTTTACTGTACTGTAAATGTATCAGTCTATGTTCACATTCCCACGTAGAGTAGAGAGAGAAACAGGAGGTCATTAGGTACGGGGGGTCTAAACATGATTTAACTCTTTCTGTCATTCGGACGAGTTGTGGAATGAAGGGGAGGATCACGGTCTTAGGGGAACGGGGAGAGGTGTAGTCACACAGAGGGCAGAAATGGTGAGAAAGAAGGAGATAAGAAACAGAGACAGACACAGGTGGAGAGGGGTGAATTAAAAGAGACGGCAAGAGTGAGAGCACTAATAAACCACACAGTTGTACGGTATAAAAGCAGTGATGCATTTACTCAAGCACTGTTCTTAAGTACAAATGTGATGTACTTGTACTTTACTTAAGTCTTTTCTTTTCATGCCACTTTCTACTTCTACTCCACTACATCACAGAGGGCAATATTGTACTTTTTTTCTTTTACAGTCTTGTATAAAGTACTTGAAAGCAAGTATCTTACCAGAAAATGACTTTGGTAGAAGTTAAAGTCACCTTTCAGAATATTACTTGAGTAAAAGTCTCAAAGTATCTGGTATTTACTGTACTTGAGTATCAAAAGTAATTGTATGATAGTAAATGTACTTAACGATGATGTTACCTTTACCAAAATCCAATAACTTGAAAAAAACTTATTTACAGAGCAAGTTCTTTGTGGAATAAAATCCCTAGTAACATACATTTTATCACAGAAAAGGACCATTTTAAAAAGAAAGTCAAATCTTACCTTCATTTAAATTACTTATTATGAGGTTTCTGATTGTGTGTCTTTGTCAATGTAAGCAACCTAAATGTTAGCAATGTAATATATTGTAATATATAACTTCATTTTCAAGATATTTCTTTATTTGCTTGGTTTATTATTGTTTTCATTTAATTTAATTTGTAGTTTCTTGCTTTGTTATTTAGTTTTGTTGGCAGATATTGTTGCATGTATTTTAATTTTTTTAATTTCTTTTCTGTATATGTTATGAAATGTTTTAATATTGATTGACTAAATGTAGTGTTGGACCCCAGGAAGACTAGCTGGTCGTCAAGGCGTCAGCTAATGGGGATCCTTAATAAACTAAACTAAACTAAACTAAATTAAACTATTAGAAGAATAAAGTAAGAGTAAAAAAAAACTTTAATTGTGAACTTCATTGTGGCTTTCTTATAGTGAAGCATAACATTCAGGGTTTCCACACCTTCTTAAACCTCAAATTCAAAGTCTGACATCGACAAAGAGAAAAACATACACAATTTTTTCATCAACGTACGAAAACATTTCTTGCAAGTAACGAGTAACGAAGACGCTTAGGGGAAATGTATCGGAGTAAAAGTAAAAGATTCGTGAAAATTCAACTTTTTCTAAGTACAGTAACAAAGAATTTGTACTTTGTTACATTACAACACTGCTTTTTACTCCACTACATTAATCTGACAGCTTTAGTTACTAGTTACTTTACAAATAAGGATTTTTACACACAAAAAACATGTAGTTTATAAAATACGATGTTTTATTATAAATTAAACTACCCAACAATACAACGGCCTACAAGTCCAGCTTAAATGATTAGATGATTAAACACTTGACAGATTGACAGAACTGTTTTGATCACTTCCAGTTTCTAAAATGTGAGGATTTTTCTGCATTGAGTACTCTTACTGTTATTACTTTAAAGCTATAGTGTGTAATTTCTGTCGCCCCCATGAGGAATTCTAAGTAATGACAACAACACTGTCGGCGCGTCCACGTGACACAAGCCTTCCGTGATCGCGCACCACCCCCACCCCTCATCCACACAGTAGCTAGTAGCCAAGGAGGACACGGAGGATTAAAAAAAAACTTTATGGACCCTTCAGAAGAGGTAATTATCTTCACTTGAGTATCTGCGTGGGAAGTTTTGTGTAGCTTTGTAGCAACTCCTTTGACAACGGCTTGAATGTAACGGACGTCCATTAATATCAAAAAGTTACGCACTAAAGCTTTAAGTCTAACCCTTTCAATGCAGGACTTTTACTTGTAACAGAGTATTTGTTTTACAGTGTGGTATTAGTACTTGAACTTAAGTAAAGGATCGGAATACTTCTTCCCGCGCTGTATAAAAGGAGTGTGATTTGGCAGGGTTGTGTTTGGTGGGAGGATTTGAGTCAAGGAGAGGGGTAATAAGGGTGGAGGAGAGGGGTGAGAAAGGGAACGTCCATGGACAGGGGGATTGAACGGGATGAAACAGAGTCATGGTGTGGCTGTAACGTCTGTGAACCATTTGGGTCGAGACTCGGCGTGGGGGTACGCCTCCATGAGCTTCTGGCTTCATCATCCCCCGGGGGTTTAAGTCCAGGATCTTCTTGTTGTAGGGCGATGTTGATAACCACTGAGGTAAGAGGGGAGAGAGGGTTGTGAGAACTGAGACGTACAGGAGAGACAGGGTTTGACACACACATATATAGGCCATAAAAAGTAAGTAAATAAGTAAAGTTTATTGATATAGCACTTAGACACAAAGTCAACAAGAGACAAAGTGCTTCACAGGACAAATAATACATTAAAACTAATGGATACCCAATAACTATCACAGAAAATCACAAAGGCAAGGAACATCAAAATAAATAGTAATACGATCAACAATGTGGCTAATCGAACGCCTGACTATAGCTCCTCTTTTGAAAAATATAACAGTGAGTGGAAGAAAGAGATCCACGCAGACAGGGAGCCTAAAAAGGAAAGAAAAATGAGTTACACAGAGTACATGTAGAGCAATAGAGACAGAAAGAAAGACAGAAAGAGACATAGAAAAACAGACTGACAGAAATGAAGACAGGACGAAAGACAGAAAGAAACATATAGAAAGACAGACTGACAGACAGAAAGAAAGAAAGAAAGAAAGAAAGACAGACAGGAGGAGACATAGAAAGACAGACTGACAGAGAGGAAGACAGACAAAGTGCGCAAAGCCGTTGATTGACTTTCCAGCATGAAGGAACTCCTTGTACGCTCCAACTTGTATCTGTAAAGCCTTCATAGCCCTGCTCTGATCAATCTGAGAGTGACACTAATAGGCCATAATAACCACCTAGGAAAGAGCAGTGGATGGGGATTGTGGGTAATATGAAAATGATGATAGAAAGCGAACTGAAGGTCGCCCGTGTCTTAATTCTATCTGCAGTTTTTATCATGAGGGATATCTGAGGGTCACGGGAGTTCAGAGGGATGAGGACAAAATGAGTGTGTGTGTGTGTGTGTGTGTGTGTGTGTGTGTGTGTGTGTGTGTGTGTGTGTGTGTGTGGGGGGGGGGGGTATGTTTAAAGACATTGTATATGAGGACATTTTTGGTAATGTGGAATCATTTTGGACAGCCTTCACTTCACTGCGATTGTTTGAAATTAATATTTGAAGAAGGGTTAAGAATATGATTAAGTTTAAACATGAATTAAAGAGGCTATAATCAATATGTTTTTATTAACAATGGATGAAATGTAAATGTGAAAAGGTGCTCGTAGTGACGAATCCAGCACTATTTCAGGCGCAGCAGGCAGTGTACGCTTAGGGACCGACATTTGCAGACAAGTTAGTGATTAGCTGGTGGACATAGTGGAACTTTTGGCAGCTGTGAACTAGATAATTTCTCTCTGCAGTTGGAGGAGAGAGAAAAAGTACTCAAATGGGGTGTGAATATTCCACTTACATTCGCCAAGAGGTCAGAAACAAGACTCCATATAAAAGCTAATGTTGCTCCGTGTCTGCTGGATGTGTGAAAAAGTTTTTTTGCTAACACATTCACTATAATAACGTATATGACCACAAAATCAATTTAAATCTGAATTGGAGTAAGAGTTAAACCTCCTGCATGAAAGCAGTGTCCAATCATAAGTCATATACAGTATATTACCTTTAATACAAAGGAATCAATGTATTGTTTTAAGTATCTCTACGCAGCCGCTTTTAGCTCCACATTGGTTTTCCAGCTGTGTGGAATTAATATAACCAATGATAGTTATTTCACATGGCTACGCAGTGTGTGTGTGTGTGTGTGTGTGTGTGTGTGTGTGTGTGTGTGTGTGTGTGTGTGTCTTTGTGTGGATTGGTTGGTGTAGAGGTGGGAAGCCATACAATGGTAGCCATTGTTAAAATCACGCAGTTATCCCAAACTGATCTGACATTTGCTCCAGCGGACAATTTCTCTCGGATGTTGTACAGAATAATAATCAGTTCGGGGTTTGAGATACTGATCTGGAAACTCACAGTGGAGCCTTAGAGTCAAACAAGTGACCTGCTTTTTGATTATTATTATTTTTTTAATCAAATCTGTCATCTTTTTGCCTGGAAACAAAGGGCAGCGGAGTGTATACTGAGAGTGTGTAAGAGTTCTGCTATGTTTGTGTCAACGCCTGACTCTAAATTTACAGTAAACCGCCAGTCATCACACAGTCATTCATTTGTCATTTCCTTTTGCCTGCTTGTGTGTGTGCTTTCATAGGAACTGGTGTGCTTATGTGGTGACACGCACTGTTAGCTGTGTGATGGAGGATGGGGTGGAGACATACATCAAACCAGACTATCAACGCTGTACCTGGGGCCAGTGTCCTCGAGTTGCGTAAGTATTTATGCCCTCTCTTCTATTTCATATCTTCTCTGATTCTTCTTCCCTGCTGCTGGAATCTTAAGCCCTATTCACACGGGATTAGTATTACCTGGTGGCCTCTAGTCATTTCTAATATTTACGGAAGTTGTCTGTGATCTTAATCCCCTGCGAATCGGCCAAATCTGTAATTTGTCATGTAAAAATTCCCCCAAATGATCTACCATATTTCGCCGAACACCGAGGTTCGGTGATATTAGTCCCGTGCGAACCCACATGTCTGTGATTTGGCGGGTGCGTATATAATTTTTGCAAGGTTTTTGTTTCCTGTGCACCTTTTTATCCCTCTCGCGAGGACGGGATTGCGCGGGGCTGCGGACGCCGCCTTTCATGGCCAACCTAGTCTGGACCACTGCCCGACCAAAGACCTCCATGGCTTTAGCTGAGGGCTGTCGCCGTGGCGGGGATAGGGTATGCGCCTCTTATAACCTCTACTAGGCCTGGCACAAAAAGATATAAAAAAAACCCTGACCCAAGTGTGGTGCGGCGGCCTCGCCTTGGCCGTCCTCCGCGCGCCTCCGGGGTACAGATACGTCAGCAAATTTGAGTAACAGCAGGCCTCGCTTATCTCGTGCGAATGTTCTTCACCAAACTCAGATGTAGGGGAGTTATTTCTAAATCCCACGAGATCCCCAGATGATACTAATCCCATGCAAATACTTCCTAATTTGTATTCAATCTTGCTCCTCCAACTTTCTGCCCTCTGTTCCACAGAAGTTTGTATCCTCTGTGCATCCATCTTCTTCCCCCTGTTTCCTGTCTATGGATACCAAATTCACTCCGCTTTTTTCATTTTCTCATGAGAGTCTCATCAGAAAAAGGTGTCTGGTTGTGACTGGACTTGTGTGTAGCCAGAAAACTACTACGGACATAATTACACCTCAGTATTGGGCTGGTTATTCTCAATAAAGGGGTAGTGGTCTCAATCTCACACACATTACTGTGGTGGACCTTCAGTATAGAGACAGAGCACATTTAAGTCCTGTCCAAACCTGCTAGCAAACAACAGAAAAATGCCTAGAAGCTGCTGTGTGGTGGGATGCAGTACCTATAATAAACAATAAACAAACAAAACACGGTAAAGAACCCTTAACTATATTTTTATAAGCTGCCGAACCGAGTGAGGAATCAGCAGGGAGAATGGGAAGACTGTGGAATTCTGACACCAAGCTACCGTTATGCCAACGTGTGCAGCAAGCATTTTGTTACCAAGCAGTGTTTCCTTTAGGATTTTTTTTAGCAGTGGGGGCAGATCTGTCGGACCCCCCCCCCAGTCCCGCGCCCCGCCGCCAAATGTTTTACGTATTAGACAGAACTGACACTTCGCTGCAACACAAACAAATATATTTATTCACCTCTATTCAAACACAATAAGGCATATTTTCATTTTGTTTTGATTGAACTGTATTTTTGAGGAACTGTAGGTCTACAAAATACATTTTACAAGAAATTCTTCATAGGGAAACCAAAACCAAAAGTAGGCTATAGTATGAAACCATTCATAATGAAACTAATTGCAAGTTGGCAGCCTTGCTGTGTGCATTTGATTTTTCTTGGCTTTTGGAAAAATAACTCCAAGGCTCGGTTATAGGGGAATTCAGAAAGAGGTGGCCCATTAATGCTGAGTAGCATACATGCTGTAGATGGTCCCCCTGTGGCCTGTTCCTTAACACTACAACGGCCAGGACGGTCATTTTGACCGTTTTGAAATGTATATGTGTAATAACTTTGCTAAATAAAAAAATACAATCCTGCTGGTACCTGACTTTTCCTAAAAGAGTGTATTTTCATTTAAAATTGTTTTTATATACATTACACAAAAGGCAAAGAAAATACAATCACTTTTACCTATTTCGGCCATACACGGTCATATTGACCGCTCGGTTTTTCGCGGTTTTGTTTTTAATCTTTTGCGTGGTTGAAGATGCATCTTGGTTGCTTAATAATAATCATAGTCTCTATCAGAGAAACGTAAATAGCGGTCTCGAGTAACAAGTGTGGACATCACCGATGGGCCGAGTCGGTGACGTGGGCACTACGGCGTGGATGGACTCAATCAGAAGAAAAGCACCGGGCGCTCGCTCTGTGAAAGGCGCGGTACACATAGATGGCCAGTAGCTGTCTACGTGTTCATATAACTTTATACATTCTACAACTGGCTGGAATCATTACACACATCCTCTCCAAGGAGTGCACCAGCTGTAAAATATCCCGGAGGAAGTTCATGCAGCAACTGGCAAAGTAGCTGAGAGCGGAGTTTATGGAGGAAAAAAGGGCAGCAGCGCACGGTCCGAACAGCGCTGCGCACCACAGCAGACACCAAAACGGAGGCAGTGCCAGGTTAGATTAGTTTATAAATTAAATATAAATTTTCCCCAATATGTTTCGGGACATGAATGTATGAAATAATCACGGTTTAGCCTACTATGCCATGATATGAATTATTGAAACACGTATTAGGCTACTACTCAAAAGTACCTTGAGCACCTAAAATACAAATGTGAGCAAGGGCGTTTTGAATCAACAGCCACGTGCATTTTAGCTAGCAGGTGAAGGTGAAACAAAACATTTGCAAGAACTATAGACTAATACAGGCTTAAATGAACTGACAACATAAGTTATATGACTTACAGTTCTCAAGGATGCACACATGCCATCTCTTTTTTCTTTCTCCCTTTTCGACGAGTGGCACTCACGTTGTGAAGTGCGTGTCTGCGCTATTCTCCGACGTGCTCTCTAACAATCACTGCTGATAGACGGCTTTTTGTACATTTCTGATACCGTGGCGGGAGATATCTAACTGTGGCGGACCGCCACTTGCCAATCAACATAGAGGAAACACTGACCAAGTCAAATATCCAAAGGTCAGTGTTAGGTTGACTTTATATCTGTAAGGTAAGTTTTGAACACAGTATGCAGCTTGTAGCATAGAGGAATGTGGATAAATCCGAAAGCTAGGCAGTTTTATGTTTGCAAATGCCTTAGCTTGCTAGCTAACATCGGCTTACAAACAGCTCACCTGTCCTCTCTGGAGACTGTCCTCTCCCGAAACATGCTCCCATAGGTCCTTTGTTCAAGCAGCAATTACGACTCATCTTTGTGATTTTTAGTTGCGGTGCCCTCTAGTAGTGGTAGTAATTATGACAGGAGCAAAGCAGAAAGTAATGTGACAAAGTAGATGAGCGCCAAGTTCTTCAGAACTAGGCAGGTTGGGTGGTGGATGGGTCAAACAAACACATGACTGTAACCAAGGAGAGCGGGGATTGAGACACGTAAGTAGGGCTAACGCCTGATTTTAACCCAAACATTCTTTTGCTAAACTTAACTAATTAATTTTGTTGCCTAAAGCTAACCAAACTGCCACTGCCTCTTTGGTAGACATAGGTTGCAAGAACAATCATTTGACATGCTTAATTCTTGTGTTGTCTTCCCATCCACAATGAACTTTTTGTCCTTTCCGGTGAAAAATGAAAATTAACGTTTTTGTTTGATTACAAGATGCAGCCTTGTGTGGTTGCTATAGAAACTAATTAACTTTAGCTACAGTTGAGCTAACGTTATTCGCCGTAGTTCTAAACATTACAATGTTTTAAAAATGGACAAATTAATTGTCAATTTTAATATATTTGGAGTAGGGAAGACATTTGAGGACTGGTTAAAGAGCGACAAGGACGACGGAATGACAAAAGAAAAAGACAAGGCCCAGGGTACCCGTTTCTGAGATCTGTCATATGAGGAGCTGCATACAATTGAAGACGGGGCCCTTGAATCAAACACGAAAAAGGCAACTGCCTTTGCTATCAAGGTTTTCACTGAGTGGAAGAGCCACCAGAAGGATAGACTGACAGTGACAACTGCAGCACCGAAGAACTAAACGATTTGTTAAGACGTTTTTATGCTACAGTTCAAAGCGCAGTAGGCAAGCCATACAGTGTGGCAACGATTACCGGCATCAGAGCCTCACTGAACCGTCATTTCTCAAGGTTCAATTTATATGGGGACAGTGAGTTTTCCCACGAGCAACAGGGTGTTCAAATCCATAATGAAAACCCATCGAAAGAATGGCCAAGACAAGGCGAAACACCATCCCCACGTCACCGAGGCTGACCTGAAATTGCTGCGTGAATCCACAGCTCTTTCCCTGGACACCCCGTTAGGTCTAGGTTTGATCTCCAGCTTTGCTTGGCGAGGCGAGGCAGGGAGGGTCCTCATTCGCCATAAAAGTGGATGATGCCGGGGATGAATACGTTAGTTTTTCATTTAATCCGGAGACAAGAACCACAAACATCCAAATGACCCAAACAAGGAAAACCTCCGAGGCGCAATGTACGCGGAGCCAGGCAACCCCAGATGTCCAGTCCTGAGCTTCAAAAAATATCTCGCCAGATGTCCGCTGGGTGTGACCGCCTTGTACCTCCATCCACTGAAGGACCCCCAACCACATCTCTGGTACTACACACAGCCGATGGGGAATAACTACCTGGGGGACATGCTTCCACGATTGTCCAAATCAACTGGTCTGACCACCAGATACACCAACCACATTCTTAGAAGCACGGCTGTCCGTTGTCTGTCTGAGGCCGGGCTGGAGTCCAGACAAATCATGTCTTTTACGGGACACAGGTAAGCCTAGGTTATAAATGAATTGTGGTAATAATAACCTGAAGCCTACCTGAAGCCTACTGCAAATTAACATTTTTTATAAAATTTTTTGCAGGTGTGAATCCAGCCTCAAAAGCTACTGGGCGCCATCCAACAAGGACAAAAAAAGTTTGGAGTCGGGTGTTGTCCGCACCCCAGCAGGCCTCCACAGCAAGCATGGTCTCTCCCCCCCGAGCTGCGTAATCCTCTCAGCCTACCTCGTCCGATTCATCATTCATAAATGAATCGCCTCAATCGCAATCATTTTGTTATACATTTACTGCAAATAAAAATTATTTGGAATAAGGAATGCATGTTTGATCTATCACAATTAAAGCTGACTTGATACAATGTAGCAACTACGTTAAACTAGTGATCAGATGCAGCCTTGTGTGGTTGCTATAGAAACTAATTAGCTACAGCTGAGCTAACGTTATTCACTGCAGTTCTAAAGGGGACTACTTTTTGAGGGAGATGAACTCAAAGAGAGTATACATTTAATAAGCATGCAATATGAATATTAAAAAGCATAATTATTAAAGTATTTGAATTTTTTATTATGTTGGCAAGCAAGAAGTAGAATAAACGGGATAATCACCTCAAGGCAGGGCAATAAACAGTTTGTCTCGGGCGGTAAGCCGGGCATATCAAACTGTTTATTGCCCTGCCTCTCGGTGATTATCCTTTACTTATTTTTGAGTTTTAAAAAAAGCAGATATGATGAATTACTTTGACTAATATTTAAGATCAGAGGATGTTGAGTGGATCCCAGACTGGTATATGTCAAAGTTTAGTCAGGATGATCAAATTCTATAAAATTGAAGAAAACACCCAGAATTCAAAATTCAGTGAAAGTAATAATTTATTTTACCTGCTAAGATGTTATTTTGGGGCAATTTGCTTAAAAGAAACCTATATTTCTAAAATAATAAAACATAGAAAACGGGTTAAATCTGAAGTTTTTAGCTAGCTACAGGCACTTTGTTAGTCGTTAGCCGTTGCATAGTGTGGCGCTGTTTGTTTTCACCTTTGTTGGGTATGGTTTTCATATGCGCTCTGTCTCTATGCCTGGTGCAGACCTGGGAATATCCAATGTTACAAATATTGGAACAGATTTACAATAGATATGATCATTTGAATAATTTCCCGAATGTGGTTATTGTGTATGCGAGGCAAGATTAATTATGAGCTCCTGATGTTTTTCCCTCTTTTGAAGTTTTCGCCATGTTGTCTTACCCTGGCTTGGCTGCCTGATCCCCATGCCTGCCAGGGGCCTTGGCCTAAACCTGGGCTATGCTAAGAATGAAGCCAGCAGGGGTTCCAGGCACCACAGTCTAGTCTCCTACCCTGTAAAAACAATCTCTTCTTCTTACTCTCTTTCTTTCTTTCTTTTATGGCTCGACTACTTTCGTGCTCTTTCTCCAGCTTGACCAACTCCTCCTCCTGCTACCTCTCCAGGCCCTAGTTTATGTTTTTTCATCAGAGAGTATGTGGATCCCTTTTTCTCACGCTGTCAGAGCGGAGAGCTGGAAGATGAAGTCTTTAATATGGCGCAGAAAAGCCTCTGCCATACCTACAGTGATGTTTGTGGGTTGGCATAAAGAAGAGAGCAACCTGCTAAACGTTCCCAGTCAGGGCTTGTTAATTTTCCTGTGACGCTGCCATAACTCTGTAGTGAGACATCCGGCCAATTCTGGTCTATTTATTTATTGAAAGTCTTTTCAGTCACAGAGCTAAATGACACAAATAATGATAAAACTACAAAGGAGCTATCCAAATAAAACATCCATATATATTTTTTCAGATGAATCGTCTTTGAGGAAAAAAAGATTTAGTGCTGGATGGGGTTGATTTCTTTTGGAAAATGGTACAGAAATAACCTTCTAAAGTTTACAAAGCACTCTTAATCCCATCCATCATCAGTCGATGATTTGGAGCTATTTCCCAGACATCCATTGACTCAGTGCACATTAATAATAACAGTGTACAGCTTTGGTATTCAATACAGGGTTCAGGGGCCGCTATGGGTCCTTGACTTAGTTATCAGGATCTCACTACAAGTCTCAATGTCATGGTCTGGCACAAGTCTACTTAGTTTAAGTCCCAAACTAGTCTGAAGACAAGAATCAACAAGAGCAGCCATGCTAAGCGGCTCTGTGAGGCTGTACTAATAGCTTAATGCTAACATAAATATGTTAACCATAGACTTTAAAAAAAAGAAGATTGACGACACATTTCCACTTTCTCCCACTGTACAAAAGTGAAGCCAAAATATCCCGGATACGGGCGCCGCCACTTGTACTTTCGGAGCCAGAGTTGTGACGTTTTAACCTGTTTTTATAGCATCAAATAACTAATAAAAACTAACCTTATCAGAAAAATGAACACTCAAACAAACAAGCGTGATCAGAACTACCTAAAATGACAGAAACTATCTTTGGGAAAAATGTATTTGACGTGTACAGTGATTTTTTTAAGGCTTGGTGCATGTCCAATCCAAAACAGAAAAGGGGCGGAGTTTATGACCTATACTGCAGCCAGCCACCAGGGGTCGACCCAGATGTTTTGGCTTCACTTACACAGTCTATGCATCTACCCCTGATTGCTAACAATGATAATGCTAACATGCTGATGTTAAGGTGGTTTCATGTCTACCATGTTCACGAACTTAGCTTAGCGTGCTAGCATGTTAACTTTAGCTACGTCAGGTATGTTATGTAGGAATGTGGTCATAAACCATAAACGTGTAATCCATTTTTGTCTGGTTGAAAAGTTAGTGGATCACTAAATTCAGTCGGATTCATCCTGTTAGGACCATATACATGTCTGTACAAAGTTTCATCACAATCCATTTAATAGCTGGAGATATTTCAATCTGGACAAAGGGAGTGGACAGGTAACCATAAGACCAACATCGCCATTGGAATGTCGCGTCACAGGCGTGGCTAAAAAATGAAGTCATAAATCCATGTTAGAAGTGTTAAGTCTTTGTCAAATCGGAACAAATAAAAGTCCAGATGAGATTTTATATCTGAAATTTCCATTTCATCCTCAGCTACCGGACATTCAGGAGGCCACGGTATAAGGTAGCTTACAAGATGGTGACAGAAATGGAGTGGAAATGTTGCCATGGTTACTCTGGGGAAGACTGCCACGATGGGCCAAAGGGAACCACCAACACCCAGGTCAATGGAGGGCGACCCAGCGTCACGCAGACGGGCTACAACCCAGGCGGCAGACAGGGAGGAGAAGGTAGAGACCGTAGAGAAGGCTCCATGAAATCCAAATGGCATCTACTTCAAATATGGTTTCATGTTATAAGGATGCATGCATTCATTTTGTGAAATAGTATCAAAACGTAACACGTATGTATGACTGTATGTTGTCAGTCTCAAGTATCAAACAATCAATTAATCAATCAATCAGTCAATCAATCAATATTTAAAGCAAACTGACAACTTTAAATAGCTCTGGGAACAACATCAGCTGGAAAACTCTTGAATCCAATCTGACTTTCACTTAAAGCCCCTAAAAACTTTGTTTCAATCTAAAGTATTTCTCTATAAGATTAAATATTCCTGACTATATTTAAATATTCATGAATATATAAGCTACAATCAAAGTTGAACTTTGGGGGGGGGCGTTCTTAGTCATTACTCATTTTGGCTTCATTATGACTGTATGTGTGTGGTACATAGACTGTATATAAAGAATGGATGACGCGTCTCCACTGCCATCTTGTAATTTCGGAGCCAGAGTCTGCACAGTAATAATCTGGTGGGGAGCTGCGGACTCAAAGCCCCGCCCATCATTTCACACCGTTTTTATAGCATCAAAATACTAATAAAAATCAAACTTATTAGAAAAAATGAACACTTGAACAAACATCAGCATGATCAGAACTACCTAAAATGACATAAACCAACCAAACAAACCACTTTTGAAAAAAATCTTAATTTTTTTGTTTGGCCCATGTCCCAGCCATTAACATAAAGGGGGTGGGGTTTATGACCCATTCTGCAACCAGCCACCACAGGGCGATCTAGATGTTTTGGCTTCACATATACAGTCTATGCATCAACCCCTGGTGTGGCTTGATCAGCACTGACAACACAAGCAAACAACAGATTTGGATTGGAAAGCAAGGACAGAGACTCTGTATTTCTCAGCACGGCTATGTTTAAAAAATGATGTCGGCCAGTGACTTTCGCGTGCAGAAACTCAAGTGAAGATAATTACTTCTTCTGAAGAGTCCATCATGTTTTTTTTAATCCTTCGTGTCCTCCTTGGTAACAAGCAACTGCGTTGATTAGGGGTGAGGATGGTGTGCAATCACGGAAGGCTTGTGTCATGTGGCTGCAATGACAGTGTTGTTGTCATTACTTAGAATTCCTCATGGGGGCGACATAAACTACGCACTATAGCTTTAAAGTTTGTCGGAAAATGTCATGTTCACGCAGGACATAATCACTTCTTATAGGAAGCTGATTGAGAGAAAGGGTTTTCAGCAATTTTAACAGCTCTTTCTATACTGTAAATATTGTTGAGTTTGTATTTTGCAAGCAGTAATATATAAAATCTTAAGAGTTAAACTCCACATTTCCTCTCTCATATTGGCAGTTATTCTTTGTCTCCAGGTGACTCTGAGAAGATCAGACAGCTGGAGGAAACCATCCGTGGTATTAGCAAAGACCTGCATAACATGCAGACCACCATCCACGGCATGAACCAGAGGCTGTACGTGAATATTGTTTTCAGAACTTCGTCTTTTATTTCATCCAAAATCCTGTTTACAATCAAGAAACTCAGATTTGCTAGTTTTGCTGTACTGATATCACCCAGTACACTGTGGAATGAGTAGCACACTGTGTATCAGTTCATGTTTATTGCAGTTTATTTCAGCAGCTTGGTTTAAATAGAGGATGTGTTTGTTTATTAGCATATATATAGTGATGTGGGTAGGGTCGTAAGACATAAATAGTTAATCCTCATTCAGAACGTAATGGGATGCTGCATAAATACACAGAATGTGTCCTTTGACTTAAACTGTGCACAGGCTGAATCAAGTAAATTTAGACTAAACTCATCCTCTCCCAAGCTGTTCTCATGAACCATTTGTACATCTAGCTACGAAAAGTAAAACATTGAAATGTATGTATGTATTCCATGTATTTACGTATGCACCACGATAACTGCTGCTGTATAAGACCGCTCTGGTCCACATAGGGAGGAGGTCGGGTGGATGGGTGGGTCATAAAACACAGCGCTTTCAAGCTGGGGCAGCGGAGTTTGCACCCCGGGGAAAACGCAAGACTTTCAGCGAGAAAACGCATTTGTTCATGTCCTGGGTGTTTTTTAATCCAAGCAACAATCTCTTTTCTATTCTTAACTTGTTTTGGTACCGCTCATCTGTCGTCTCAACTGCTACGGCCCCTAAAAAGGACCGTCACCTTGCCATGCCCTGTCCCCGGCTCACAGTCACCTTTTCTCGGCTAAATTTAACTGTTAAAAAGGCTAAACGTGTGGCGCCTGGATAGCTCACCTGGTTGAGCGTGCGCCCCATGTACGAAGGCTCAGTCCTTACCACAGTGGACGCGGGTCCGACCCTTTGCTGCATGCCATTCCCTCTCTCTCTCTCCTGTTTCACGTCTCAAGTTGTGCAGTTTAATAAAATGATCTTAAAAAGGCTAAACTTAACTGTCATGTGACCGGTCGTTACGTGACCAGCTCGGCCGCCTAATTTTGTAAGATCTCATACAAATACTTGTGCATAAGTTTTCGTACGATATCATACAAACTCGTTTATGACAATGCGTTGCCTCTCCACACACCACTTTGCTGTGTACATGATACATTTTCTATTTGGTAATCTATTTCTTGCTCCACTTTGATGTCATATACTATTTAACATATACATCTTTTATGATAAATGTGAGCCAAAACCTTAGGAAATCTCAACTATTCTCCTGTATAGGCCTGGTCTGAATGGGGCTGATGTCCCTGCTGATTCAGCTCAGCCACACATGAAGGAAACCATCAACAGCATCCAAACCAAGCTGGACCATCTCTACAACAGAACACAGGTAAACCGAATCTGTTGGAAGTCATTCCTGGGGGGGGGCGCTAGTGAGCAGCGCCTGTAGTAGACATTCTTCCAGAGGCTCCTCCGTGTCAATCTTTATATTAACATTTGTATAGTCTCACATCTCATTTCACCTGCCTCGGGAACATCCCTGACACAGTGGGCTCTGGGTACTTGACTTTTCACGATGACATGCCTAAAATTAAAGGGTTACTAACGTTTTTTTCAACCTGGGCCCTATTTTCCCATGTTTTTGTGTCTAAGTGACTGATGGGAACAACAATTTTTGACATTTGTCCAGTGTTACGCGAGATCACTGCAATCGGCAGCGGCGAAACAAGCTACGATGTAAGTTTATAGGGCAATTGTCCAGCTTGTATGTACGTTCACAAAAGTGCTAGTTTTTTCATTTTAGCATCGTGAAATATACTTCATTCAAAGTTGACAAAAACAAAATAAAACTATGAAAAGACGTTTAGGGTCGTCTTTCCACTTTTCCAACCATCACAAATCTAGTTTTGGTGTGAATTACATGTGAAATATGTTGGCTATATTCACGCTAAAGTATTGTTTTTTTAAATGGAGTCTGGTGGGTTTAGTGCTAGCAACCTCAGAGCTGTTTCTCATTAAACAGAAAGGTCTTTAAAAGGTCTGTCTCTATAGGGATCCTTTCCATCATGTTGTAAGACACTTAGAATATTAATCTGAGCCTGTCAGTGGCAAATAAAGCAGTTTTAGTGGACCAAATTGACGATGCACATTTGCCCCATAGGGTTACATTGCAGCCCAGTCTGTGGCTACACACTTACAGTGTTCACGCTTAATACTGGACCGATTTCAAACATTGTTGTTCCTATCAGTCGGTTAGACACTTAAACATAGGAAAATAGGGTCCAGGTTAAAAAAATAAACGGTAGTTACCCTTTAAGAAGCCTAAAGACAGAGTCCAACGACCAGCCTTAGCTAATGCTAATGCTAGTAACTCTAGTGGTGGCTCTCTCAGTTGAGCTCATGTTTAAACTACAAGTTGTGACAACGCTGATGATTTGCCACTGACGCCGAGCCAGGCCTTAAAGCAAATTGAACATAGCGGCCAAACGGTAGAATTGCAACGTCGCGTGATCTGTCCCCCAAAAATATGCATGGTAAAAGAGACGTCTGTAAATCATCTTTTTCAGCGTCACAACCCCCAGGAAATGACTTGTTTCTCTATCAGAATTTGATCCATTCAGAAAGTCTAGAGGAGCTGCACAATTAAATCATTTCATGCCCATTCAAGTTAGCGGAGCGCTAAATCAGATGTAGCCGACTCATATCGCTATTTTTACATATGTGCTTAAGCTACACATTTTACTGTAATGCACATATTTTTATTGTATTTTTACATACATATTTATTATTATTTCCTAAGTATTTTGATTGATTCATTGATTTGTGTGTTTTTTACAGTTTTTATTTTTATATGTAATGGAAGGATAGACCATTTGACAGTACTATGTGGACATTTGCTTGCTCAGGTCCATGACCAGACCCTGCTCAACATCAACAACCACCTGGTGAATGGAGGGGGCAACGTGCTGGACGAAGCCAACGGAGGAGGAAGACCGGGGGGAAACCAGCAGAACACGCTGAAGGAGGAGATTCTGACCGAGCTGGAGGGAAGGGTGACTCTGTCCTGCTCCGCCTGCCAGGTAAAGATCAATATGTTTAAAGTCAGTATTCTACTTTGTTATAGCCATTTTGAAGGTCACCCCGTGTGCTTGCTAGTTTTAGTGTGTATTCATGTCTTTACTTTGTTCCCTGTAGGCTTCTGTATGTGATTGTTGCTGCCTAAAGCAGTAAAACAATATTAGCCCCACCCAGGCAGTAAAACAAGAAAATTACATTCAAAACAACTGCACTAACAAACAAAAAAACAATTCTGCAAAAAAAGAAAGAATGATTGAGCCGTTAAAGAAAGATGAAGAAAAAAAAAAGGAAAATGACAACAAGGCCAAACACAATTTTCCAGCGGTTTGAAAAAATGGAGGGTTAGGATTTAAAATAAAACAATCCTTATTTGTCTAAATTGAATTTTTATTTGCCATATGTGCAAGCACAATCCTGGGCCCCTGGGCATAAACACATAAAGGCCCCGAACTGCTACCTACCACCACGATTTATTATGTTGCTGTTCATGGTTGGAAACTACACCTACATGTCAGTGTTCATAAAGTTCATTTATGAAATAAAGATAAGCCATTCTTCGGCTGACACTACTTTCCACAAAAGGAATTTAAAATACTTCAGCATGTGACACTGCACAGAGAAGAAAAGCATTAAAGGAAAATGAAATTAAAAGAAAGGAAATTAAAGAAAAACATGTGATCTAGCAGATAATATTGTCTTACAGCAGGTTATATTTACACACACACATATTAATGTATTCAATTCTATTGGCTTTTTAATTTGACTGTTTACTGTAATCTCAGTATGCACTCAGTATGACACTCGGGAGGCGGGGGGAGAGGGGGGGGGGGTGTACTTGGAAAAAGCATAGAGAGCAAGAGAACATATTCCTTTTACTTTTTACAAATGGATTTAAAATCAAACAGTTTGGGCCAAAGATACATTGCCAAAAACCTTAATACATAATTTATACAAACTATACAAGTAGCAAATGAATTCCAATCCTGGTAATTCCTGTTTCCCTGCAGGCTGGTGTGGAGGACCTGAGGCGCCAACAGCAAGAGGACCGGGAGCGGATCCAAGCCCTGGAGAAGCTGATTGGCTCCATGGACCAGCACCTGAGGCAGAGCCTGGACATCTCCCTCAGCGAGAGCCAACGCTCCCAGGCCTGCTGCAACACAGTCACAGAGCTGGAGAAGAGGCTGACGGATATGGATGTCCGGGTCACCTCCACGGCTAACAAGTGTGACACCATTAAAGGGTGGCTGGATAAAGAGCTGACTGGGACGGGCGGAGGAAAGGGAAGAGTGACGGAGGACAGGCTGAACGGCAGACTGAGAGAGCTGGAGAAAAGGGTGAACAACACGGTGAGAAAGACAGAGCAGAGGTGCACCAACACGGGCAACAACGTGAAGGACAACGTCCAGAGAGATGTCACGCAGCTCCGCAACATGGTCCTCAGTCGGCTAGACGAGCACGGCTTCAAGATCGGCAAGATAGAGCTGGACGTGTCCGTGTTAGGAGATACGGTCACCGACCACAGTCGGCGTCTGAGCCAGCTGGAGAACATCACAACCTTCCTGGACAGAAGGCTAACATCGACCACAAACATGTGCAACGAGACCTGCGGGCCTAACGGAAATGGCCGTAAGACTGACGACACCGTGAAAACGTTAGAGTGGAGAGTCGTGGCCAACGAAGGGGACATCCAGAAGTTTAACACCCGGTTGAATAATTTGTCCGTGTCCGGGGACTCGCTGACTGACCGAGTGATCAACTTAACAGACGATGTCAAAAAGATAATAGCTGTGATGGGGGAGAGCAGCGAGCATTTCAACCAGATCGTCACCGAGGTGGAAACGTTGGGCCGTGATGTCAAGGACTGTTATATTTGCCGGAGCGTAGAGGACGACTTGCGCTCGCTCGCCAACTCCACCAACAGCGGCCTTGGCAGGTGCCAGGCGGAACTCACTGATCTGCGGAGAAAGGTGGACTCGGGAGAATCGGTGTGCTCTCAGGTGTGCTCCAACCTTCAGGAGGAGGTGGGACGACTACGAGAGGAAGTGGAGGAGTGTACCGGACAGTGTAAAACCAACATCAACGATCTGAAGAAACGCCTGGATGGCCATGGCGTCCATAGTGGGAAATTAGGAGGGGATCTGAAGTCCATCCAAGGAGAGCTGGCTGGAGTCATGGTCACATTTAACTCCATCAATGAGACCCTGAAGGGCCTGGGAAGGACTGTACAGACGCATGGCAACACGCTGACGGATCTGACCAACACCAAGGACGACCTCATCTCTGAGGTAAGGTACACAACAAGTCTATATCCACGCTGTTTCACTTCCGGGATTGTTCCATTGCTGCCAGAAATTCCGCCGGATGCCACTCTTTTTCTTTTTTCCGCTTTCTTTGTGTTGGAATTCTAAACTCCGGTGGATTTATGACCCACTTGGCGTGGCCATAGTGGTCGATTGGTTGGGGTTAGGCATTTGACCTCGAGTGGTTAAGGTTAGAATAGCCGATTGGTCAAGGGATAGGATCTGAACAAATCAATTCAATTCAATTCAATTCAATTTTATTTATAGTGTCAAATCATAACAGGAATTATCTCAGGACACTTTACAGATAGAGTAGGTCTAGACCACACTCTGTAATTTACAAGGACCCAACAACTCCAGTGATTCCCCCAAGAGCATGCATGAATGTGTAAGTGCGACAGTGGCGAGGAAAAACTCCCTTTTAGGAAGAAACCTCGGACAGACCCAGGCTCTTGGTAGGCGGTGTCTGACGATGCCGGTTGGGGGTATGATGAACAATGGCAATAAAAAAGTCACAATAAAGATAATGACTAGAGTAGTTGTAATAGTTCATGGTGTCGTAGAGCACAGCAGGGCGTAACAGGGCGTGGCAGGGCGTTGGCCGGACATAGCAAGTCGACGCCGGGCATTGCTGGGTGTAATGGGGCACAGCAGGGCGTAGGGAAGGACCACGGCGACAGCTGCCACCATGATGTAGGTGCCATCATGATCCAAGATGATGGTGCTGGGCGGAAAAAGAACATATGGACTCCGGAGAAGCTCCCCGGAGCTAGGTTAGTAACAAGCATTTCTGGGACATGAATACACACAGATGGAAAGAGAGAGGAGAGAGGAGCTCAGTGTGTCAAAGGAGGTACCCCGGTAGTCTAGAACTATAACCGCATAGGGAGGCTGTGTTCGACGATTGTGGCTACACACCCTCTCCCGCCGGTCTATGCTAACGCTGCGACACTTTACTCCCTAAGTATACGTAAGCTTTCTATGGGAAGAAGCAGAGATAGGATGGGGGTGTGCCATGACTGTGGCTACACACCCACCCCCGCCGGTCTAGGCGAACGCTGCAACTCCTCATATCCTAAATATAGAAAGCTTTAGGTTACGTTACCTTGCGTAAGCAGGGACGCCTGGCCAATAGTAGCTATTGAAGGGCGCGTTTTGGCGTGGCCATAGTGGGGAAAGAAATATTGCATCCCGGAATGCTGTGTGGACTAGCCAGACCCTCCTCCGCAGCGCAGGAAGGTCTGGCAATGCGAGAGTAGTACACAACTAACTAAGCTATAAAAGCTGTGTCAGAACATCTCCCTTTTCGTTAAATTTAGTACCATATAGTAAGGTCTGGCTACATCAGAGGTGGAAGAAGAATTCAGATTATTTACTTAAGTGAAAGTACTAATACCACACTGTGTTACAAGTAAAAGTTCTGCATTGAAAATGTGACTTAAGTAAAAGTATGTATGTATCATCCAGAAAATTTACTTAAAGTATTAAAGCAAAAGTACTCAATGCAGTGGCTGACGGTGGCTCTGCAGAACAGTCTCGAGAAAGAACTTGTTTTGGTGGAACTTTTGCACACCGCAAAAGAAAACCCCACATACAATGTGTGGCATATTATGATTTCCCCCCACGTTCCTTGTTGAATATCTCATGACTGCCCCTTTGGGGATCCCGAGCCCCAGGTTGGGAGGCACTGTACTAATACGTAGAATTAAACATGAAAGATCAAGTTACCATTGATGATAATAATGATGGTAATTGTGCTCATGATGTGTGTTGTTATATTAAACTGTACATATTGAAACATAGCTTTTCATAAAGGACTTTAAAAACAACACTATGTCAATCAAACATGCCCCATGGTTATCTTGGCAAACAGGGTTTTCACATAATGTTATTTTAGTTAGGAAAATATTTGAGCACATTACAAACATTTGAGAATCCTTGACAGATATGGCGCAGATAATATGCTTACATATTTCTGTGTGTATAAGATACCATAGGAAAATAAATCCGAGCAAAGATGGAAAAAAAAAGTATATTTATGGTAGAACGTATGTTGAAAGGAACTCGTCCAAAATACACACATTAACTAAGTATCTACATTATCTACATTGTCTGACAAGTATCTACATTCTCTACTTGCTCTCCAAGGTGGACAATTTGCAGAAGGAGCTGACAGAGCATGTTGATGACTCGAAGATTCGATTCGGCGGTCTGGAAAAAGAGATCCAGATCATCCGGAGCAACTATGTGACGGAAGTGGGGGAGTGCCGGCAGTCCAGCGACGGCCTGGAGAGAAGACTCTCCAAGTTGGAGGGAGTATGTGGACACTTGGACTCGTTCTCAGACAGCCTGCAGAGGATCAGGGAGGGCCTGAACCGACATGTGTCTGGGCTGTGGAGCTGCGTCAATGGACTCAACGTCACGGTAACATCTCACCGAGATCTTATCCACGATATCCAGACCGTCCAGCTGGAGAACGTCCACTCCAACATACACAGACTCAACTCTTCAGTGCTGGACTTGGTCAAGGAGTTCCACAGTTTCATAGAACAGGACTTCATGGGTGAGTGGCAGAGGACCAGTGGTGGAACAAATATTCAGATCCTTTACTTAAAGTTACTATATGTAACTTTAAACAAAAATTCAAAAACTGTGTAATTTTCCTCCTGATGATCATAAATGACCTGTAACAGCAAACAAGACTAACAGTGAAAAGAACGCTTTTATATCATTTTTATTAATGCCTTTGCCCGGGTCTAATTTTCCCGTGAAGTCACGAAATCATTTACGGCAGGTAGACGGCGTTTAGCTCACGATAAGTCCAAAGTAGGCTAAGTTACCGTATGTAACACTTGAAAAGCAACAATGCATCTGTAACATATTCTCTTATTTAAATGAATGATTTTCTGTCTGAGGAAAACATATATCACAACTATAAGAGCTCCAGGTAACGCTAATTCAGTAATTCAGTGGGCAGGGCTTTAAATTACCAGCCAATCAGATTTTCAACTAGCTAAATACATTTAAGTTAGCCTGACGTGGTCATACTCAGATTCTAGTCAGAATAGGAGTCTGATACTGCTCCACTGGGCTGTGATTATGGGCCGTGTTTCAACCGAACCAGGAAAGAAAATGCCTCTGCACTCAATTGGATAGACCTACAACCAATCAGAGCAACGAAGTATGTGACGTATGTTGAGCGTATGTTAAACGTTTTCCGAATTCCGTAGAAATGACGGCAAAAACATATTTCCCATAGATCATGAATGCCTTGATCGTGGTTCTCTGTTCCTCTTTTAAAATGAATGCACTGTCGATATCTTCTATAACAGATGCGGTGGCAGATTCTACACATCTCAATCTTTGTTGTAAACGAATTCAACCCAAGCGCTTTTTTGGTGACGTGGTATATTACGTTACTGTTGATCATCTGTCCATCATTGTATAAAGCCCGCCCTGACAATTTGATTGGTCCGAACAGCTCTGGTTCGAGCATAGTTGCTCCACAACGGATCAAGTCCAGACCGAGCTTCCCGACCTCAAATGTTGTGGGGGGGGCTAAGTTCGGCTAGTGTCCAGGCTACATGCCACAATCAATGTCACACACGCTAGGAACGTAGCCAACGGTTACATGCAATGTCACAACATAGCGCTCATGGTTCCAAAGTAAAACACACACAAAACTGCCCAAACCTTCTTGCAAACAGATGCAGTGATTTTCGCTTCATTCCTCAATTGACAAATTGGCTAATAACTTTGCAATGTTACCTGCCAAAGTAAATTTTTACCCACATTTGGCGTGTTGGCGGGTTTTAATTCAAAGCCCTGACAGTGGGCAATACAGCACCGTAAAGAAAAGACCTTTACAGCAGCAGGTGTGGTAAAAACACTACCACTTTTGTCCAAAGCGGCCGCTAGAATCAACCCAAACTGAAATTTACATATAGCCACTTTAAGTAAAAGTACTAATAATAATCTTTACAAATTAGGGCTGGGGCGATACGCTTTTGTTCGATTCTTTCACGGGTGCTGATTTGATTTGTAGTGCGATTTTTTTTTTTATTGCGATTCTAGAAGTATTGCGATTCGATAGTATTGAGTATCGCGATTTCTTTTCATTCTTTGATACAGTAAAAAGCAAAAGTTGAATAGTACATTTCTAAAGACAATATATCATAAGACATTTCTAAAAATGAATTGTTTTCTAAGAAGAATGCACATCACATGTCAGTCAGTCACTCTGACATTTATTTCATTTGTAAAGAAGTACATAACATGGATTTTCTGCTTTCGCTCTGTTTGGCTGGAAACGGATATGATGTAGTCGCCGACGGCAGAACCGTATAAACAGAAAATATTTAGGTCAATCCTTGGTAAAAATAATAAAAAAATATATATATATATTTACTCTAGGTAAAAGAACCGATTTTAAAAATCGTCACAAAAAAATCTTTTTTTTACCCCACCCCTAGTAAAAATACTCTGTTACAAGTAAAATTCCTACATTGAAAATGCTACATAAGTAAAAGTATGTGAGTATGATCAGGAAAATGTACAAAGTAATTAAACCTGGAAGCAATCAAAACAGTTCTGTGTTTAATCATCTAATCATTTCAGCTGGACTTGTAGGCCGATATATTCTTGGGTAGTTTAATTTATAATAAAACATTGTATTTTATTAACTACATGTGTTTTGTGTGTAAAAATCCTTATTTGTAAAGTAACTAGTAACTAAAGCTGTCAGATTATTGTAGTGGAGTAAAGAAAGCAGTGTTGTAATGTAACAAAGTACAAATACTTTGTTACTGTACTTAGAAAAAGTAGAATGTTCACGTATCTGTACTTTACTTTGTTATTTATATTCCTGGAATCTTTTACTTTTACTCTGATACAATTCCCCTAAACGTTTTTGTTACTCGTTACTTGCAAGAAATTTTTTCGTACATTGGAGTGAAAGTCATCGTATTTATTAAACTACATCTGTTTTGCGCGTAGAAATCTTAATTTGTAAAGTAACTAGTAACTAAAGCTGTTCAATTAAACCTCAACCTTTGCCGCCAGAAATTCAACAACATTTGTACTTAAGTACTATACTTTAGTAAATGTTACATTCCACCACTGCAGAGGACCAAGGGGCATGGGATTTGACTTTGGATAAGAGATAGCACTCAGTGGAAAGGGAGGCGAGGCCGTGGGGGAAAAATAGACCAAAGAAAGAATCCAGGCTGTCATCCTGACAAGCATTCACTTAAAAGCCTATAAAAAGTCTGCAATCTGTCAGAAAGAGGAGTTTTAGTAAACATGAGGGTGAAAGGCCCATCCTGAGGCCCACCAGGTTCAATGTCTTAGCTTTCTTGGCTTGCTGTGCATGTTTATTAAGAATTCTAAGAGAAACTATAACTGTTAAAAAGTGTTTTTTTAGGAGTGTGTTACCCAGCTGTGATGTCTCATTAAATTTTCTCCTGCCCACAGGTCCGCCTGGTCTACCGGGCCCCCGTGGAGAGAGAGGTGAGCGGGGAGCCCAGGGGCCCGTAGGACCCCAAGGGAGGGTGGGACCTTCAGGCACAGAGGGCAAGAAGGGACTTACTGGACCCCCAGGTAAAGACAACAAACTTTGTCTTTGAGTTATGTGATTTCACGTTTAATATAAAAACCATGGCTGTCAATCAATTTAAATATTCAATCGCAATTAATCGCATGATTGTCCATAGTTCAATTGTAAGTTAATCGCAAATTAATCAAACATTTTGATCTGTTCTAAATGTACTTTCATTTTCAAGTTTTTAATGCTCATATCAACATGGGAGTGGACAAATATGCTTGGCTTATGCATTATGCAAGACAATGACAAATACTGTCTAGATAGAATAGATAGAATATTCTCCAGAATAACGTCAAAGGTACTGAATGCTTAAAAAATGGCAAACTCAAGCCCATCAAACAACAACAGATTGACCTTAATGTAACATTACTCGGTAATACTAACACAATGTAGGGTTCCACTTTAGACTTTTTTTCACCCTGGACCCTATTTTCCTGATGGGAACAACAATCTTTGAAATTGGTCCAGTATTAAGGAAAATGACTGCGAAACAAGCTACAATGTAAATTCATAGGGCAATTGTCCAGCTTGTATTTACGTTCACAAAAGTGCTCATTTTGCCACTGACAGGTTCAGATTAATATTCTAAGTGTCTGACAACAGTATGGAACGGATTTCTAAGAAGGTCGACCTTTCTGTTAAAGAGTAAGATCCTTTTTTTAAACATAAAACATCCGCGAAATTGCGTTCGCTAAACCCACCAGACTCCATGTAAATAAACAGTAATTTTAGAATTGTAAAATACGTCATTCAAATTCGACAGAAACAAAATAAATATCTATGAAAAGCCATTTTGGGTCGTCTTTCCACTTTCCCAACCATCAGTTTTGGTGGAAATAAACCTAAAGTTTACAGATTTACATGTGAAAATATGTTGGCTGTATACACGCTAAAAGTATTGCTTTTTTTAATGGAGTCTGGTGGGTTTAGCGCTAGCGACTTCAGAGCTGTTTCTGGTTAAACAGAAAGGTCTCAAAGAGGTTTTAAAGGTCTATCTCTGAAGGGATCCTTTCCATAATGTTGTCAGGCACTTAGAATATTAATCTGAGCCTGTCAGTGGCAAAACAAACACTTTTGTGAAGGTAAATACAAGCTGGACAATTTCTCTATTAACTTACATTGTAGCTTGTTTTGCCGCTGCCAACTGCATCGATCTCGCTTAATACTGGACCATTGTCAAAGATTGTTGTTCCCATCAGTCACTTAGACACAAAAACATAGGAAAACAGGTTTAAAAAAACAGTAGTTACCCTTTAACTAAACACTACATTTTTTGTATGTAATATAATGTAACAATCTAATTGTGTTTAACCATGTTATAACATGTGGGGACATAAAGGCTCACAAAACATCCCCTTCTACTAAGTTTGAAGCTTTGAAACTGAACTTCCCATTCAAAAATAACCTTTTCTTTATTCATTTCCCTTGAGGAAGTTTGTTTCAGCTAGTCATCCACAACGTTATTGCTGCATAGCTTCCCGATTTCCCAAACTACGAAGCGGCCCGAGGCCCAAATCACAGAACCCGTGTTCATTTATCATGTTTAAAAAAAATGTTAAAAGGAATTTGAGTTAACTTGTTGTTATCACGTTCATTTTGACAGTCCTAATAATAACATGTATTGATTTAGACCTGCAAGCTGTATCTTGGATCTTTATTTCTTCACATCTACTGTGGACACATTTAGATGAGAATAGAAAATACACAGTGAGAATGATATTGTTGGATGATTAATTCACAGTTTTTTTGTCTTTCATCTTACTTCTCAGGTCTCAGAGGTGAACAGGGTACGTGTTGTTCTTACTAAAAAGCAGATGAAAGCACTCCTTACTGTGTGATCTTTGTTTCATACTAACTCCTGCTCTCCGTCTCTCCGCCGGGATCAGGTCCTGCAGGGTCCGATGCCCACGTGCCACGCCTTTCCTTCTCCGCCGCGCTGACTCGCCCGATGAGAAGCAAGGGGACCATAGTGTTCAACGACATCTTTGTCAATGAAAACAACGTCTACGATGCCAAAACAGGTGAGTTTTAGACAAGTGCGACCCGCGGCCCTTTGCTTAAAGTGCTCATTTTATGCTTTTTGGCTTTTTCCCTTTCCTTTATTGTGTTATATATCTTTTTTGTGCATGTTATAGGTTTACAAAGTGAAAAAGCCCAAAGTCCACCCCAAAGGGACTTACCATCTCCAACAGAAAACACTGTTCACAAACTGCCCCAAACAGCTCTATTGTAGTCCAGCCTTCACTTCTGTGACGATCGTGGTCACTTTGTAACACACGTTATAATGCTCGCCTAGCTGCTAGCGTGACACGCCCTCATACTCTGCTTCTGACTGGCTAGTAGTCCTTACCTAGCTACTGTGCATGTGCGACTCCCAACAAAAATGGAACAGAAGTGAGATGACTCACTCTGTAGCTAAAACAGAGCTCAACACACAGGGTGAAAAGAGGAGCTGCAGCAATGTGCAGAAATACAAAAATATGGTGTTTTTTGAAAATTAAACCATGTAAACATATTCTGATATAACCTCTAAATACAATTATGAACCTGAAAATGTTAAAGAACTGGAGTTTATGCAACGATCCGATACGTTTATTTCTGTTCTTTTTCCATTATGACTCGCTGTCAAACTGGATAGTAAAAGAAAGTTCTATGGCAGTTATTGTTTGTGTTTGTTCATGTTTCACAAAGAGTTTTAACAACAATGATAGAAATCATATCACATCCATACAGGGATAGTAGTATACCGCTGTTAAAACATAATAGAATATATGTATTTTTTAACATACTGGTATTGAATCGGTACTTGGGATTGGCCAATATGCAAGTTCAGGTATCGGAATCGATATCGGGGAAGCAAAAAATGGTATCGGAACATCTCTAGTCTGAACTTCTCACAGCAAATACACAACATTAATTCTCTTTTGTTACCTGCTTCCACACTCCAGGTTATTTCACAGCTCCAGTGAGTGGGAAGTACTTCTTTAGCGCCATTCTTACGGGCCATAAGAACATGAAGATCGAGGCGGTGTTGTCCAAGTCCAACACTGGCGTGGCCCGAGTGGACTCCGCTGGCTACCAGCCCGAAGGCTTGGAGAAGCCCATGGCGGAGGCCAAACAAATCCCCGGCGCTCTGGCTGTCTTCAACATCATCCTGCCCATGGAGGCGGGGGACACGGTCTGCATCGACCTCGTCACCGGCAAACTGGCGTACTCCTCGGAACCGCTGACCATCTTCAGTGGGATGCTGCTGTACGAGACCATCTGATTGGATCGTAATCCGTCTCTGGGTGAAATGTTTCCCCCTCACGAGAGCATCTCATTTGTCCGCCGGACTGTAAGAGACAGAGCCACTGGCTGGACAGTCAGAAGAGACTGAAATAACTGGACTGGACTCACATCCAGCAAGGAGAAATAAACTTTATATTTTTACATTCTAAGAAAAAAGGATAAAAAAACCACACCAATAATTTGTTGTTGTGTTTCACAGCTTTAAGGAAAACTATTTGTGCAAAGAGCCATTGTGTTTGTTTTTTTATTCTATGACGTGTTGTCTTCAGAAAAAAAAAGCCACTGCAGGGTTATCTTATAATTCCATACTGAATGCTGTTCCATAAACTTGAATTATTTACCGCTTACACCAAGATAGCCTTCAGATCTTTCTTGTGTTAATGAAAGGACATTTGGTAAAATGATAAAAGATTAAGGATGTGAGGGTCTTTTGTTTTAATGTGTAATCCACCCAGAGCATATCAACTGTTCAAAAGATTATTGCACACTATGTTTTCTGTTTCTAGTGCAGTTTTTTTTTTCTTTTCTTTTTTTCTCTTCATGCTCACAGTTTCATTTTGACCGCAAGCAAATTCCCAGAAACATAACGCTGAATGCCATTTGTCTTGGAAAAAAGAATGCCCCAGTGATGTAGGCGGAGGGGACACAGTCCAAACCACTATTCTTTAGAAGGCTATGCACAAATGAAGTCACTGACAGTTCATTCAAAAAAAAAAACCACAGGATTTTATAAATCATACAACAGCAAAAACAATACGACCATTTTAGGACATTAGCTATGCCCTGGAACATGATGGGAGGGGGGGGGGAATGGGGATTGTTTTTTCTCTCCCTCTGTCCTAATAAGGACCATCTAATCTTGGTGGAGGATCAAGTAGTTAATGTTATAACTCTGTTACTATCATTCTATCTCACAGTGGGATTTTTGTTTAAAGCTAACAATAACCAATAAGGAAGCTGAAGCATTGTCGCTATGCTACAAATCCCGTCTAATTCATGAACACACACACTCAAGGGCGTAACCTTGGGTTCAACATCGATGTTTTTGATTAAGTGACAAAAACATCGAAAAAATTAAAACGTAAAAAACATAAAACATAAAAACGTTGAAAGAAGGGTCAAAAACCTCGGAAAAACGCTTGAAATAAAAGCGGCAAAAAAGTCCAAAGGCAACCAAAACATTGAAACGTCCAAAAAAACTTTGAAAACATCGGAAAAACTGTCGGAAAAAACACGACAAAAACTTCAGAAAAGCCCAGTTTTGATTATTTAAGGGGGTTGTAACCACCCCTACCCCCCTGTCTTTAGAAGAAGAATTCAAATGTCTCCAGCAAATATGTGTATGATATCAAGATTGTAGATATTCTTGAATGGATTCTAAAAGGAACATTGCACATTTTCTGCAGAGACGATATACAGCAGATTGGGCCACATATTGCATTTATATTTACATTATGTTGGCAGTAATATATGGATTTATATCAGCATAATCAGGGTTTGCTCACAATGCAAATTTTGTCACATTATTTCCTCAGTGCTCAGTGTGGGAATGTAATTGTATATGTTTCTATGTAGCCTATATTGTATAACCTTTAAGGAATGTAAATATTTTTCAACAGTTTTTGCCCATATAAGATTTTTACGAGTTACCACTCTACCTTGCCAGGTATTGTATATGTTTTGTATGTTTCTGCCACACGTGTGCCTCAAATACAGATACCCAGTTTTACACAGCTGAGTCTCCCGTTCATCTGGATTGTGTTCCCTTATTTAAATGAGTGATGTGCCTGTTTTTTTGTTTTTTTTTACACAGTGTTAAGCCTGCTTTAGACTTATTTAATCTGGCACTTTTTTGGCTTTCACAAATACACACAGCTGGGTTGACTTTCTATTTCTGGCTCCTACCTAAACATCTCACGTCTCGTTCTCTCTCAACTTTAGTAGGATGATTTAAGCTGAAGACTTCAAGGAGATAGTTGAAAAAGCCACTTGTTCTTATGCTGTACTGCAGTGACACCTTGTGTTCGGTATTGTTCCCATCATAGCTGTGATGTTGTTGCTAAAGAACCCTTACAGGAAAGAGTATCACTTGTCTTCCATTCTTTTCACAATCATTCCTTATCACTGGGAATTACAGGTCTCTTTATTATTGTATCTGCTCTCAATAGCTGCCATTCCATTGTCACTCACACAAACAAAGTCATCCCCAAGACTATGTAAATTGATACATGCACTGGCGGTCAAGGCCAAAGAACCGGTAATTCTACCTAGGCTCATAGACTGTAAGAGACAGCGCCTAGGCTACTTAAGGAGGACGCATGATAAGATGGAACGTAGATGCACATGGTGTCAATCCTGGTAGTTCTGTGTGGACCCCAGGAACAGGAAGACTACAATCACTTTGTGGAAAAGGGGTCTAAATCAGGTCTAAATATAGGATGAAGAATAATGATTCAAGTGCTGTCAGAAAAATCGGATGATACAACACACGTGGGACTTCCCTGACACCTGGATGTTGTTGAAATGTGACGTTAGGGAACAAAGTGAAGTTGGTGGTAACGTTGGTCCATCATGTTAGTTGTATTTAGTTTCAGTTTTTTAAATATTGTTGTTGTTAAGTGTATTTGGATTTTTTATTTATTTTATTTGTTTTTACAAATGATATGCCTTTACAGTAATGCACACATTTCCTTGCTGCAGTCAAATTTGGAGCCACAAACGTCGTATAACCGAGCTCATCACCAGCACTTGAAAGCAGCATCAGACACCACCAAAACACAAATGTCCTTCCCTCCCGGCATTTTCACGCGTGCCGTTGCCATGGAGCTGAGTTTGTTTCTTTTCTCCGGCTCACACAAAGTGAAAGGTTGTGCTTTAAAACAAAGTAGAAGACTTGTTGGACACACTTGTTTGACTTGTTGGACAAACTTGGACAAAAGTGTGAGTGTCGTTGCTGTCCAGACGTGCTGCGTATGAGAACAACAAAGTGCAAGGACTTTTAAAGTTTTTCCAGCCACGGTAAGAAACGCGTGAGCCGAACAAGGAAACACAGGGTGCCAAGCTAACGATAACTAAATAATTTACACCAGGCCTGTTAGTCTTTAATTACTTTTAACGTTAATGTATTGTTTAAGCCGACACGTGTTTTATTTACAGCATTTGTGAGGCGTATTTGGGTGGGTTTTTTTCTTGTTTTTGAATAAAAGTGTAACACTCAATTAACCCTTGTGTTGACTTCGGGTCACATTGGCCATTTAAAAAAAATTTTTTGTATCAGAAAATATTGGACGTAGAAATAAGCGCTGATAATGTGTAGAAGAAAAATGTAAAAATTTAAAACGTTGGAAAAAGCAAAAACAAATTGTGAAAAAAGGCGTCACAAATGTCAGAAAAAAAGAGTTTTTTTCAAGGTTGAAACGAAGACAACACGAGGGTTATGGGTCAAAACGGGTCAAAGGGTAATGTTACCTGTGAAAAAGTAACGCTAGCTAGGCTAATGGGCAACACGTAAGTAGACTGTCACGTAACGTTACAGAATGCAATCAATTGGAGTTTAAAAATACAGTGCTCAAACAAAGCAGGCATGTTTGCTGCACTGATGTTGTTAAGTGACATAACTAAGAACACATGTTAAAAAACCTACCTCATTAAAATGACTGACTTAAAAAAATAAATAAAAAAAAGCCACACAATTGCTTCCACCCTGGTCATTAGCATGTATGCCTGCATATTTGTCAGGAAGTCATAGCTCTTTTTTTCTTTCTTTTGAAGCAGCTTATCTAAGCCCATAATGAGTGGCAGAGTGGCAAGGGGCCGCCTGCAGGTGCTCCAGATCTACCGCCTGCTGCAGTACGTCCATGAAGAGGATAAAGTGCAGATAGAGAAGATGGTCAAACTGGGGCTGGAAAACCTCATCAATCTCACTGAGCCACAAGATGGCACAGGGGTGCTTCACGTGGCAGTGTCAGCCAACAATCAGGGTGATGGTCCTCTTCTTTGCTCAGTCAGATAGACTATTTAGCCTATATTCTATTTAGGAGAACATGGTGCTCCACTGGTCTGCTGTTGCAGTTTAATCCTTTTCAATGGTCATATCAGTGTTCCCCCAGTGCAGGGGTGATACTAGGATCAAACCTTTAGGGGGGCTCAGCCCCTAATGAGAAAAAGCCCCCCCCCCTTGTTAAATCAGTAATTTCATTAACCGATAATCTCTGAGCTAGCTACTGAACAACACATGGTTTCCTTTTTACAACGTCAGCTAAGGTTTTTTGACACTATTAACGCTATGATGGAACTAAACCTGACACTTTATAAGTCACAATAACAACCGATTTGACACAATGTTCTAACATTCAGCAATTTTAGTTGCTTACGTTTCAATTTGGGTTCTAATCTGCGCCATGAAATTACCAACTTCTTCTCTGGGGACTACCAACGTTAAACTTCACAACCGCACTCCTGCTCTCCCTCTGACAGATTAGATAGAGACACAGCCAAAGGCGGGAGTCTGGCACAACCTCCTCTGATTGGCCAACACTATGTTTCTGTTAACCCTTTCCTTGACAGGGTTACAGGTGTGTAGCATCGGCGACAGACACACAGGATATTAAACCTGTTTCAAGCCCTTTGAACCTGTAATTGTTTGTCCTCTGTCACTAACAGATAAGTTCACAAACTCTTAATTGAAGCACCAGAATTGATTTAAAAAAAAAGTTTTTTAATATTATAATTTTTAGGGGGGCTGAGATAAAATTTAGGGGGGCTTCAGCCCCCCTAAAAATGGTCTAAAATTGACCATGCCCCAGTGTTTTGCAAGCCGGGCCTAAGTTGCCCCCCACGAGGCCTAAGCCACTGGGAATGTATTTGAAAGATTTTTTTTTAAACTACAGTTCGAGTGGGGCGGCTCAGTTGGAAACTTAGACGTAGTCATACTTATTATTAATATTATTATTATTTGTAAGATAAATCAAGCAGTTCATAGAATGTACTGCAAACCAAGACAAAGTATGGTTTCAAAGTCACTTCCGTTTTATTTCTATGGTCACTTCTTTGTACTGACTGTTTCTCTGCTCCTCCTGACTCCTTACAGACTTGGTCAGCTTCCTTCTCTCCCAGGGAGCAAACCCCAACGTCCAGGACATGAACGGCCGCACCCCGGTCATGTTAGCCGCCGAGCTGGGCAATGATGCCGTAATGGCACTGCTGGTCCAGAGCAATGCTAACCTCAGGCTTAAAGACAGCGAGGGCAAAGGTGAGCAGCAGCAGCAGGTTCAGTTCAGTTCAGTCACTTTATTACCCCAAATGGGAAACTTGATCTGCAGTCGGGAGTGCAAGATAAAAAAAAAACACATACTAACAACATACAAATAGACAAAGGACAACAATACACTAATACAAAGACACTAGGGTGTATATTCCACTGGGGATGTCCCCCCCACCACACTTTCAAATCAAATGTTTGACTCTATAAAATGATTCCCTCAAGTTAGGGTTAGGGTTAACCTATATTAAACAATAAAGAAAGTAAGACATCTTTTTCTTCTACGTAGTTTAGTGCTATTCTTTCTGGCAGAATTTATCATTATGATCAACTTCATTATTTCCTGGATTTTGTATCATCATAGTCCCTAAATATATGTAGAAATGCAGGAAATGGGATTAAAATCGAAAAAATTATTCTGGCGCAGGACCCCCTTTTAGCACGAGCCACTAGTCAACGTATAACATTGTCGTTAGCTGGATTGATATTGAAATATCATATCAATAAATTAAGATTAAGTGATACTTTATTGATCCCGCAAGGGGCAATTCAATTTTTTCACTCATCCTCAACTTTTTAGTTACTTGACACATTACACACAGGCCCGAAATACACACACATGCACAAACAGGACCTATACATGCACTTAAGGAGAAATGTCAGAGTGAGGGGGCTGCCCATTAATGGCACCCCGAGCAGTTGCTCAAGGGCACCTCAGCGGTGCCCAGGAGGTACCACTCCAGCTACCAGTCCACACTCTGTACGTGGTCCGCACGGGGACTTGAACCGGTGACGCTCCGGTTCCCAAGCCATGTCCCTACCATAGACAGTAACATAAATGGACAGTAAAATACATGGACAATGTGACGCCTTTGTTTTCCACGGAGACCCGTGAAGGATATTAGAAGCACTTTTCCAGTGATAGCTGAGCGTTACTGCGCAGCCTCCAACTGAGCTTGAAGACGTAAATGTGACGTGAGCAACCTGTCTGAAAGTTGTAAGTCTTTTGGTAGCTGTGCCAAGAGGAATCTCAATCATTCTGAATATTGCAGAGACGGAGAGCGTAGGTATATGTAAGTATATAACATGGACACAGGCTAATTATTGCTAACTAAAATGCCAGTTAACATTAGTAATTAAACTTAAACAGCTAATGTAAGTCGAAACTGCCTGCGAGCTTCTCCTGTACTATACAGTAATTCCTCTACTATGCGATAGAAAGTCCCGTGGTTATGACACAATCGTTAGCCTATTTTTACAAAAACGTCTGCTACGGAGCCATAATGTGAGGTACAAGGTAATAGAGCCTTTTATACATTGTCGTGTTTCTTTACACAATGGACAAATAGAGTCTTTAAACGCTGCAGATGTAAACGGCGGGTGATGGCTTGATAGCATCAAAATGGCGCCATAGGAGCTACGCTTTGTGGAGGGTGGCTTACCCCCTTGGTCCAGTTCCTACGGACCGAGCTACTGCTGCCTTAATTAGGTCTCTACCGTAATACTGTGTTGTAAATTGGCATGTATTCAATGGAAAAGCAATGCTGTGTGAACGTATCATCTGTTTTTTTCCCCGGGCATTTCCTGTGTTTTATCAGAAATGAGAACAACTGAAGGGGTCAAAGGTTACATGACGCCATTGACAGGCGACCAAATGACACGATCCGTGTCATTGATTAAAATGAAAGATTTCTGTGGGTTTGAACATTGTTGGAAACATTTAAAATAATGTGAGTACACAATTAAACGAAATATATAATATAGGCATTGTTGTTTTTAGACATTGTAATGTAATAATACACATTACATTTATGAGTTTATCTGGTAAAAATACAAACATTTGCTGCTTGTAGATTCTTAAATATTTTAAATGAATTGATGAAGTTGATCATTTGAGTTTTCTTTAGTCAGATAATGTAAACAATTGAAATATATTACTTTTAGGCTGCTTGTGGTACTAATTTACTTTATTTATGCACTTAGTGTATGATATAGATAACCATTAGCTGCATCAATTGGAATAATAAGATAAACCTGAGTGCTGTGCATTAAGGCATAATCCCTGGAAGTCTGTTTCTGTTGATTTACCTGAAAGGTATAATTCATGTTCCAAATACCACTAGACAACTGGCCTTTATGCTAATTTATATTTTTGATTCTCAAGCAAGAAAAAAAACATTGTTAATCTATAAATAAAGCTCTTATATGACGCGCAAAATGTACCCATTATGTCAACAAGGCTTTAATCATGGGAGGCAATGGAGCAACTTCTCTTCCACTGATCTTGAAGTGTCGATTTCTCAAATACGTAAGAGGTGTTTTTTTTTGTTTTCCATGTCAAGTTTAGACCTGCAGGTTCGCTGTGTGAATGCCTTGTCTTGTCTTACAACTCATGAAAATGCATGGTGCTTGTGTTTAGATATTGATGAGGAGGCGGTATCCCAGACGACTCCAATCACGGAGCCAAATGCTCTTCTTCAGGACCTTTTGAAAACCAATCGAGATAATGATCCCAATTACAGTGTGTCAGGGGCATCAATTACCGCAAATGGCACTCTTTTACGAGTGAGTGAACAAGAGTGGGAGAGAGAGAGAGAGAGAGAGAGAGAGAGAGAGAGAGAGATAGAGAGAGAGAGAGAGAGAGAGAGTGCTTGAGTTAGTAAGAAAAGTATTTGCGTACGTGCTTGTGTGCATGAATACATGCTTTTGTATAACATATGTACTATGTTGTATGTGTGTGTGTGTGTGTGTGTGTGTGTGTGTGCACGATTGTGCGTAGTGTGTGCGTATACTGTGTGCATGTGTGAGCCAGACCGTGTGGGTACATCTAATTACAGATCAACCTCTAATGGTAATCCTCTCCTGTGAAACAAGCCAAGTAACCTGATATCATCCTGCACTCCCCAAGGACTGCTTCAGCCCAGTCTCAAGCCACAGCCCAGTTTTTTCCCCTAGTTAGGAGGCTGAGTGTCAATAGTCACACATTTGCCTGTGCTGTCCTCAGTTATAAAGGGCCTGGGTGTAGGACTGGGTGGTATATCGATTAGGGCTGCACACTATATTGTTTTTCTACGGTCATCGCGATGTCAACTGCCGCGATAAACCCATCGCAAAAAGGCTGCGACATATCAGGAAGGACACGCCGAGATTTTCTTTGTTGGTTGAAAGAAAATATCAGTAGAAAACTGCACTTTGAAATGTAACTGTCCTTCTATTTTAGTGGTGCCTTCTATATTCAATTCAATGTTTAATTTGTTCCTTAAAAGAATGTTGGAAATGATTTCCTTTCATTTGTTTTAAATCCAACAAGCAGTTTGTTGTATTTTAGCAGAATACTGAACGCAGCAGAACTGAGTACAATGTTTATTTATCGCAAGTTATATAGTTATCGCGATATTCATTATCATTATTCGCATATCGCTTATTTTCCTCATATCGTGCATAGATATAGATGCATAGCATAGATATTGCCTTAAATTCTGGATATCGTAATATGACACAAGTGTTTGTGTCTTTTCCTGGTTTTAAAGGCTGCATTACAGTAAAATTATGTCATTTTCTGAACTTCCCAGACTTCCCAGCTGTTCTATTATGTCTTATGCCTTTACCCACTCAGTCACTGCATTATTGATCAAATTGATTATTTATCAAAACTCTCAATGTGTTAATGTTTTGTGAAAGCACCGATAGTAAAACTACAATATCGCCGCAATATCTGCATCGATGTATTTGGTCAAAAATATCGTGACATTTTATATTTTTTTTCCATATCGCCCAGCTCTACCCGGGTGGGTATTTTTGTGGCTTTTTTTCCTTTTATTTGACAGTTACTGTATATGGTTATTCAGCTACGACACGCCTGTCCAAAACAATTTTGACAATGTTGATATTTAGATATTTTTCTTGAGATGCAACTCAAAAGCTGACTGTTAATCCCGTTTGCCTTAAAGTTGTAGTGCGTAGTTTCTGTCGACCCCATGAGGAATTCAAAGTAATGACAACAAAACTGTTGGCGCGTCCACATGATACAAGCCTTCCGTGACCCCCCCCCCCCCCCCTCCTCCACACAGTTGCTAGTAGCCAAGGAGACACGGAAGATTAATAAAACATGATGGACTCTTCAGAAGAGGTGATTATCTTCACTCGAGTTACACTCGAACATAGCCATACTGAGAAATACAGAGAGAGTTGTGTGGAGCTGATAGTCTTAATTAGCTTTGTAACAGCTCATTTGACAACTGCTTGAATGTAACGGACGTTCATTAACATCAAAAAGTTACACACTAAAGCTTTAATCCCTTTCCCTTAATCCCTTAAATCTCTCACTTTTTCTTTTTATTACCTTCTGTAACCCTTTCCTCCTCTCACTTTAGGTGTGCTATTCTACTGTATCTACCCCACCAAGCGCCACACCCGCTGCCTGCAGGTTGCACTCAAGTGCCAAGTTGACGTCAACAATGTGTCAGCCCAGGGGACACATGTCTTCCAGTTGATGTGTGAAAAAGCCCAGGAGTGCACCCCCATGTGTCTCATCATACTGGGGGAAGGGGCAGACCCCAATGCAACAAATCAGGTGAGAAATTGGATCGGAAACTGACGCATTATGGGAACTGAGGCAGTGGCATATGGAGTATTTGGGAACTGAGCTTATCCTTTGAGTACGCAGCGTATTTGCAGCTGAGATGTTCTTCACGATGATTGTTTAACCCTAAGTCTGTATTCACGCTGGCTGCGTGTGACGCAGGTCTTTTCATTTATCCCCCAAACCCGCGGCGGCCTGTGGCGAAAAGTTAAGACCGATTCAACTTTTGGAGAAACGCTACCCCACGTCACGCTCCGGTGGCTAGTAATGTAACCAGCAATCAGACTTGTCAGTCCGTTTTGAGGCGGTGTGAGAGTCCCTTGCAGTAACGGGAAAACATCACTGCCTCTATCGCTGCCACAAGAAAGTTTGAAAACACTATGAGGGGAAAAAAATAAAACATAAGCACTGAACTGCCCGGGAGTTTGTGTAACAGCTGAGTGTTTCCTGCAACAACAAAGCACAGTCGCTCCACAAATGGATTCCAGTGACACTCCCACCGCTGCACAACCCTGCGGAAAATCGCCGGATCGCTGTTTCCTGGTCTGAACGTCGTCTAACACTGACTCCCCTTCCTCTCTCTCATCAGAAAACAGGCGTCACAGCGTTAATGGAGGCAGCCAAGGCAGGCTCCCTGCAGCTTGTCAGAGCCATTCTAAAGAGAGGGGGAAACCCCAACGCCCTAGACCGAAAGCGCCTCACAGCTGTACACTATGCAGCCATGGGGGGCTTTTTCGAGGTGTGGTATCTACTCACTCATTCACTTTTTTACTATTTTTTAAATAAGCAATACTATGTAATATAAAAGTGAAAGTGCTGTTGTTTTCTGCCTACATTACCAGTTTTTTTCCTAAGTTTTCCTCAGGCCCTAACTCAAATGACAGTACTTACTGTCAGTAGGAATGGGGTTTTAGATTTAGGATTCTGATGTGTTGCTCTGTGGTGTTTTGTGCCTTCCAGTTGATTCAGGTGCTGTCTGCGTACGCAGCAGACATGGGCGTGGCTAACCTAGAGGACTGCACAGCCCTCCACTACGCCGCTGCCCTGGGGAATGCTAACTGCTGCAAGTTCCTGGCACAGAGAGGTGCTGTGAGAGATTATTACAATAATAGGCATCCCGATGTCAGTGCATTGAATTTGAGCTTTTTTCTCTCTTTCAAATATAAAGCAAAGATAGCTCTGTGGTAACTACTAGAGATGTTCCGATACCGATACCAGTATCGGAAAAGCCGTGGAATTTTTTTTTTTCCTTGGTTAAGTATTTGACAAAAAAAAGAGAGAAAGTCGTAGAAGATGCAGCTGCAAACACAGTCCCAAATTAAATAAGGTACCATGTGTTTATTCTTTTGTTGTTGCTAAGACTTTGCTCTGTGTTCAGGTTGTAACCCCAAACTGAAGAACCAGGAAGGCTTGCTGCCACGTCAGATTGCCAAGGACGCCGGTCACAAAGCGGCTGTCAAGGAGCTTAAGAAGGCCGAGCGGCAGCAGGGAAAGAGCAAAAAGCCCGACGGCGGCGACGGCCCCACGTCAGATCTCTGGGCCCTGACCCTCCATGACTGGTCGAACGAGCACGAGGCTACACTACGGCAAGCCTTGGGGAACCAATCAGAAACGGTCACCACCCAGATGTTTATTTCAGCGTTGGAAGAATTGAAAGCTCCGGTTGAACTAGACCAGCTCCATGCAGTCATCGCAGCCCATGACAAGGACAAAAAGGGATGCATCAACATTAATGATTTCCTCAAAGGTGTCAAGTACATCAAGAAACCATTTCTCCTCTCTGCATATATGCCTAAAAAGAAAAAGGGAGAAAAGGGTGGAAAAGGAGGTAAGAAGAAGGGTAAATTTGTCCTCACCTTGCCCATTTGCACCCTGCCGCCAGAGCGTATGGCCCGGCGGCCAGACGGAGGCCCACCCAAATACATGATCGAGACATACTACAACTGCTCCGACATCCGTCGATTCGACCGCAGTCACCCGCAAGAGCATCCCATAATGAATGACTCAGGGTGGTACATTGAAAAGCCAGATAAGGTCTACGTCAGCATCAACTACTGCGTGAAAAGTGGAGACCTGGAGTCTCTGGAGCTCGCTCTCAACCACGGGGTTCCTGTGGATGTTCAGGATGAGTTCTACAAGACGCCGCTGATGGTGGCCTGCTCCAGCGGCAACTACGAGGTGGCTCAGTATCTCCTCACTCGAGGGTGAGAAAAATCACCTTTTCTTTTTTCTTTTTGGTTTATAGACCTTTTAACACTCTCAGGACAAAAGACAACACCAGCGAGTCCAAGCGATGTTTGACAACACTCCTACTCAAAAAGCAAAATGATCCAGAATCAATTTAATTTCTATGTCACAAACTGTGAACTAGTTTTAGACAGAGGCTCACTGACTGCCCGCTCGCTGATTCATCACTAGAAATGCAACTGTAGCAAGCATCTCACTATCACTAGCGTTATCCACATTCATATTTAAACGCAACAAATTATACATCCAGCTACAAAAAAGCCTGAAAGTACACAGAAGTACACGAACGGTGCAGGGAGCTGCAAGTTTACACTCACACATAGTCCCAAATCTTTGGTCTGAACTAGGCTTTAAGGGATACCTGGATATTTAATATTATTAATGTATGAGGTAAATGATGATACAAAAATCAAACCTAAAGACAAACAATAGACATACTGTAAATGCAAATAAACTTTGTTTTCAATCATACTTTGAGAATTTTAACCTTGATTGGAAGAAGAACACAGATCTGATTTCTTGTCAGTGTGCTACAAGGCCAATGCCCTGGTTAGTCTTTAAACGCACCGTGATATTACTGTTTCTGACAGGGCGGATGTAAACGTGTGTGATCAGTTCTTCTGGACGCCCCTCCACCACGCGGCTCACGCTGGCCAAGTGGAGATCATTGAACTTCTGGTGGAGGCTGGGGCCAATATAGATGCCCGGGCCCTCAGTGGAGGCACGCCCCTCATGAGGGCCATCGAGAGCTCTCGACCCTCCTGTGTGGACTTCCTCATCAAGGCGGGTGCCAGTGTCAACGCCGAAAACAAAAAAGGTTTGACTGCATATCTGAAATATATCAGTGTTAACCAGTAGTGCCATTAGATTTGGTTTAAAGTGCACACTGTGAAATTAGTTTTCAACTTTTAGGCAAGCAACCCCTCTTTGATGGTAACGCTGTGAGTTGTACTGTTTATATTTTTTCCTTCAGAACAAAACTGCCTCGACATCGCCAGAGCTTTTGCAGACTCCAGGATAATTGACTTGGTCAAAGACAAGATGGATTCTCTGCCTAAACCAAAGGACGCAGCGAAGGGAAAGGGGGGCAAAGCTCCAAAGCCTAAACCGGCTAAGGTATCGAAGTAACTCTATTAAAATCTTTTTACCAGCCTGCTACAAACATAATTAAAACCTTGTGGCTTGAAACTTTTTTCCTGTTTTGTGTTTGTGTGAAATGAAAATTTCACTCTGTTCTTTATTCACTGTTCACTGTGCACAAAACCCATTCAGGCTCATTTATAAAAAATAAAATAAAAAATAGAATCATGACAATCTCTATGGAAAGGTTAGGTTTTCCTTTTCTCAGAAGTCATACACTAGAAAATGTCAGAAAAGCCCTACATAGATTTTACAACAGAGTATGACCACTAGATACTTTGAGACAGCAATCTGATCTAGCTGCTCTCTGTTGGTGAAGAGGGGCATCCAGAGTTTCCGGTGCCGGTCATGTGACCTGTTAGGTTTCATTTTACCGGTCAAATGGAAAAAGTTCCGGTCAAATTTGTTTACATGTTTATTGCACTTAAAAACAATTGATAGGCAGGCTATAAAGAATAATATCATCAATGGATGTCGATTCATACTATTTCTATTGAAATGTAGGCTGCTACTAGTCTATGGCTATCACCAGACCAAGCTCAATCTCAGGGTGAAATCAAATGGCCGGCAGATCGGGCTGGGTTTACCCAGTCTAGGCTGCTACAGGCAGAGAGGGCAAAATAATTAAATCAATGCACATAATTGTGCCGATCTGAATTAAAGGTGCACTATGAGTTCCTGCATGACGTCACTTCTGTTGACGTTCCAAGTAAATACCAAACAAAACAGAGCAAGCTCGCCCCTCAACCCATGTTTCCGTAACTGTCATGACTAACTGTCACTAAGCCCCACCCCCTCCAACAACCATCTTGTCGGTGATTGGCTGGAAGGTGGTTTGTTGTATTTTGGTGCCTATCCTGTGCCTCCTAGTGTTTGTTTGACATTTACAACCCCTGTGTTGTCTCCTGACACCGGGCTTTTTCACAGTGTATTCAGGGGGCAGGTAGCTAGCGGATCAAGGAGAGATTTGACTACAAAATTTGAGACAAAAATGAAATTGCGCTGAAACCATGCAGGAACTCATAGTGCACCTTTAAAATAGACCCTCGCGATGCGCATAAGCCTCCGCCTTCCCCAAGGCTACTCTGCTGCGCTGTTTTGATGCGGATCTGCAAGGAGAAGTCTCTCTCTGCTGGCACACTGGAGACGGGTTTTACCCATGCTACCTCGGCCAGTTTGACCCACTCTGGGACAGCTGTCATCATATATGGCATCTCGAAGTGCGTCTGTGGCATTAACGTTAATGAGAGGGGCTGTAGCTGGTGCCGACTTGTCCTCGCTGGCAATTTCTTGGTTTCATATACGTTAGACCGGCCGCTGCTTGGTGTTATGAAGTATAAGTATAATTCACAATATTTCCCTGTTTCGCCAGGGCTTGGGCTTTGACTTTCCCGCTTGCTTGTTGCCGTTTGTTTTAAATCTACGCTAGTCTTCGACATTCAATCAGAGCGAGAACACAACATGTAGTTTTTCCTTTATCGCATACGCTACAGTCATTTCTAAATGAAAACAATATGATTGTTCATTGTTTTAATAGAACGAAAGATATGAAAATCACTGTAGCCTATTTTAACCCAATTCATATTGTGCAGAGGGAATTATTTCCAGCGGTCATTCTGACCGGAGACAATTAGAATTTTCGGTCCTCACCATTTTTTTCCGGGTCAACGGAAACTCAGGGGGGATCATTCATTGAACTCAGATTGGCTTCCAGAAAAATACGCTGCTGTTTTGCTTCCCTCTCTGTCAAAGTCAGCGAGATAGTTTGTTGAGCAGTGCTATGGCAGAAGCCACACAACTTCTGCCAAAGCGAGTCCTTCTACACCTCAGAGTCCTTTTTGTGGCCAGATGGCAGCAGTGTGAAGTGTGGATATAGAGGGGAATTGGTGTTGTTGACAATGGTGAGGGCAAGGTGTATGATGGCTCCATCGTTCAGGTCTGAGATGTTGGGTGTAGGGGAGCGGTCTTGAACTCTGAATGCAGCTCTAAATAGCTGTGCGTGTTCGCCAGAGCGGCAGACTCCATCCCTCTCCTCGTAGCTTGGTATTGAATGACGATGCATTTTTCGATACTCGATACTAAGGAGGCAATTCGGCCGGTGCCTAAAAAGTATCGAATTTGGTACCCAGCACAAACCAACATTTGACTGGAGGTAATCTCCTACCCTGGTTTTCTTGTGTGTACTCCAGCGTCTGGCTTCAGCATGAGGCATGAGAAACGTAAGCCTGTAGAGAGATCTGATTACTGTCAGGCAGCAACTTGTAAGCAAATTTAGACCAGATGTGTTATGTTACAACTAGAACATAATGGCGCTTCATTTTGCATTTCCTATAATCTGACTAAATGTATTGATTTTGTCATTAGGACTAGGAAGTAGCAGGTGGTGCTGCAGCACAAATTCATCAGCAATATTCATAGTTCAATATAGCTGAAAGCAGCAATTCTAGGGGGTCAAGAAAGTAAGTCACAGAATAAATTACACACAGGTACAATATGGAGCGGTCTATCCACTGAGCATATGTACAGTTGCTGACCACTTCCATTCACTGTGACTTATGAGCAAGCCCATCACTGTAAATGATGCATGCACCCTCAAGTCAAAGTACATGCTTCCCAGGGCAATGTAATACTCACTTATGGCTTTGAACCTGTGATACTTATTAGGGCTGCACAATTAATCGCAATTTTATCGAAATCGCATTACGGACAAGTGCAATATCCAAATCGTGGGGGGGAGTGGGCAATATTTGTTAAACCCTAGGGTGTAATTTTCACTGGGGACAGAGGGGGACACTTTTCAAAATCTCATTTGTGTACCCTCTACTTTCAAATTCGTTTGATATTTTATTTATAAGTCTCGGTAATCAGCCCCTATTTTAAACCAAAAAAAGAAATAAGGCACCCTTTTCTTAAACATAGTTTAGTGCTATTCTTTCTGGAAGAATTTATCATTATGATCATTTAATTATTATCTGGATTTTGTATCATCTTGGTCCCTAAATGTATGGAGAAATGCAGGAAATGGGATTCAAATCAAAACATAGACGTCCCGGCCTACAGATCGTATCCTACAGACAAATCCTCGCAAAAATCACACTATAATCATTTTAATTAGAATTTTTTTTTTTTAATGAAAATGAGAATAATGATACAAAAATGATCATTCCCTCCCATATCATATCGCAATTTCAATATCAGTAAAATAATCGCAATTAGATATTTTCCTCATACCGTGCAGCCATAATACTTATCACACCTACAATCATATGCAAGTTTGAAATGTTCTGAGTTGGTAAAAATAGGATCCTGTAAATGAGGCGGACACAAATGTGAAATTTGGCCATAATTCTTGTGTTTTTAACTAGATGTCATATAAATGTTTTACAGCGGGTCACTGAAAAAGTTAGACACTGTCTTAGTATCGTTAAACCAATTGGTTAGACTGAACCAGTATCTTTTAACCATGTTTTAACGTCAACCCTTTTGTAAGTGTTTATTTCTACTTTGCTGCGTAATTGATTTTGAGTCATAATAAGGGCTTTTAAAGTTCACTGTATAAAAGTCCAAAAATAGTGGTTTTATGAATCAGCTGATATTGACTACACCCATATTCATATAATACATCTTGACCCAAAGAATTTAAACCAATACCATGTTTGGGACAGAAGGGAAGCGTATGTGCCAAAATGTGAGTCGGACTGTTAAAGTGCTCATATTATGCTTTTTGGCTTTCCCCCTTTCCTTTATTGTGTTATATATATTTTTTGTGCATGTTATAGGTTTACAAAGTGAAAAAACCATCTCCAACAGGAAAAACTGTTCATAAACTGCTCCAAACAGCTCTATTGTAGTCCAGCCTTTACTTCCGTGATGAACGTGCATCACATTGTAACACACGTTATAATGCTCGCCTAGCTGCTAGCGTGGCACGCCCTCATACTCTGCTTCTGACTGGCTAGTATTCCTTACCTAGCTACTGAGCATGTGCGACTCCCAACAAAGATGGAACAGAAGTGAGATGTCTCACTCTGTAGCTAAAACAGAGAGCTCAACACACAGGGTGAAAAGAGGAGCTGCAGCAATGAGCAGTACAACAAAAATATGGTGCTTTTTGAAAATTAAACCATGTTATCCTATTCTGGTACAACCTCTAAATACAATTATGAACCTGAAAATGAGCATAATATGAGCACTTCAAGATGGAGCAGCGATGGTGATAGAGATCGTTGTATTAACTCTAGAATTAAACCTGCATTTCTTGGACTGACCTCCATCATATTTGATTAACGTACAATATGTAATTTTCTGTAGCTAGGGGTCTTTCGATCGAAAAAATAACAATACACGGAGCAATGCTGCCATTGCAGTCAGCTTCTCCCGTTTGGGATTTCTTTAGTGTTCAGCGATCACGAGGTTTTTACAGGCCGCCGAATTATCCGCAGAGGTGTCCTCCACTCTAGTCTATATCCTTTCCAACGTTCCGCTTCCGGGATTGCTCCGGTGCCGCAGGAAATTCCTGCACCTACAGGCAGGAGAGTCGCAGCAGCAGGATAAAGATGCAGATGTAAACATCTGGATCTACAGGCAAGAAAAGTCATAACTATTGCCACAACTGCAAATGTGTGTGTGTGTGTGTGTGTGTGTGTGTGTGTGTGTGTGTGTGTTGGAGTTACTTATTTTTAAAGAGGGAAGGAGCGGGGTCCTAACCAGATTTCTACAGACAATTAGCATTTATGCACACAGGTGTCTGAAATAGCTTGTCGTTTTGCCCAGCTGTTCAATATTTATCTTTATCACTATCCCCTAAGCTCTTTTTCATTCAACTGTTGTCTCTCAATTGTATTTTGTAATCACAAGTACTATTTGGTTGGTGTTTTGCATAGTCTTAAATAATTAACATTGCTGTAAAGAGGTTTCATGTTCTCTTTGTTACAAGTGCTATTTCTGCTGAGACCTCCCATCCCCCTCCCTATCCTTTACCTCCACACGATTTATTGAAAAATCAGGAAACTTATTGTTCTGATTCTTTCTCAAACTGTCTTCAAACTTACGTTTTGTGACCTAAATGTGTGTAAAATGTCTTTCTTTTGTAGAGCTGGGCACTAGGGAGAACAGCAAATATCACAATATTTTTGACCAAATGCATCAATGTTGATATTACGGCAATATTGTAGGGTTGGCTGTTGGTGCTTTTATAAAACATTAAAGGTCCCATGGCATGACAATTTCACTTCATGAGGTTTTTTAACATTAATATGAGTTCCCCCAGCCTGCCTATGGTCCCCCAGTGGCTAGAAATGGTGATAGGTGTAAACCAAGCCCTGGGTATCCTGCTCTGCCTTTGAGAAAATTAAAGCTCAGATGGGCCAATCTGGAATCTTCCCCTTATGATGTCATAAGGGGAAAGGTTACCTCCCCTTTCTCTGCTTTGCCCGCCCAGAGAATTTGGCCCACCCATGAGAAAGAGAGAGACATCATGTCTTGCAAACAAGCAAAGCATGACAGTTGGTCAAGGCCACACGCCCACCCTCCACCTTGCCCCCCTCTCTCCTCCTCAATAGCATTTAAAGCTACAGAAACAGAAATGCCACATCCTATAGAAAGCTGATTGTGAAACTGGCTCTAGTGGCTGTAATTCTGCACCAAGGCTGAATTTCGGGAAAGAGACTTCAGATACAGTATTAGGGGACCACTAAGGCCTATATAAAAGAGACTTCAGATACAGTATTAGGGGACCACTAAGGTCTATATAAAAGAGACTTCAGATACAGTATTAGGGGACCACTAAGGTCTATATAAAAGAGACTTCAGATACAGTATTAGGGGACCACTAAGGTCTATATAAAAGCATCCAAAAAGCAGCATGTCATAGGACCTTTAACACAATGAGCATTTTGAAAAATAATCACCAATAATGTGGATACAATAACTAACTAGGTAAAGGCAAATAATAAAACAGCTGGTAAGTAAGTCTGGGAAGTTCAGAAGAAGTTACATCACTTTACTGTAATGCAGCCTTTATAACCAGGAAGAAGACACAAACATTGTTACATCACAATATTACGATATCCGAAATTTAAGACAATATCTATCTTATAATATTGATTTATTGCCCAGCCCTACTTTTTGGCTGTCTTTCTTGATGCAGCTAAACCTTTCCGAGCCCTGTTCTGTAACCTCTCTCTCTCTCTCTGTCTGATCAAGATCTGACACTGGAAGATCTTTGATTAGTACGAATGCCACTGAGTACAAATCTGAAAATCTTCTTCTCCCTTACAGAGTGTTGCTGCAGAAGGTGCAGCGCTCACAGAGCCATCGACTGTAACAGCAGTGAAGACTCCTCCTCAGAAGGATTCAAAGAGTGTCATCCTGCAACACACCAGGATCACTACGGGGGAAACCAACGTGGTAGATATCTCCGTTGTGCCAAAAACGGTGAGGCTCATCCCCGTTCACTGAAGGTTGCCTCAATATAATGTAGCATCTGCTCGCCGAACATAAAGTAGTACTTCCTGTTTGAACATGCCATTGAAAAATAGTCTATAAACTGCCTGTGAAATACATTGTTTTTAACTGTTTTTGGTTTCGAGTTTAAAAATAAGTTCAACACAAAGTTGAATTCGATGTGGAAACGTTCATTGATGCTGTGTCTAAAAATAATGACAATTGCAATATCTGGACCCAATTTGATTCTACTTGTATTTATTCATCTATTTATGCACTGATTTAGTTTTTTTTCCGGCCTTTATTTTGTTTTTGTATGCATACTACTGGACATTTATGGGTTTTGGTTCATCTTTGTCACATTTACATTGGCTGACTTCCTGTTCTCAGCAGCAGGTGGCGCTATTACTATGACTCAATATGGCTGTGTGTAGCTGTCTTCAGGCCTCAGCTCTTATCAAGCATGTGACATCTGGGGCAGCTTGGACTGTGTAAAGTAAAGTTACAACCGTTTCCTGTGTTATGTCGAAACGTGCAAATTGCCCTGCCTCGCCACGGCAACACCATTCCACGAAAACACAAAAGCTTTGCAATTTGGCATCCAACAGCTATTCTTATGATTAGCATTTGAGTACAGGGCAAATACATGTACATATTACACTCGGTTTGAGCACTCTACCTGCCTCTACGTAAGAAAAGCAGTGGAGTTACCGTATGGTCCCTCTAGCACACTTCTCCAGTGTTCACACCAGTGCACATCAGTTCTGTACTGTATCCAACTTACTAAGTAATTGCACACAATTGTTCTCATTTTTGAAGTTTCTATCTGTATGTTTTTATGAGTGGTCTGTGTGTCTCAGGTTTGGGGGAAGCAGCCCACCACCAGCCAGCTGATGTCAAAGATAGAGAGACGCAAAGAGCTCCTATCCCTCGAGGTGGACTTTGACGACTTCATGATGCCTTTCAGCCAGAACATCCAGAGGAAAACGCAGGAACTGGCGAAAACCACAAACTAGACCGAAAGGACACAGTTACAGTAGGCACTAAGGGACACTCAGACATTTTGGAGTCATATATTGCATTCCATTTGTACTCGGAGGACGGAATTTCCATCGTCAAAGTCGGAAACACGCCCCCGTGAACTCGGATTTCCGAGTTGGGAAGTCGGGAAAACTCGCAATACCCCAAGCTCAAAATCCAACATGGCTGCCCTCTGCATCAACAGTAGTGAAAGCTGTAATGGCATACAGTTATTAGCACTTATCTGTCTTATTTCTCACTAAATCAGTCGTACACACAGTCCTGTCCAACTTCTATCTGTGGACGGATGTTGTTACGCTGTTTGTATGTGCACAGCAAGCGTAAGGGACCGTTCGGTATTTATGGAATGGACCACCGGAGGAAAATAGGGGAGGGTCATGTTTTTTATTTTTTGTTGAGGGGAGGGTCATCCAACATTTTTTAGTCTGGGCGGAGGGGTCACCCAACTTTTTTATTCATGAAAAGAGCAAAATTTCAAAGTGGCTTGTTTGGTGCATATTTATCCATGTAGCTCTCAGGCTCGGCCCCCTAGCAGATGGGTCTGACCGCATACGCAGAGTTTGCTGGGGGGGCAGGAGGAGCACTGTCCCCCTGGTGGCTCAAACGGGTAATTGCATTGTTAAAAAAAAAAAAAAATCTAATTAAAAAATAAAAAATAATTACAACCAGATATTTTATAAATATCTTAAATAACACAAAACAACTAAATGGCGGCAGGTAATACATCAGATTTCATATACTAAAATCTGTAAGTAAAAGTAATATGACCTGGCTGACGATGGGAGCAGCAGGACGCAAAAAACGAAAGTTACTGTTGTACTAGTCTGGACATCTTGCCGTGCCAACCTTGCAATAAAGGTTTCCTAAATGCCATGTATATGAATGTGATGTCAGCTTAATAATTGATTGCAGGTTTTGTGTAGATTTGGATTTTTATACGTTTATTCCACTTTGTTTAAACGGCGAAGTGGAGAGGCCTCGTTCACCTGTTTGGAGCTGGCTGGTGAATGTGATGCTCGTATAGGCCTTGCTGGATACACCGTGACTCTGTTTGTGGATCTACTGATCGCTGTGGATTACTTTTTTTCGTGTCATTGGATTACGGCAAAATACGGATCTTTTTTCTCAACATGTCTTAATGTTTTATGGTGAGTTTGGAGAGGCATCTCAACAGACTGTAGGTCCAACACTGAGTGTTCACTGTAACATTTTAGTTGAATTTAAGCGTCTGTCTATTGCGTTCCAAAACAGCCGTGCCGTGATTGGATTTCATAAGGACGAATTGTTAAATTGTTACAATGTAATTTCAAATCTGCTTTAAAAATAAACATATGTGTTTTGGAATATAATGTTCAGCTTCGGCACCTTTACCTATGTGCTAAAATATACAATGACGAAGCTTAGTGACCAGTCCATAGCAACCAGTGTTGAATTGTTATTTCCCAGTGTCCTTTGCTGACTGGTCTCAATGTTTTATTGTTTTATTTCATGTGAATACTAGTTTACTAGAGGAGTAACTTAGTATTTGAAGTAATGCAGTAATGTAGGAAGTGTGTATTTAGTTTCCATGCTTATTGTGTTTCCACAACAATGTTAGTGAGTAAATCTACTGAAATGGCCACCACACCATAACAGAGGAGTGTGATGTGTAAGATGAGAATGTAGAGGTTAACTCCTGTACATCATAGCTGTAAAAATCAAATGGCATCTGTACTTCTTTGCTAAGTGCAAACATGCACGCAAGGGGAGGGTCATGTCACATGTGTGTACAGTGGTGCAGCTCGAGTTGGATTCCTGAACTTGCTCGCAGGCGTCACCCCATTCTGTTAGCTGAGCTGGCTGGCCACATGCAACAGTTACAGACATCACAGTAACTTTGTAATCAACAAACTACTGTAATCAACAAAGTTGGACATCCTGTTGCTAAACCTCTCATTTTAATCTTGTCATTTAGTATCAGAACAATGTCAATACATAGTCAGAGATTGTTAGGACAGTACATGTATCATTTCATCACGCTAACTTACCAAAGGTAAGCAAACTGCTTTTATTAATAATCAAATGTCATGCCACGCAAATTAAGTAACTTCTCACTTAAAAATAAAGTTTTGTTAGGTGTACACCATCCAGTACTGTATATTCATAATGCTCAGCAGGAACTGTTTGTATATCTTGGCAATTGTCAAAACAAAACAGAAATCTAACATGTTATGTTTTGTCAATACACTGAAACATGCACTGAATACACCTTTTTTTGTACATAAATACAGAATTTGTGGCTACTGTACTTACTCTGCTTTCAGCTTGGTCAAACTCAGAGCCATTTTTCTGTCTATAATCTCATGCTCCTAACACGTTAAAGGAAAGGTTGACAGTTGTTCAAGTTAATTGTATAACAACACTCCGTTGTCTGTTTTGGCATTTCATACTGTAATCATTCCAAAAGACAAGTTTGTGTGGGTAACATTTAAATTGACTGTATTTTGTACTTTTTAGCTTCATAGCATAAGAGCTGTAAATGAGACCAATTCAGGTAACATCACTTGGTAAATACTTCCTTTCTCTGGCTTAAAATCCTGAGAAACCTAATGCTGTTGTATTTTCACTACTGCGAAACATTAAGCTGCCTGCAAGAAAGAAGTTCTCCAGCCAGATGCAGTTCCACAATGAAACCAGTGCACGGCGCTGTTTGGCAAATTTAGCATTGCAGGGGTTTGGTTGTTTATTAAGCTGGGAGGACAGAAAAACTTGGAGGGAGCTTTCATGTTCTTAGCACAGAAAGACATCAAAATGGCAGCCATGTGTGTTTATTGCTCTGATGTTAGCCACTCAGACTGCTTTCAAACAGGAATCTGCAGTTCACCAATAAAAGGATATCCATATCATTATAAAAAAACAGTTAAGAATTGTTCCCTAATCCTCCATGTGTTATCTTTGCCTTGATGAAGTGACTGCATGAATTGCTTCAGGGTGGCTCACTGTTTTAGTTGTTTTAGTTGTTGTTTAGTTGTTCAGGAATCATGTGAGAAAAAAGAAAATAGACATGCTTTTCTGTGTTATATATGTCGCTTTAATGCACACCCCTCCATCATCACCAACAGATAAAATTAGATTAGATTGCAGTGTCCTCAAGGTCCATGGGGACGCAGTTATATAATCACTTATACGGGCGGGGGGTGGAGGGGAGGAGGAAACGGCTTTGAGGTAATACAGGGCCTGGGTTGTTTAAATATACATAGTTACAAAAGCATTGATGACGAGGATGGGAAGACAGAGGCAATAGATGAGAGAGAGAGAGAGAGAGAGAGAGAGAGAGGAATGAAAGCTGAGAGAGGAAAGAGAAAGAGCCAAGCACACGTATGTAACGATATACAGAAAGAGAACGGTGACAGTGGATAGAGAGTGGGGAAAAAAAACATCCCCGAAAACCCCAGCAGAGCCGTTCATAGTGAGGCGAGAGAGATGAGAGAAGGAGTGGACTGACAGCGAGGGAAGTGGGAGGCGAAAGGACACAAGGAGAGAAGGCGAGAGGAGAGGAGAGGGGGATGGGGGTGACTCAGAAGATGGGGAGGGAGCACGGCGGAGGAAGGATGGGCAGGAGGAGAAGACAAGGGCTTTTCTAGCACAATAAGTGGCACACAGCTTAGAGGGAGTAAACAAGGCTGGCAGCTCTGATTGTGGGCCGTGACACAGTGTGTCTGTCAGGGCCTTTATGGTCTGGAAGTATGTGTGCTTGCGTGTACTGTTGTACAAAACATGACTATTTCAGGGGTCTTCAAAGTGTTTGAGTCCAAGCACCCCTTAACTGAAACAGAGATGGATCAGGGACCCACTACTACATATATTGTATAGAATTAAACTGGATCTACAGTAATGTGTAGGACAGCCTAGTATATAGTATATCCACGATGTTCCACTTCCAGGATTGCTCTGTTGCCGACGGAAATTCCGCCATATTTCACTCTTTTCGGCCAGATGTCCGTTTCCTTCCGCTTTCTTCGTGTTGTAATTTTAAACTCAAATGGATTTCTGAGGACTATGGTTAACTGCTCCTCAGATCTCTACAGGGTAAATCCAGACAGCTAGCTAGACTATCTGTCCAATCTGAGTTTTCAATTTTTGAACGTACACATGTTCCACCAAAACAAGTTCCTTCCCGAGGCTATTTTGCAACGCACTGTGGCTCTGCCCGGTGCTTAACGCCGCCTAAGACGATTGTGATTGGTTTAAAGAAATGCCAATAAACCAGAGCGCGTTTTTCTCCCATCCCGTAATGCTGTGTGGACTAGCCAGACCCTCCTCCGCAGCGCTGTTTAGGAGTAGGTCTCTGCTCTATTTGAAAGAAAAAATAGAGCTATGACACGTGATTCATGCTGATTTGCTTTCTTTCTTTCTTACTTTTCTCCTCCTGCAAACTTATTGTGTATTTGCTTGTATATTTGTATTTATTTGTATTTTTTTATTATTTTTTTTATGGGGAGGAGTCAGTTGCTGATGGAGTAGTTAGGCTTGGCAGTGCTGTCTGTGTGTGTGAATGTATTTTGTGTTTGGTATTTTCTGTATACTTGTCCTAAGGACCCCCTTGAAAATGAGATGATTTATCTAAAGGAGCTTATCCTTGTAATACATACTCTTAATATAGATGGCAGTTTACATATCGGAATGTTTGTTTTATCATCATTTAAGGCTCTATGACATGATATTAGTTTTCCAATGTGAATACACTATGTTTATGTTGTGTATGCATGTGTGTGGTAGTGCTGTATACGTGTGTTTGTGTTGTTCCCCTGTGCATTTGTATGTGTACTGTATGTATGTAGGCCAGTGTGATTGTCCATTTGTACGTATGGTTACATCATTCAGTCTCTGCTGTGTCTCATATCAGGAAAACCAAGCAGTATGTGTCATATAGAGCTGCAAAGATGAATTGATTAATCGATTAGTTGTCAACTATTAAATTAATCGGCAACTACTATGATAATCGGTTTGACAATTACAAATTCTCTGATTCCAGCTTCTTAAATGTGATTATTTTCTAGTTTCTTCACTCCTCTGTGACAGTAAAGTGAATCTCTTTGAGTTGTGGACAAGACATTTGAGGACATCATCTGGGGCTTTGAGAAAACACTGATCCACATTTCGCACCATTTTCTGACATTTTATAGACCAAACAACTAATCGAGAAAATATCAACAAAATGGTAGACAGTTTAACCGACAATCAAAATAGTCGTTAGTTGCAGCCCTAGTTATATTTGTCTGTGTGATTGGGAGTGCATGTGCTTAAATGCGAGTGTAGATACAGTACATGCAAATGATGTAGGTTCAAGGGGATTTTTTTTACAGTTTCAAGCCTTTTCCTCTTCTTCTCTCATTCCCCCCCCTCTCAGTCTGAGCTCAGATCAGTGTGTGTTGTTGCCAGCAGCACTGCAGTCTCCCAGCTCTGGTCCTGCACCGCTTACTCAGCACTTAGCACTCCAACCCTTCACTTCCCAAAACAACCCACTGGGAGACACACACACACACACACACACACACAAACACACACACACACACACACACACACACACACACACACACACACACACACACACACACACACACACACCACATACCACATTATAGTAAGTTATTATTAAGTTCTATTATAGTGGCACTTACATTAAGTATGCATGCACACAGATGTGCTCACACATGTGTGTACTGTATAATCCAATAATTGCATACAGTATGTGAGCACACACACACATGCCATTTTCATCGTGTATCTTGCTAGCTCGAAGGTTGTTGTTGTTGTTGTTTTCCCCGAAGCAAACGGAGTTTGAGAACGGCAACACACAGAGAGCGGGGACATCCGGCACTTGAGCAACACACTGGATTTCAGGAAATTATCCTGGAAATGTACTTCTGTTACTATTGCAGCAGCCCGGGTCTGCACGTCCCCTCTCTCTCCTTTGCCTTTCCTTTCGGTCTCTCTCACTATTAAATAAAAAGCAGAAATGGCATCATGGTATCAATCAAAGCTAAAAATTAACATCTTTGTAAGGTAGAGTTCATTGCTGAGCTGTTGTATTGGGTTACATTAGATTTTACAGGTGTACTTAATAAAGCTGCCACTTAGTGTACTTGCCAATTCATTTTCAGGCTATTGATGAATTAAAACTAATAGTTTTAACTCTAATGTAAACAGACATAACACACACATACGTTAGATACATTACACTGTACATCAATATTTTAAATTCCTAAATTACAGTATGTTTTCCTAGTAACTTACTTGTCAGTACTGCAATAGGAAAATTATAATTTGTTATGTAGTCAGCCTTTCTATTTTGAATTCAATGAATGTTATCAATGATACTGAATACAGCACATGCCCATAACTTAAAAAAAAGTTAGATGACAACATATATATTCACAGATTCAAGTTTAAAGAAAATCCATTTCCTGTCATTTCATGCTGTGATGGAATCAGTGCCCATGGCGTCTCTGTTTCCTCACAGAGCCAATAACTGTAAACACAGTAGCAGGCGTATGGAAACGCTGTGTCTACTGAAACAATGGCGGCGTTGCACAGATCCTGGTTCAGCATCCATTATTAATGGCAGAGTCTTGTTTCACAGCAAGCCTGAGTGACTATACTCTATGTAACACAACCAGACTTCATGTGTGTGTGTGTGTGCATGTGTGTAAGCATTTTTATGTTTGTGGTTTTTCTGTGGATGTTAAGTACCTGTGCAGGTTTACTGAGTGAGAAAATGTGTGTGTGTGTGTGTGTGTGTGTGTGTGTGTGTGTGTTTGTGTTGCAGTGTGTGTGTTTTGGGGTGTGTGTTTCTGTGTGTGTGTGTGTGTGTGTGTGTCTGTGTGTGTGTGTGTGTGTGTGTGTGTGTGTGTGTGTATGTGTGTGTGTGTGTGTGTGTGTGTGTGTGTGTGTGTGTGTGTGTGTCTGTGTGTGTGTGTGTGTGTGTGTGTGTGTGTGTGTTGCAGTGATTCATCATTCATTAGTGCAGCCTTGGCAGTGCCATAGATCTCTATAGCTTTCCAAGCTATAGATTCCAATTTGCTGCAGGCCTGGGACTTTTATTATGAGGATATTGATTTGAATTTTATAGTGAGACCAATAACGCTGGGTGGTAAACAGAGGACTAGATCTTGGCTCAGATAAACAGACCAATTCCTGGGAAAAATCCCAAAAAACAGATACAATACATATCTGGCAGGATAGAGTCAGCATTTTACTGACTATACTTCGTCCTTCGTAAAACCGGGATTTAAAAACACGTTCAAAGGCCAGAAAAATACATTTCAGCGTATCTATCTATCTGTCTTTTCCTTCTATAGAGTTACAGAAGAAATGTTGTATAATAGGAATCAAACCCACAACGTTGTTGAACTCAGAGTGATTTTAAAACACGTTCCACGGTCAGCATAACGAGAGCACTTAAGATACTGAACCCTTTGATGTTGTAATTCATTATGCTGTTTCTGTAAGGGATACATTGGCTTTAATTTGCCTGTTTTCTTTCAATTTTAGGAATACACGTTTTCCTCTGCCCTTAAAACAGCTCATTAGTGTTGCTGGCAGTGATCATAAAAACCAGAGGGGTGGCATTGGCTTAAAACCACAGTAGTTTCAGCCTCATTTTATTTTGGCTTTCAATTCAATTCAATTCAATTTTATTTATAGTATCAAATCATGATCAAGAGTTCTCTCAAGACACTTTACAGATAGAGTAGGTCCAGACCACACTCTTATATATATAATTTACAACGACCCAACAATTTCAGTAATTCCCCCGCAGTGTAGAATTATGAAGTTGTTTCAGTCTGCGGTATCTTTCATCAGCATGAACATCAATACCTTAAAAACATAATTAACACAACAATGTCAAAGAATCACAGCAACAGATACTCAGTGAAGAATGTTTCTCTGTCTGTAAAAGAATAAGTGTGTCTCATTTTAGCCATTCGCTAATTTTAAGATGAAAACAAAATGTTTGATATTCTAGTATTTAAAGTAATGAACACACAGCCACAATGGGATATGGCAGATAGTACTTACAAGGCTGAATAATTTGCTTCAAGCTACTTCAAGCACACACGTTTTTCGTTGTTTTTGTTTTTTTGCAATACCGAGGACATATTAAGTTCAATTTAAATGTAAAATGAAACTTCAGTGGTTTCAAATAATCTCTGATACGTCATACTTTGAAAACAAAACATGGAAAGGCTTTTATGGAAGAAAACACCAAAAGTATCATTTCAATGTATATAGACTTGCTTCACAGATCACAACATTATATCACACCCAAGGAAAGAGTATAGGCCTTATCGATTTCACACACACACACACACACACACACACACACACACACACACACACACACACACACACACACACACACACACACACACAATGCATGAATTAATGCAGGTTAAATGTATTCTTCCCTTTTCATTAACTGCCTCTTTTTATTAACACATTTCTTATTGGGCGTCATTAAAGTCCTAAACTGAATACACAAGTAAACTGTATTTTATTACATGGAATTAACAAAATTAGCCAACACTCACTTTTTACATTATGATTGGCAATGTGTTAAAGTGCTCCTACAAGCTGGCTGCAACATATCCACTGTTGTGGAAAAGTTTAACAGCTGTTGTTATGTTTTTGCATTTGGCTCAGTTTTATACTGCAGTATCATCTGCACCCTCCCTAAACTGACTCCCTCAGTCCTTTTAGAGAAAAAAAAAAGGAAAAGGAGAGATGGGCTCAGTCTCTCTCTCTCATTCTAACACACACACACACACACACACACACACACACACACACACACACACACACACACGCGCACACACACACACACACACACACACACACACACACACACTTATGCACACGCACTCCCAGTTGATTAAGGCCTCCTCAGTGGCCAATCGCTCAGCAGTAGTTGGATTCCTGAGCAAGAAGACATTTTAATCAAACTTCAACCAGGAAACACAGTCATAAAATATAAATGTCATATACGGAATTGTCAGCAGGGCTTTCTGATAAGCCTATAAATAATACAGATGAATGTTATGTAAAAGAGGGTGACATGGAGAGAGGGCAACTTTGAGGAATCCTCCTGCCACTCACACATCAACACATGAGTGTCAAAACCATTTTACGATCCCTGGATACTTTACTTTCATAACAGCATACATTTTATTTTGATAGGAAGTACAATTTTCAGATTTTGTATCGCAGAGAAAGACATTGGAATTCATTTATCTTGTAAAAACATCAAGGGGCCTAATGAGGATTCTGAAGAGTTTTTGTAACTTGTGATTATGTTTCTCATTAGCATCCCTTCAAGCTCTGCACATAACATCACACATTGTTCTCGCTGTATTCTACAATTAACCCGAACACCAATCAACCCTTAATATTCATATCTTCCTGCATTTATCCTGTATGCCTGTAAAGATTAAAAACAAATGTGCTGCAGGTTGGAGGAGAGGTGCAGTGGCTGAAGGTCTGTTCCCTGAGAGCATGTGGAGGATAACAAGGAGTTAATGTAAGCAACAGAAGAGAAGGAGGAGAGTGAGGTGACTAAAAAACTGGAGCTGTATGGGGGTTATGGCAGGTCAAGAGTGGAAATGCTTGTTTTTCAAGTCAGACACAATAGAAGGTGAGGTGAGATTTAGCTGAAGTCAGTGTATGTGTGTGTGTGTGTGTGTGGGCTTGTTCAACTATATTCGTGGGCTCCACAAACCGGGAGTCCAGTATACTTGTGGGGTCCCGACAGCTTTATGGGGCCAAAATGCTGGACCCCACAAGGTTAAAGGTCTGTTTGAGGGTTAAGACTTGGTTTTAGGATTAGGGTTAGAATTAGGTTAGGGTTAAGGTTAGGCATTTAGTGGTGATGGTTAAGGTTAGGGTAAGGGGCTAGGAAATGCATTATGTCAATGACGGGTCCCCACAAAGATAGTGCCACAAACCTGTGTGTGTGCATGTGTGTGTATTGCAAAAAATTGGCCTGTCATCGCTGCGTCGGGGAGTATCAAGCAGAGGAGAAGGGGTGTCAAGGAAGGAGGGTGTAGCGATTATTAAAATGTTGGAGTGGAGGCATGGCAGTGGGATGGGGGCACGAGGAGTGTACGCAGCAGTGAAAGGAAGAAAAAAAAAGGGGGGGGGGGGGGGGGGGGGGGGGGGGTGTTTTCCCAAAGCAGGGCAGCCACTGCAGAGCTTGAAGTTGGGGAGATTTTTTTTTGCCAGAGATTTGGTAAGCTGCTGCTGCTACTGCACCACCAAATCAATGAAGAGGAGGGTAGAGGAAAAGGAGAAAGGGAAGGAGGGTCAGCCTGGTCGGGGATGTTTCACTGCAGTAGAGGCTTTTTGTCCTCCCCCCTCTTGCTTCACATTGATACACTCCATCTCCCTCTCTCTCTCTTCTCTGCTGTTATTCTCACTGGAGTCTCATCTATCTGCCTTCGCTTGCTTCTCTGTCTCTTTCGCTCTCTATCTGCTTTCTGATACCTGGCGCCCTGCTGTCCAAAACGAATTTGGCAACCTCTGGTGAAGTTGTGTCAAAGTCTCGCTGTGTGCAGACATCGCAAGCTATAGCCAAAACTTACACTTTTCCTTATTAGCTGCGTCAGCGTCTGCCAAGTACTAACTTAGCACAATTGCACAAAACTTCATCTCGAGTTTGTCTGCGAGGCAATTTAAAAGGGGTATGTTGTGTTGTGCACGTAATAGTCTTTCAGTGGGGATGCACTGATCCAATCTGTTGGATCAGTATCAGCACAGATACTGACCTAATTAGGCATATTGGGTATCGGGGCAGACGTGACATACAGTAGAATGCAAATTCAGAGAAAAGTTACAGTTGGTATGTCCTCACAAGAAGAACGACAGCAAGTTCCCCAAAGCGATATTTGTTTATGTTTAAATTACAAATATCTCTAGTATCTGCAATAATTATGACAGGAGCAACAGAGGAAATTAGGTTACGTTATTACAGAGCGACTAAGTCCATGTAGGGACGTGATCAGGGTGGATATATGGGTTAACAATACATTGGAATTTAACCAGGAGACTAGTTTGTTTCCTGTTTCCAATCGCGAGTCAACATTGTTGTTATTTAAAGCATGAGCAACATGATCCCCTAACCTTACCAAAGTACCAAAGTATTTTAGGGATTTTAGGGTGAGCCTCTAGCTTACCTGGTAGAGCGCGTGCTCTACCAAGTGAGCTAGAGGCCGCCATAACAAAGTACTTTTCTTACCATGATTTCCCTAAACCTAGTTGTCGTTTTTTGGGCCTAAACCTTACCAAACCTTAACAATAGCGTAAAATTGATTTGTTTTCCAGCCGCGATTTGTAACAATTTTAGAAGGCACAGACAAATGGTGTCCTGTTTACAGGGGCTTCAAATCAGAAAAGACTTCTATGTGTCAGATCAGAGGGCATGGACAAATTATGTATGTTGTCCTTCAATTTGGAAGACTTGTGCTGTTGATACTATGCCACTTCCTGCACTCGCTCCAAGGGGCAGTGTTAGGCCTGTACTGTAAAATAAGAAGATCCAGAAGTTTTGCAAGTGACATTCACAGTTACGTAGCTAACGTTAGCTAAAAGTCACTTAGCTACAAAGTGGTTTTTGCTAAGCAAGATTTTGACATTTTCCACACTTTAAAAAAGTTGTTTTAACACATTACATAGAAAGACTGTCAATTGACATTGACGTTACATTTAATTATTACACAGCTTGGTTGAATACTTGATTCTGATTGGTCAATCATGGCATTCTGCTGTCTGCTATTTCTGTATAACAGACCGCTGCCATGGACGGAGTTCTAGTCATAGACTTTTGCGGACCATTTTCAAATCATTATAATCGTTTTTTAAATCAATATTTGTGCTCATACGGAGCTAGAAGCCGACCAGCGGATCACAAAGGGAGAGAGAGTGTTTAGAAAACAGGGATTGCTAACGGCTAATGAGAGCTAAAGGCAACAGTGCAAACATAGAATTAGTTAGCTCACTCACCGGGCGCAGCGATTGTGGCTCTTCAAAGTAGTCTCTGAAAGGACTTGTTTTGGTGGAACATTTTTCACTCCGCAAAAGAAAACACTACATAACATATTAAATGAAGTTAACTGTTCACACAATACAGTTACACGTGCTATTTACATTAGCCCATAGCAAATCCCCACCGATAGGTCCCAAAACGTCCCAGTTAGAGAATAAATGCTGTAAACATATCATGATAATCATTCACTGAATGAACAAAGCAGGCCTGCCTTGTTGCACGATCCACAATTTCCTCAAAACTTTTTTTTTAGCTCAGATGTTCCGGTTGATGTTGCTCGATCCGTTCAAAGTTAACACAAAGAAAGCGAAAAAGTGAGGGACAATTAGGCAGAACTTCCAGCAGCACCAGAACTATCCCGTAAATGAACCGTTGTCAATATAGACTATTGCGAATTGAACCCCTTCAGGCTGACTCAAGACCTGATTCCTGCATCACTATGTCAGGGGTTCTAATTCGCAATAATGACCGGCTCGCTATAAATTATCTCTTACCTAACTCATATGTTCTTGGGATCAGGTTTTCTCAAAGTCTTGTCATCAGTGTGAGGGTGAGCCCTGCTGAGACAGCTGAGACCCTGAAGTCACCACCCCGGCCAAGAAACGGTCTAGGGCTGGGCAATATCGATATTATATCAATATCGGTATATGAGACTAGATATCGTCTTAGATTCTGGATATCGTAATATCGCAAATTGACATAAGTGTTGTCTTTTCCTGGTTTTAAAGGCTGCATTACAGTAAATTGATGTACTTTTCTGAACTTACTGACTGCTCTAGCTGTATTATTTGCCTATACCCACTTATTCATTATATCCACATTATTGCTGATTATTTATAAAAAAATCTCATTGTGTAAATATTTTGTAAAAGCACCAATAGTCAACCAGACAATATCGCCGACATCAATATTGATGTATTTGGTCCAAAATATTGTGATATTTGAGTTTATCCAAATCGCCCAGGTCTTAAAACAGTCCTTTATGTAACAGTAACAGTTACAGTCTTACATCTTAACACACAGAATAATCATCTAAGCCATTTCCTCAGAGAAAGGTTTAACAGATTTTAAATATGGGAAAAAGGGAGACTGAGTTTGGGTATCACACTATTAGAGAAGGAAAAGTCAGATCGGTACATCCCAGTCCAGGATTGCAGCAGGTCTACTGCCCATGTGGGTCACTCTTCACTAGTCCCTTTGAGGATGAATTATCACTGCTTTTGGCCTGGTGAGCCACACTGTTTCATTGCTGATTCATAAAGAACGACCCATCTGTTCAAATGGTGAATCAGAGCTTAGCTAATTCTGTTTAAAAACATTACTGGGTAACATTATGTTCCTTATGATGCATGCGCTTTTCATAATTTGTCTTAATGTGGTATATACAGTATGATGTGTTTCTGTGTGTGTCCGTGTGTGTTCGGCATGGATTGTGCTTAGTGTGCAGTTTATGCAAATATCCTCATTAATGCATTTGGTTAACAGACGACTTAAGGGCCGCGGTTTGTGTCCAGTACTTAATCTGTGTGTTTTTGTTTCGGCATGCGTGGTTTGCACTACAGAGAGAGGGAGAGAGACACAGGCAGGAAATTAGGACGAGAGAGAGCGAGAGAGAGAGAGAGAGAGAGAGAGAGGGGGGGTGGGGTGAAGCTGATAGGAAGGAGCAGGAAACCAGACCAAACATGGGCACAGGTGACGCAGAGAGGATACCCAGTTTCCATAGCAACCAGCAGGTGCAAGACACTGGGAGCTGATCTAGCTTTCGATCTGTTGAGGTGAAACATTTGCATGCACAACGCAGCCCAAAACACACACACACACACACACACACACACACACACACACACACACACAAACACCCACACACACACACACACACACACACACACACACACACACACACACACACACACACACACACACACACACACACACACATAAACACACTGACACGGGAGCAGAGCTATGTTTATGTGTGTTCTTGGAGTAACATGTGAAAAACCACACTGACGTACAAATCCCTGACAAGAGCAGAGTATGTGTCATGATTACAGAACATGGTCGCAGTCACACGTGATTGGCCAACCATGACCCCAACCTTACTGACCCTACACAGACACACACACACACATACTGGGAAACACCAGACACATGGAAGATACAGGGGGATAGGGGGAGGATGAAAGGGAGTTGAGAAGAAGGGGAGAGGAGGAGAAGGGTGAGACGGGAGGAAAGTGAGATTAAAGGGGAAGTGGAGCTGGGGAAAGGAGTGTTGATCTGTACCCTGGGGGTGAGATACACGATGAAGAGGAGGGGAAAGACATAGAGGAGGGGGGGGGGGGGGGGGGGGGGGGGGGGGGGGGTGTTACTGCATGGTGTGGAGCAAGTGAAAGAGCAGAAAGAGGTTGAGAGGGAGGGACAGGCGATGAGGGGATGTAGAAAGGAAGAAAAGTTGAGGTGAAGGCAGCTGTATACGGTTTTAGGTTCAGAAATATCCGGGGTTTTTTTTTAAAGAAAATGACACATTAGCACCCAAAACAAAGAGCAGTTGGCTGAACCAGTAAAACAATCTGCACCTTTCCGGTCGACCACCATGGGATTATTTGATCGTGTTTGTATTGAGCCATGAATTACACATAGCCTATGATGTTCCTCAATTTCAATTTCAGAAAGTCAAGAAAGTCTCAGTTGTATTGTGAGTTGTATGTATGTTTAAAAAAAATGTAAATAAAAGTTAACCATGAAAAAAAGTCTGTTTGTCGTAACACTGTTGAAGTATAACATGGTGAAAACACGAAAATAGAAAGACAACTAAAGTCGCATTAGTGACATTGTGCCGGGAAGTAACGTTAAGAACAAGAGCAACGGATCTTGCTCGTTCTTTCGCTTCTCTGCTTAATAAAAAGATGCTAGATAAAATCAGTTAGAGATAAAGATAACATTACATGTGTTGTGGAGCATTGTTAAGCTAGCTAGCTAGCGATCAAGCCGGATGGCATATTTTGCGCGCATAGACTGTATAAGGTTGTGCGAGACGAGAGATGTAGTTCCCTGGGCGGTTGGAAACAAAACTTTGTCTCTCTACCATACATTTTTTAATTTTTTAAAAAATTGGGAAAATAAGGTCCCATGGTGGTCCACCGGAAGAGGAGGGTCTTCGCCTCTCTATACCAGCTCCTATTTTGTTACCATGTAACGCCTCTCCCATCTCATTTGGATTCAAACCCACTTATGTGCAGAATTTGTCTGTGACCATCTATCAAATTACTTCTAAATATTTTTTAGTGTCGAACCACATTGCTTTTTGGCAAACACTTATGTTAGCTGCTAATACTGTAATGCTCACAATGACAATGCTAGCATGCTGATGTTTACCATGTATCATGTTAACCATGTTCACCATCTTAGTTAAGCATGCTAACATCGATTAGAATTAACAACAAAACACAAAGTACTGCTGAGGCTGATGGGAATGTTGTTCTGTAGGTAGATGGTCATCAAATAGTGATTTGGAAGAATTTCTTTAAAATTTTTACCTGATGATGGTGCTGCATGAAAAGTGAAGGGATCATTTACACTTAATCCTTAGGGATACATGAATGTGTGTGCCAGGTTTCATGGCAATCCGTCCAGTAGTTGTTGAGACATTTCACCTTAAAACCACAGTCCTCAGTCATTAGAATTGTTGGGGGCAGGGGGAGGGGGGCATGAATTTCTGCACAATTTTTAGTGCCAATCCATTGAGCAGAAATGGAGATAGATAGAGTTAAAGTCAGGGGATCACCAAAGTCAGTAAGGATTTATTCTCTGGGGACCATGAATGTCTGCCCAACATGTTATGACAATACATCCAATAGCTGATATAATAATACAATGTTGAGATATTTCTGTGTGGACCATAGCAGGGGGCCAACCATTCCTAGAGCTACTCCGCCAGCATTGCTTACAACCCTGATGAATGTTGTTACAGAGGAGGAAGATCTTTGCACTCACAGGTAGTACATTACAACTTTTGTTTAACAAGTGTATTGTGTATATATATTAGTATATATGTGTGTATATATATATATATATATATATATATATATATATATATATATATATATATATATATATATATATATATATGATTTCCTGATTTTCTCATACACCCCCAATTTGTTTTTTAATATAGAGATGGCATTTTTTGCTAGAAAATACAGAGCTGGGCGATATGGAGAAACACAAATATGACGATATTTTTCAGCAAATACATCAATGTCGATATTGTAGGTTTGACTATTGGTGCTTTTACAAAATATTTACACAATGATATTTTTCATAAATAATCTTCAGCAATGTGGATTTAATGACAAGGCAAATAATAGAACAGTCTGGTAATTTCAGAAAATGACATCACTTTGCTGTAATGCAGCCTTTAAAACCAGGAAAAACACTTGTGTCATATGACGATAGCCAAAATTTACGACGACATCTAGCCTCATACATCAATATCGATATAATATTGATATATTGCCCAGCCCTAAGAAAATATGACATAACAAACACAGAAATGTCTTGATTCAGAGCTCATTGCATTTCCCTGCTCACTCAACATTTCATCTCTACTCATGCAGCAGGACAATCTCAGCTGTTCACACGCGCACATTTATGTGCAATTTTATATATGCACATATGCACACGTGGGAGATTGAGAGTACGCACATTTGGAGTTCAGTCGGCAGTAATGTGCCACTTCCTGCAAGCCAGCCAGGAGGGACGTTAGATTCTGGGCCAGTGTACCCTCGTAACTTCTGTTCTTTGTTTCCTTTTCCTCCCCTGTTCTCTTTCATATTCTTAGTTACATGTCCTTGTGTTACAGTTGTGTTACATTGCCTTATAATGTGTGACACTACCAAGGGCCTGTGTATGTTTTGCTAGTTAGTTATTAGATTAGGATACTTGATCATTTACATAATCTTGTGTTGCATCATGTGATCTCTGTGTTTCTGCTCTGTCCTGCTCTCGTCTTCTCTCCTCTTCTCTGTTGCACTCAACTGTTCACACACACACACACACACACACACACACACACACACACACACACACACACACACACACACACACACACAGACACAAGGCTTCTAACTTCGGCCTTTGCTCTTTTTTTTTTTTTTGTTGATTCACAAATACTACCAGCAGTGGAAGAAGTATTCGGATCCTTTACTTAAGTTAAAGTGCTAATACCACACTGTCAAAATACACTGTTACGAGTGCATTGAAAATGTTACTTAAAGGTGCACTGTGAGTTCCTGCATGGTCACTTCTGTTGACGTTCCAAATAAATTAAAAACAAAACAGAGCAAGCTCGCCCCTCCCCCCATGTTTCCGTAACTGTCATGACTAACTGACTAACTGTCACTAACCCCCACCCTCTCCCCCAACCATGTTGTCGGTGATTGGCTGGAGTGGTTTGTTGTATTTTGGTGCCTATCCTGTGCCTCTAGTGTTTGTTTGACGTTTACGACCCCTGTGTTGTCTCCTGAGACCGGGTTTTTTCACAGTGCATTCAGGGGGCAGGCAGCTAGCGGATCAAAGAGAGATGCCTACGATTTGAGAATTGTGCTGAAACCATGCAGGAACTCAACTGCACCTTTAAGCATAGGCGCCGATACCATGGGTGCTCGAGCACCCAGTGCCAGTCTGCCAGTAGGCTACATTCATTTAAAATTAAACATTGCAGTTGGTGCTAAGTGGAGCTTCTGTCATAGTGTGCCTAGGCTACTAGACAGGTGGAATTGATTCTTAATTTCCCACGAAGCTGATCGCGGTTACGTGTTCATCTCCAATCCTATCAGTATTTGTGAGAAGTGGCGCTGTCCTGAGGTGAAAGATTGTTATTATCGAGTCAATAGGCGTGTGTGTTCGTGCCGGCCGCTGTCCATTTCCTAAGGTTCTGAAATGCAAACATTTTTTGACAACTTTTTTTTTAAAGGACGTGCGCCCGTGAGCATCCACGGAGGAAAACATAAATCGGCGCCTATGCCTTTAAGTAAAAGTATGTAAGTATTATCAGGAAAATGTAAAAGCACTCAATGCAGAAAAATCCTCACATTTTAGAAACTGGAAACGATCAAAACCATTCTGTCAATCAACTAAGTGTTTAATCGGTTAATCATTTCAGCTGGACTTGTGGCCCGTTATATTGTTGGGCAGTTTAATTTACAAGACAACATTGTATTGAATAAACTACATGTGTTTTGTGTGCAAATCTCTTAATTTGGAAAGTAACTACAGTAGTAACTATATCCACGACGTTCCACTTCCAGGATTGCTCCGATGCTGCAGGAAATTCCGTCGGATATCCTTCTTTTTGCCAAAGTCCGTTTCCTTCCGCTTTCTTTGTGTTGTAATTCTAAACTCTGGTGGATTTCTGAGGACTATGGTTAACTGCTCCTCAGATCTCTGTAGGGTAAATCCAGCTAGCTAGACTATCTGTCCAATCTGAGTTTTCTGTTGCACGACTAAAACAACTTTTAAACGTACACACGTTTTATCAAAACAAGTTCCTTCCTGAGGCTATTTTGCAGCGGCTCTGTGCGGAGCCTAGCGCCGCCCATGCAGATTGTGATTGGTTTAAAGAAAGGCCAATAAACCAGAGCATGTTTTTCTCCCATCCCAGAATGCTGTGTGAACTAGCCAGACACTCCTTTGCAGCGCTGTGGAGGAAGGTCTGGCAAAGCGAGACTAGATAAATGTAGTGGAGTAAAAACTACAATATTTCCCTCTGTAGTGGAGTGGAAGTAGAAAGTATCTCAAATTTGTACTTATGTACAGCATTTGAGTAAACACACTTAGTTACATTCCACCACTGTACATACCACCCAAAGTTTTGTGTGCTACACTAGCAAGAAAAGACAAAAGGAAGAGAAAAGAGGAGAGCAGTGGGGATGAATGGAAAAGGAGATGAAGACACATTGAGTCCAGGAAAGTCAGGATAAAGGCAAAAAAGAAAAGGCAGGGATAGAAACGACAAGAGGCCAGTGAGGTGTAGAGCTGTGGGTCGATTTGGATCGATTTCCCCTCCGACAACCATCCCTCACCATCGGATACAAGACGTTGAGACTCACACTTATCAATGTCGCCACTCACTCTGATCTATCAATACCTCAATTATCAGATTCAATATCACTCTCCCCTGTGGATGAGACTGAGAGCTATTCTTCATGCACGTCTCTGTTGATGTGCGTTCGCTCACAGTTCAGCACCTCTGTAAGGATGGAACAACAGAAAATAACAGGCTGCAGGTAACCAATCAGAAATCAAACAAGCAGGGAATGCAGAGATAGTCTGTTACCAGTTATACTATAAAACATTGTAGTGTTAAAATCATAGATAGACACAAATACTCAGTACATTTACTTGTGTGCACACAAATTTGTTTAATTTAATTAATTTAATTTTTTTATTGAGCCCCAGTGGGGAAATCACAAATTACTCTCTGTTCGAAATCACTACACACAGGCCTGAAATAAATACACACATGTTCAGGACCTATTCATGGAGCGATGTCATCACCCTGACCGGTTTGGGGGGTACGGTTACGGTGCCCATGAGTTGAACTGGCATCTCTCCAGCTACCAGTCCGTGACATCCGTCCGTGCGACAGTGTCTAGGAAGAACTCCCTTTTAGGGAGAAACTTTGGACAGACTCAGGCTCTTGGTAGGCGGTGTCTGACGGTGCCGGTTGGGGGTGTGATGAACAGTGGCAATAATAGTCACAATAAAGATAATGGAACTATGACTAGAAATAGTAGATGTAGTAGTTCATGGCATAGCAGGGCACTGCAGGGCATTACAGGGTGTAGCAAGGCACTGCAGAGCATAGCAGGGCGTAGCAGGGCACTGCAGGGCGTTACAGGGTGTAGCAGGGCACTGCAGAGCATAGCAGGGCACTGCAGGGCGTTACAGGGTGTAGCAGGGCACTGCAGAGCATAGCAGGGCACTGCAGGGCGTTACAGGGTGTAGCAGGGCACTGCAAAGCATAGCAGGGCATAGCAGGGCACTGCAGGGCGTTACAGGGTGTAGCAGGGCATTGCAGAGCATAGCAGGGTGTAGCAGGGCACTGCAGAGCATAGCAGGGCGTAGCAGGGCACTGCAGGGCGTTACAGGGTGTAGCAGGGCACTGCAGAGCATAGCAGGGCACTGCAGGGCGTTACAGGGTGTGGCAGGGCACTGCAGAGCATAGCAGGGTGTAGCAGGGCACTGCAGGGCATAGCAGGTCGTAGCAGGGCACTGCGGGGCATAGAAAGGCATAGCAGGGCACTGCAGAGTGTATATTCAGAAGAAAATATTAGATTTTTTTTTTCTACTGCATTTATTTAACAACAGATTAAGATACACAAAATAACTATAATAAGACTATAAAATGAGTCACACAGTAAAATAAACAATAGGTATTAGAAAATAAAATGCATATTTGCAAACAGCATATTTTGGCTAAAGGACTTCCGGAGATGGCTGTATCAGTCCTCCAAGACTTAGATAATGGGTTCAATGGGCCCAGCTGGGACTTCATAAGGTCCTATAGCACTATTAGTGCTTTAGAACTCCACTGTGTCCCTTTAAATTCTGCTCACATATTAATGTATTAGTAGTCTATATCCTTCACGTTCCACTTCCGGGATTGCTCCGGTGCCGCAGGAAATTCCGCCGGATTCATGTATTTTCGCCGATGTCTGTTACCTTCTGCTTTCTTTGTGTTGGAATTCTAAACTCTGGTGGATTTATGAGGACTATGGTTAACTGCTCCTCAGATCTCTGCAGGGTAAATCCAGACAGCTAGCTAGACTAGCTAGACTAGAATCTGTCCAATCTGAGTTTTCTCTCGCACGGCTATTTTACAGCGGCTCTATGCGGAGCTTAGCTGACGATTGTGATTGGTTTAAAGAAATGCCAATAAACCAGAGCACGTTTTTCTCCCACCCAGGAATGCTGTGTGGACTAGCCAGAGCCTCCTCCGCTCCGCAGCGTGTGGAAGGTCTGGCAAAGTGAGACTAATGTATCAGTAATACAAATCCAGTCATGTTATATATAAATATAGGACGGAAGACTGCACACTTTTAATTTAGTAATCCTACATTGTTGTATTGCTATTTTATTGCTCTTCTTACACTACTGCCAAAACACTGTGGTTATGCATGTCAAAAAACATAGGTGTAAGCAGAACGTACACAGCTTTTGTAAATGAGATTTTAACAATGATGGGAGAAATATTCACATCTTTTACTTAGGTAAAGCAAGCAATACCACGGTAAAAAAATACCCTCTGCTTACAAAATGTTGCTTAAGTAAAAGTGTTATTGGCAAAATGTATTTCAAGTATCATAAAGTACTGTCGTTATAAAGCAGAAGAAATGGTCCTGTGAGTACATTTTATTATTCTAGATTATTAGATTATACTGATGCAATCATGTGAAAGCAGCTATTAACATAGTAACTGGTCACAGTGGAGCCAGTCCTAGCTACTTTATATTCTGCTGGATAGTTTATTCTATAACAACAAATCATATTTTATAGGCTGATTATATATTTTGTGTTGAAAGTATTTATCAGTAAAGTAACTAGCGGTTCAATTAATGTGGTGAAGCAAAAGGTACAATATTTCCTACTGAAATGTAATGAAGTTGAAAGTATAAAGAAACATGAATTACAAGTAATCAAGTAAATTACAAGTAGTCTAGTGCAGTACCTGGGTCACAACAAAAACAGAAACCAAGACAGATCTACGTACTTTGTTTTTGTTATTAACACTATATTCATTTATGTAAAATCATATTATTGTGTCTCTGGATAATTAGTTTGAGGTCTGAAATGTTGTATATTTGAATGTATTTTTTCAAAAAAGTTGTGAAAGAAAGAAAAGACTTCAATTCACTCAGTGATATTGTATACATGCCCTGAGAACATACATGTACTGTAAGCTTAATCAGAGCATTTCTACACCACAGCCAAATCATATGAGATGCACTGTTGTCGTGACAACCTCTCCAAAGACTGGCGAGAAAGCGGTCAAATAGTGTGTTTGGTTTGGTACGATGACTAAGCACTGATATTTGAGGGAGAGGAGAGAGAGGGAGGCAGATTTTAGTGCTGAGTCACTGCAAGGCTGCTTGCTGCTGCAGCGCACACACACACACACACACACACACACACACACACACACACACACACACACACACACACACACACACACACACACACACACACTCACACACACAATACCCACTCTGTACATCCCATGAAGTGTGTTCCATCTTTCACACCTCTAATTGTGTTTTTTAGCCTGTGCCTATTGTGTTCGCAGCTTACCCCTCTTATCCTCTTTTCCTCCCTCCGTTCCTCCAGCCTGCCACTTTTCCTGTGAAGTTTAATTAGAGTTGAAATGAGTCAGAGAGGGCGAGGGAGATCAGAGTGCTTGTCTGCTACAGGGTTGATACTGCTGCGGCTAATCTTCTCCTTTCACTTGCTGTGCTGCTGCTCTTTGACCGTTAGACCAAGCACCGCTAACGCCGAGCTCTCCATCCCCCTGAGTTCCCCAGACACTTCACACAAACACACGCACGCACGCATGCACGCACGCACGCACGCACGCACACACACACACACACACACACACACACACACACACACACACACCCTGCAAACACCACTCTGACTTCAAAAGCCTCTTCATGAAAAGTTAGGCATTCTCTTTCATCTCTCTAAAAATCGAAAATACAGCAAGCTCTAATGGATGATAAGAAGAGTGAAGAATTGGATGAGCCTCATACTTTTAATGACAGTGTTCAGTTTATTTGTGCTCTTCTGAATAAAAAAAGCATCTTACCATCTGAAGGCTTCATATTATACGCGCATGATAAAAGACTGACCAACTCACTCCTAAATCCACAACCCAGAGAACTAAGAATCTGCAGTTTAAGTTTATAAAATAAAATATACGTACATAAAATGTGACCGATAAGCAGCAGCAGTCCCAGAGGGATGTTTCTTGAAATAAGATGACAATGCCTAATTCAGACTGCTGATAACCCTGTTATCTGAATTAAAATGATCACAGAATTAATACAATAACATTTAAAATGGGATTAACCTGAATCAAGTCTGAGTAATATTCTCTCATGACTCTGGTACTCTGGGAGAATGAAATGTCGATTTTTGGGAGGATGAATATGCTGAGTCATTCGAAGACATTCATTGTTAGAAAAATAGAGCTGTAAAACAACCTGGATGGCATGACATATGGCATGAATTTATAGAATATTAGTAATGGTAACATTAAAAATGAAAAGAATGAAAGTGTGCATGACTAATGAATAAGAAGAAACAGAAGGGCCCTGTGTCGAAATCTAGATTTAATACCTCAAATGTTTCAGTGTATACTGTCTGCACATAGAACAAATAAATCTGTGTTCCCACAAATTACCACGCTATGACTGACACACAGTGTGTAGACATACGAAGATCAAAATTAAACTCCACCACAATACAAACACTAAAACAGTCTGTAAAACCTGCAACAAAAATAGATTTTATATGCACAATTCATTTAATTTTATTCATTTGTTAAATTGTTTTTTCGATACATTTTTTATTGAATGTATTCCAGATTTTGTTATATCCCTTAATAATCTAAAGGCTCTCTCAAAAGGCATTTTCACCCTAATATTAAAAAAAGTATATCTTTGTATACCTTATATATTTATAGGAATCACTGACTTCTTGCAATTTTGTGGAATGAAAATAGGCGAATGCATACTGAATAAAACATTTCAAAAGCCACAGTTGAACAACAAAGCAACTTATAGGTCAGGCGAGCTAGAGAGTGACTGAAGAGAGGGAGCGCCCAGCGGCGATAGAACAAAGCCGTGAATCAGAGAAATAAAACACTTTCGCTGATTCATCACTTGAAATGCAACTGTAGCAAGCATCTCAATATCACTAACGTTATTCACATTTATATTTAGATGAAACAATATGATATATCCAGCTACAGAAAAGCCCAAAAGTCGGAAGTTAGAACGGAAGTACAAAGAGGCGTTGCCATGGAGATCATACACCGTCTCGTCTCCTCGCATTAGTGTGAGCTGGCAGGTTTTAGAACGCTGCAGGCCGGCTCGCTGCAAGAAGTTGCAAGTTTCAAATCTTTAAGTCTGAACTGGGCTTAAGGCCCAATGTAGGAAAAACGTTTTTTTTTAACGGACCGGGAGTGAGGGGTAATATTCTGTGAATTTCTAAGATTAAAGTCGTACATTTTTGGAAAAAGAACTCGGATATTCTTAAATTTGGAATTGGAATTAAGTACTTCTCGGCAATTTTGACACGTTTGCAAAGTCATCCACTGGGCCCGATCGGACCCTTTAGCTTTTTCAATGTCAGTCTGTCCACAACTCTGGTCTAGACTAAAATGGACGGCTGGATTACCATGAAGTATAGTATGAACAATCATGGTCCCCCATGTGATGAATCCAAATGCTTTTGGGGAGTTTGTGGTTGTGGGTCAAATATCTTAAATATTGGATGGATTGCCATGAAATTGGTTCACAAATCCATGTTCCCGCTCCGTCATCAGGTAAATATCTGGTTTGGTTTATTAATAAATAGCTGTACATTAATCACACTCCATCAGCCTCAGCTGTAGTTTTTGTTTTGTGCTAATTAGCAAACGTTAACGCATGCTAACACATTACTGTAAACTTGGACAATGATGGGCAACATGCTTAACTTTATATCTGGCTAACATCAGCAGCGTGTTAGCATTGTCATTGTGAGCATGTTAGCATTAAGTGCTTGAGTACATCCTCACAGAGTTGCTGGCGTGGCTGTAGACTGTTTGTTTGGTCTTGTTAGTTATTTCATTTACTAAATGTGAAGAATAGATCATCTCTGTTATTAATTGTTACTCCACAATGTGAGCTGAACAGTAGTGAATGACACTGACCATTTTTGTTTCTCCTGTGGTTGCCATTTTTTTACTCATCAAGCATACCAAAAACACATACACATTGCCCTTTTATATCAGAGTGTATAGACTATGTGAGCTAATATAACCCCATCTGAGTACATTTTTGCTCTTAGCCATGATTTAATATCAAAGCCCATTCAAACAGTCACCCCATGATATATACTCTCTAATTTGGACCATTATGCTTTAAGGGTGCTTTCACATCTGTTCTTCGGTTTATTTGGTTCGGACCAAGGGGAATAAATCATACATTATATCATTTGTTTTTGTCCGTTTCGGTTCCTTTTAACACCACACTGTTTGCTGTGGTCCGAATCAGTTCATGAGAGCAGCAACACATGTCACGTGACAATATTCAATTTCACATCTTCGGCCAGAATGCGTTTCTTTGCCTTAACCTGGCACTGTTTGATATATCTGTGAACCCCCCCCCCCCCCCTTTCCCTGAGCTGTTTGGTAAGCAATGCAAAAATTTCACTTGTCTGTTTTTAAAAGTTGGGACCTAATATGGTCATCAGACCAAATTTCGATGACGCTCCGCACCTCCTCAAGACTCCAAGTTTGTCTGTGAGTTGCCATAGGACAATGTTACTAAGGTGTGAACTTGTTCTTGTCCTGTAATGCACAGCACAGCTGACTACGGCAGCTGGTTTAGTCCAAAAATGTGCAGTTCTTCCAGCAATTGGGTCAGTTGGACGGTTGAATAACGTTCTCACAACAAACGAACCGCTCCAGAGTTAGTTTGAAAGGGTATCGAGAACACCTCTAGAAGGAAGACTCGGTACGCTTCTTTGGTCCGCTTTTACTGCGCATCTGAGTGTGATTGCTGCATTTACACCTGCCCAAACCACACATTCTCATTCTCCCACCGTGTAAAATACACGGCTTGGTCATGTGCCTTTGGCATTTGTTATTCACGCTAAAAGTCTCCTTTAGCGTTGGGACTCTTTCGTTCGTCCCTTTTTTAACTCTCTGGGTACTGATTGACGTGCGGCACAAGAGGTTAGGTTTAGGAAAAGATGGTGGGTGGGGTTATAAAATGTAAGTTTCAGTGACATGCGGGACAAGAACGGGACATGAACCCCGATCTCCGGGGAAAAAGTCCAGTGTTGTTTGACCTATCCACCACCCCAACCGACCTCCTCAAACCTGATTTATGCTTCTGCGTTAAATCTACACCGTGGCTACATACGTAGGTACGTGGAGAAACAGAACCTACGCTAGACCCTAGGCCGTAGCCGGATGTGCACCTCTCGAAAAATTTAACTATACGTCGCAGCGATGCACGTAGCTCGGCCGTGGCTTGGTAGCATTGCATTTCCCCCAACTCATTCAAATGAAGGAGCAGGTCTTTTTCTGCTACAAATTTCCCACCGTGGTCAGAAAGCACAGGGGAAACACTTTGTTTCTCCCACTATGCCTCTAAAGTCGCTACTCCGAAGCTAATCCCCGCCACTCTCTCACTCGCTCCACCACACACTCCCCACACACACATACCGGCCCTGCTCTTCTCTTAAAGAGATCAACGCACACACCAACGCACAAGTATAATCTTCAGGCCACTTACGTAAGCTACAGCGAAAGCTTTGCGTGGAGCCTCCGCACAACCATAAATCACGCTTTACGCCGCAGTTTGGTCTTTCATACTACTCGCTACCGTTGTCGCGCTTAATACTATGTCATCTTACAGCGCCGCGGTCGAGCTGCTGCTCTGCCCGGTGCGTTCCATACATGCACCAAATGGTGATGGCGCAGTGGATGTGACACATGCCTTTGGTGGTTCGAATGCCACTGTGATATTTTTCTAATGCTGAGAGGCACTGACCAAATGTCTGTATTTCACATTTTAGGAGTGATAACGGGTTGGCCTAAATGAACCGCACCAAGGGGGAAAACCAACTCTAGTGCGATTCAAGCGAACCTTAATGGAATAATAGTGAAGCTGCTGGATGGGTTATTGTGCCTGGACCCTCTACTACTCTAACCTGATCCTGCAGGGTTCAGTTGCGTGTTTCCAAACAGAACCACAATCCTTACCTTCCATCCATTCCTAATTAGGTTCGTTGTACAACTGTAATATTGTTTTAGAGGAGGGTGAATGAATGAGGGACCTGTAGAGTCATTCTCCTCACTTTGTCCACACACACACACACACACACACACACACACACACACACACACACACACACACACACACACACACACACAGTGCTTTTCACTATCTTTGTGGGAACCCATCATTGACATAATGCATTCCCTAGCCCCTTACCCTAACCTTAACCATCACAACTAAATGCCTAACCTTAACCCTTACCCTCACCCTAAACACAGCACTTACTACTAATTTTTAATGGTATGTGTGTATGCTTTTGTTTTTACCTCAAGGGCAAGTAATTCAGACAGTATGTTAGATCTTTTAAATGTTTTTTTTTTTTAAATGTTGAGGATAAATAATGTTTTTAATATTGGTCTAATAATTTAAGTTGTATTGTGACGCCGGGCTATTCATTTACTTACATAACTATGTATGTGTGTATATGTATGTATGTGTGTATGTATGTGTGTATGTATGTATGTGTATATGTGTATATATATATATATATATATATATATATATATATATATATATATATATATATATATATATATATATATATATATATGTATGTGTGTGTGTATGTATGTATATGTGTATGTATATGTATATATGTATATATGTATATATATAATTTATTTTGTAATGTCTTTGGGAGAGAGACCGGGGTAGTTGTGGAGTTGACCTTTTATTCAAAGTTTAATCTCCCGCTGTCCGTCCTGTCCAGTGATTCTTTTAACCAGTTTTTAATATCAGGCTGTCTTTAACACAGCATTATTGTATAACCTAACCTGGCTTTTTTAAGGAGATTTTAAGTGTTTTATTTACACCAGTGGTCCTCTTGTGCCCGTGCCCCTCGCAGCGCCCATCCTGGGCATTGCGTTTTCACCCAAACCTAACCATAACCTAATTCTAACCCTAATCCTAAAACCAAGTCTTAACCCTCAAACAGCCCTTTAAAGTTGTGGGGTCCAGCATTTTGACCCCACAAAGCTGTCCGGACCCCACAAGTATACTGTATCCCCCCACAAATATAGTTAAACAAGAAACACACACACACACACACACACACACACACACACACACACACACACACACACACACACACACACACACACACACACACACTCTCCCTCCTCTCTTTTCTTTCTACTCCTCTGGCCCTCTCTCCAAATGGATTTTTCATGCAGAGTTATCATTATCATTAATTTAGGAGACAGGTTCGCTTGGAGCAATTGAAGACGCATTTGTTACAGTGCCAAGCAGAGACAGCGGCTGGAGGAGAGTGAAGGGGGGGGGGGGGGGCATTCCCATGCTGCCAAGAGAGTACACGGACGATTCAGTGTGGACGTGCTGAAAAAAACATCAATTGGTCTCATTCTGTATGTTTTTCTCCGGAGTTGATCAGAAAGACAAAGCTCCAGTCATGTGGTTAGGCTGGAAGCTTTTTCATATGAAGCAGTGATGAACAGTGGGTGGCAGGAGCTCAGACCATATGTAGTTGGGTTGGGAACCAGAGGATCGCTGATTCGAGTCCCGGAACGGACCGAAGTACAGAGTGTGGACTGGTAGCTGGAGAGATGCCAGTTCGCCTCCTGGGCACTGCCAAGGTGCTCTTGAGCAAGGCACCCCCCGCCCAACCGCTCAGGGCGCCTGTTCAGCACTTGCACCCCCCTCACTCTGACATATCTCTGCATTAGTGCATGTATAGGACCTGAGCATGTGTGTGTATTTCAGGCCTGTGTGTAGTGTGTAATAACAGTCTGTATATTGTAATTTCCTCATTGGGGATCAATAAAGATTATTACAAAAAAAAACATGTTTCTGGGTAAATACCAGTGTTGATCGGGTTGCTGCCGTGCAGGACATGGTTATGGTTGATGTTTTCAGCTGAGCCGATTGCTTCTGTCTTTTACCTCCGAATAATAAGTAAATGTGATGAATGACAGGTGTTGCTGCTGCAGCCAGTGTGAAAGATTGATATGTTTTTAATAGTTTTTGGACAACCTTGGAGCTCTATGGCACAGAGGAATAAGAGTAGGTAACAGCTGGTCCCCCATGATGACGTCTGCTTACCAGAGAAACAACAACTCTGGTAAGCAGAAGGCTTCATGGGTGACCAACCGTTACACATTTGTTATTTGTTTGGGTCTATACGTGGGATTGGTTGACCTAAATGGAATCTGCAGATTCACAACGTTCCACTTCCAGGATTGTTCTGTTGCCGCCGGAAATTCCGCCAGATTTCACTGTTTTTAGCCAGATGTCCCGTTACCTTCCTCTTTCTTTGTGTTGGAATTCTAAACTCCGGTGGATTTATGAGGACTATGGTTAGCTGCTCCTCAGATCTCTGCAGGGTAAATCCAGACAGCTAGCTAGACTATCTGTCCAATCTGAGTTTTCTGTCACACGACTAAAACAACATTTGAACAAACACGTTCCACCAAAACAAGTTCCTTCCCGAGGCTTTTGATCTGACAACAGACAAAAACAACACATAGACTAAATACAAAGGGTAATGAGGGTGAAACAAGGGACAGGTGACAGGAGGGCTCAGGAACAGGTGGAACACATCAGGGCGGGGCAGACAATCACACAGGCGGGAAAACACAAGACAGGAAGTAAAACAAGACATGACATGGGGGAAAACAGACTACAAAATAAAACAGGAAACTGAAACATAAAACATACACAAGGATGAAAACGCAACAGAGAACACAAGAGACAGTTAACAACAAGGAAACAGGGACTACATTATCACACTAATACAGGAAAAACTATAACAGAAAACCACAACCATGACAGTTCCAAACATAGCTGGACACATACAAGCCTGAAAAAAAATGTCCTCAAGGACTTTGGGACTGCATCGTTTTCTACAAGTAGTCAGATTAATCTCCTAGGGCAGTGGGGTCTGAGGTTCCAGGAGGGCCCGCGCAAATTTTTTTTTGTTTTTCACTATAATTCCACCCTTAAGTAACACAATGACAGAATGTATAATTATTTGGGTTGTGGGTTTCCTATACATTTTTGTAATAAAACATCTAAAAGCAAAAAAATCTACCAGATTGGGGATCCTTGGGACAAAATCTGTCCTATATTTTGTCCGTTTCGGGGGTCCTTTACTTAAAACAGTGCCACTGTCCTAGGGGGCCTTCCTGGACCCCTATTTACCTCCAGTTCCTACTCTCTTCTATGCTGGAATACATCATGCCTCCAAGTTTGATATGTGCTAATTTAGGAATATGCATCGTATACGATGAGTATCAACTGTAAAAAGGAAGCTCTTAAAACTAGATTTTGACATAGGGATCCTACTCAAGACCAGAATCAGGTTATAAAACAACACCAACCCTTAATCGAGTATGCCTGTTTAGATTGTTTTAGTGGTTCATACTACCAAACACAGTTACAGTTAATCAAAATATCACAAATCAATTGCCACACATGGGGCATTGAGGGGTAAGGGGCCCCAGGGGCCCATTTACCTGATTAGTAATCCATTCTCAGTTACCACGGACGCTGTCCCGCCAACCAGTGAAATAAGATTAGTCATGCTGGTTGTAAACATCTATGACAAGTCAGATTACTTTGTTTAAAAATGATAGTGAAGAAGTTCCCATTCAAATATCTAGGGCTGGGTATTGCCGATGATTTCCAGAATCAATTTCAATTGATGCAAATAAATCAGAGCATATTTCTCTCCCATTCCAGAATGCTGTGTGGAAGTTCGGGCAATGCGAGACTACTTTTTGACCTAAAAGGACTCACGTCATTCAAAAGGCCTATATTGAGAGATCGATTTTGGGATTTTATTAATCGATACAAGATCACTCAAACACAGATCCATTGAAATTATTTTGACCCAGCCCTAAAGACCTTATGTATACTGAACAGGCGACCAACTATTGTGAACAGTGACAGTGCGTGTTTTTCTGGCATATGGCCACATTTCATTCTGCTGCCATAGTGAAATAACACCTATTAGGGTTGCAAAAGCTCAGATAAGTATCCTGTGACATGATAGGGGGTATAGCCCATAAAAAAAAAACAGATATATATAATCTATATATATCTGAATCTGTGACGGGATAAGAAACACAGTAACATTTTCAAAACATCTGAAATATTAAGGTGCTATATGTACAGCTGCCCCATTAAAACAAAGTCTCTCTCTCCCTCTCTGACAGATATCTATTAAAAGCTGCTGATGACGTCAAAAGTGTCCGCCATCTTTGACTGAGAGCTGCACTGCATGCCCCCCCGCCCCCCCAGCCATTGAAGAAGAAGTGAGGAAGAATCAGCCGACGTGCAGTGCCTTTGCAGCATTCCAGTCATATACAGAGAGAGGCTGGTATAACAGGGTTCGCTGTTGATAGACGCAGACATTTCCTCCCATACTGACTGCGGGACACCCACAACAGGCACAGGTAAGACTGAGGACATTTTCTACTTGGATGTTTTAACATCTATATTTCTTAAGCGGGTCGGTTTTTGTGCAGTGAAGAAGCAGATTGTGTATTATTCTTGGGTAGAAAAAAAAAGAAAAAAAGTGAGCGTTGGACGTTTGATTTCTGCCAGCCTGGATGATGGTGATAGGCTACATAATGTTTGCTGTTAATTCTTTTCGGGTTTTTTTCTCGTTGCGGGGTGAAGCGGATTATTTGCGGCATTGTTAGCGGGAAGACAAGGGTCGAAGGAAGGAAAGGAGGAAGGAGAAAAGTGAAGAAGAAGCCAAGGGAAGGCAATGCGTGACCTCCCCGGGTGATAAATCTCAAACGCAAACGGTGGATTGCTGAGCGGATGGATGCGGCGGTGAGCTAGATTGAAGGTGTATTATTCAATGTGGGCGTTTTCAATGTTTCAGCACCTTGGACAGCGCCAGAGTGGGGAGGGGGGGAAAACCACACGGAGGAGGTGAAATTCAGGTCCAAACACTGCATTGTAAAAGAGGTTCGGGGCTGTGTCTGATGCATTTCTTCCAGCCATTTTGAAGGGATTGTGTGTGTGTGTGTGTGTGTGTGTGTGTGTGTGTGTGTGTGTGTGTCGTGGCTGACTGAGAGCTTCATCTCCCACCTCGGCGCTGACAGACGCAGCAGGTAGACCGCTGATGTCGCAGCGGGGTTGGGAGAATCGTGCACGCCGAGCAACGAAAACAAAAGCAGCATCCTCGCTGCTTTGAAAAGAGGAGTCAGGGCTGATGCGGCGCATGTGGTCTGAGGAGGAGAATGTCATGTTATAGCCTAGTAAACTGCGCCATGGTGGAAGTCGGTGGGAGGAGGGCTCGCCGATATAAACAGGAGGGGGGGGGTTTATGCAGTGTTTTTGCATCACAAATCCGTGGCACATTTACCTGATAGAGGCATGAGGGGAGCTCGAAAATACCCCGCTGGTAGAACGGTGGTTGGTGGGTGGGTGTTGGGTGGGGGGACTACAGGCGAGTAACGGGAAGAAGAGCGCCGGGGAGGACCGAGGTGAAACCCGCACTATGACAACCCCCCCCCCCCCCCCCCCCCCCCCGCCTCCCCCCTCCCCTCGGTATCCATTCATCCAGCCGTCTCCGAGGAGACGCACATCACTGCCAATGAGCCATGCACACACTGTCTGTCAATCACACACGCAGAGCAAAAAAAAAAATAAAGAAATCAAAAAATTTTTGCCCGGGTGCTTATTTGGTACCCGAGCATTCCTACATGTGTGTACCAGTGTGGACTGTTGCATTTATAATGCATAATATTAAGCTACATACACGCTACATATAGAGCTATACCAGTATTGCTTCCAAACTAGACCTTGTTAGCTACATTTCAAAAGCTTTCAAAGCTGGATCTCGTGTGTGTTGAATTGACGCCCCTGTGCTGCCTGTCACGCACAGCACGCACACAATGCCATGGCTGCTGTGAGAGGTACCCAGCCTCGTGGTGCAGAAATAAAGATGATTGTAGTTTTATTCTGAGGTTTGACAATGCGGCTGATTAGAGATTAAAGTCCTGTTGATCTTTGGCGCACCTGGGATTATTTGACATTACACCACACATGGCGGTAGGCTGTCTGATGGTCACTGACAGATTGCCACTTGAGGGGTTGATTGAATGTGTGTCACATTACTAGAAATGCAGTGAGCACTGTGACATAAGGATTACATTTACCCAGTTACACATTCCTTTAGTGAGTTTTTGGTGGTTTCTAATGACCTTAAAATAACAGATGTTGCAGTAAAGTCAAAAACAAACACATTCAGTTTGTTTCTAAAGTAAGAATAGCCTACAGGCTTTGGACACTGACAGCTGTGTCACTGTGTGTATTCACTACAATGGCAGATTATAGCCTAGAGTATATATAGAGCACAGTGAAGCCCCCAAGGATGCTCCAGTTGCCATGACCGCTATACCATGTCGCGTTATGCGGCTTGCACTGTTTGGACTGCAGAGAGGGAGCAAGGAAGAGATGGGGAGGGGGTGGGGGGAGGGTTGTCAGGCCTATACTGCACTATACACACTGTGAAGGGGCTGCTCTCCGTACAAATGGTGACTCACAACACCATCCCTAAGCGCTGATTGTTTCCCAGAAACACCCTGGCCATTGTTAATTTCACACGGGGCGCTTTTACGCCTGACGCCTGCATAGTACTGTTCTGAAATGGAGCTAAAGCCTCTGTGATGGATGCTCTGGAACACTGAGCCGGCTGGCTGCGCATTGCTTGTTTTTGGTGCAGGTACGGCTCTTATTTGTTACCTATATCTAACAGCTCCTTTTTCACCCTAATCTTTCCGATTCAGGCTCTTAGCCTGAAGCTTCAAGTGATAACCAAGCCTTAAGAACAGTATGCAAAAAAAAGCCTGAGAATGCAGATCAGCGTTATTTATTCTAGAGTTTTTATGGTTTGCAAGGTCCTAAACAGGCCTACCGCTCTCCCTAAGTGTACGTACGCATAAGCAATGTCACACATAAAGTCAGTCAACGACAATCTCATTTAACATTCTCAGTTAGATTTTCCAGTCTTCTAAAGTCTTGGTATTTGTAGGCCTTCACATATCAAACATCTTCAGTTGTGTTTTGTCTTTCACACTAGCACGCACATTTTTGTTTTGTTTTTACACATCTCATTTTGGGAGCAAACGCAACCGCGACTGCCAACCCAGCAAGGCCAGGTGTGGTACCCCAGAAAATCCGTTTGCATTTGGGACTGAATCCAACCGAGAGCTGGAGATAGAAAACAACTGTACCTGCTCAAAGTAGAGCAAGCCAAGCATCCACAATTCTTTGCTCAAGGGCCCTTGAGCAAATAACTAGACCACTGCTTTGCTGCCTCCTTGATGAACTCTGGATTGGCAGTGTGAACTGAAATCCCTCCTGCCGTTGTTTACCGGCCATCACAGTGCAGTTCAGGTTTTATCTGCATGACAAACTAAATCACCCTCATGGATTCAGCAGAGCTTGGTCTGCTGCTGTCGCATTAGTAACTCGGAGATGTCCCGAATAATACCCTCAAGTATGCTGCATGTTCTTTCTCTCTTTTTTTCTGCCCAAGTCTTGGTTCATACAGAAGTCCAGAGCCAGAAGAGACAAGGCTATTATTCTTGTCTGAGTAGGGATTGTGTCTGCCTTTTGGACACATCATAACAAGGGGTTATTTCTTTTTCAGGATATTCTATTTTCTCTGTGCAAAGTCCCCATGCCCTGGAATAGAAGGTTTTATAATCCGGACGTACACATCTGTTCTTTGTATTTGAATTAACATCACAAATGTGCCTCACACTTTATCTACGTAATATGATATTTGACATAAGTCAGTCCCTTTGAAAGGGCATTTGAATTAGAGCAATCTGCATAGAGTCAAAACATAATCATGACAATCACAAAGAAACAATACAGTATATATCTACTGACAAAGGACTAATGCAGTTGACGTAACATTGCAGTGCATTACTTAAAGGAAAAGTTTTTTTGGGAATGAGAAGAAGATAGATTCCTCTATTATATCTGTCTGTTAAATATGAAGCTACCGCCAGCAGCTGGTTAGCGTATCTTAGCATAAGGAAGGATGGAAACAGTGAGAAACAGCTAGCCTGGCTCTGTCCGAGGGTAACAAATTCCAAAGTACAAAAACTGAATTGTAAAAACAACACGTTGTGATTTTTTGTATTTTTTTTTTTTTTTGTTGGGGGGGGGGGGGGGGGTTATACATTACAACCCATCATAGCATATCATATGTCATTTTTACACATCAAGTTTTTTACAGATTAAGAGGTCTGAGGGCATATTCACATAGGGCATATTCAGATATTTTCTCTAATTGACCTTTTTAGGGTATTGACATATCAAAATGTTCAGAACAAACTTCCCTTTAGTGACGCCCACATTTTTTTCTAGAGCAATGTGTAAAGAGATAATTTGGCCCTAAAGCTGAAATGTTGATGTTCGCTTTTTTGAAATTCCTCAAATTTCTTTTGAAAACAAACCTTAACTTATGACGTGTTGTACGAATTGTTTCGGTGCTTTAAATGAGTTTGCCAAAGTCTTAGGTGATATGTATTTTAAATAGTAAATAAATGTCTGAAAACACAAATGTTGTAACACCGGTGCGTCTTCCTCAGAGGGTTAAAGAAACGACACAATGTAACATACGTGTAACTTACTGTAGCGATAAATGCTTTTCTGATTCAGATTCTTCAGATTCTGATTGTGATTGAAATTAATTGAGTTTTACAGATGCTGAATTTTCTTTATTTTTACAGAGCCAGGTTAGCCATTTCCCCCTGTTTCCAGTCTGTAAGCTAAAGGGCTTGCTGGTGGTAGCTTCATATTCAGCATGCAGACAGTTTGATTGGTATCAATGTTCCCATCCAACTCTTTAGGTTTGACACATAGGTAACTGATACAACGAAAATGCAGTACAAACTCTCGGCTGGAAAGCAAATAAGTTCACCAAAAATCTCAAACTCTTCCTGTACATGAAACAAGAGGAGACAAAACAGCATACAGTCTGAAAGATTGTCATTCTTTCCACATGAGTGTGAGATATATGAGAGCGACAGCAGCGGGAAAAAGGCAAGTCACGGTAAAATGCATGGGTTGAGCTTTTTGTTTTGTCCAGTCAGCCCTCGCGGGACAATCCCTCGCTTCCTCAGACGCACTCTGCATGGGAACACAAACAGACAAACAAAATGGCCGCTCCAGAGGGCCTGCAAGCTGTGGCGAAGCACAGAGGAAGACTGTAGTGGTGCATTGCTTAGCTCACCAAACCACATCATATAAATATAGTTTTTTTGTTTGTTTGTGACACTGTCTTTCACTTGCACTAGTTTGTTGCTTTCATTGTTTTTTTATTAGAAAGGGGCAGAGTGTTCTTGGTTTTTATCTAGATTCAGCTACTCTTTTCGCGTTTGGGATGTTTTGTACAACTTGCCAGTCAGTCGGGTCGACAGGATTGTCTCATTGCATTATGTAGGGTGGTAAACGGTTATTAATGGAGATAGATCACAGATATGAGCAGCATACTATTATTTGAAGACTCCTTTCAGTGCTCGCACAAAAGCACAATTCTAAATTATCTCAGTTGTGCCCTCTCACAGACGTGATATGACAGCTACAGAAAGTTGATATTAGCTCCCACGTGATGCTGCTGCTTTTGAAGCTTTTCTAGGAATTGAAAATTAAAATAAAACACCTTTTAAAGCCACTTTTTTGCAGACAGTTATCTGTGAGGCGCTGTCAGGCACTGTCATTGGTCTACCATCGGTCCTCTCTCCCCCTCTCACAGGGTTAGATTAGTATTCTTTTGATTAATGAAAGGAATTTAGGCAGGAGGAGGGGGATTAAAGTGATTCGAAAGAGAGGGAATGAGAGAAGGGAGTGAGATAGCGAGACAGAACATGGAAGCACGGCGAGTATACATATGAACGAGAGAAACTGCCAAAGTGATTTGAAGAGCTACTGTAAATACTGTGTGAAAATGGCATACATGTCTTCAATACAGATATATGTTCCTGTTAAAACTATTCAAAACATATAGTATTTAAGACACATTGGAGATGATAGCCAGAAATCAGAAGATGCTTTTACTAATGATTGCCCAGTAATACACTTTGGGTCTCAGATTTTTCTACGACAAAGCTGATATCTTGGAGTGTAGTCACTTACATGTGCATGTCTGTGTGTGTAGGAGATAATACACACCTCTCCAGTTACACATTGATCTGTAGCTTCAAAAACATATCACTTTCACCGCAGCATTAGCCATGGCTTTAGCAGCATTCTATTGTACTGTAAACCATCCCCCTGTACAACTTTAAGCATCCATTTTCCAGAATAAAAGCATGTGTGGACATCTTATCCCTGCATCAGTGAAGCATAAAAGTCACCGTTTAATATGCTCGGGTCGACATGAATACGCCCTCCGCCCTCTGCATTACATGGCATTGTGTGCTCAGGTGCAGGGACAATACGACCGCATATATCAGTCTTCTGCAAACATGGCTGTGTGGAGACGCTTTTCATTCAACGCTCAGTGGAGTGTTACGTGGTGTTTTATTTCTGATAATGTTGCCGTAGGTCTGTCTGTCGGCTCGGGGTAATTCATGATGCTGCAGTGCAGCTGACCGGAATTGTGCGTAGTGCGGGTTAGCCTCTGCAATGCTTAAACAGAAGGGTATGTATAGGATGGAGCAGTGGTTCTCAAACTTTTTTCAATAATGTACCCCCTTTGAATTTTGTTTTTTATCAAAGTACCCCCTGACCAGCATAACAATTTATATATATATATATATATATATATATATATATATATATATATATATATATATATATATATATATATATATATATATAAAAACTAACACCTGGCTACATAAAAAGGCACAATACAGAGCTGCGCCATCAGTGTCTGACTGACTAAACAACATTGTACCTGAAAAACATTTAAAAGCTAAATCACTAAATGACAATAGTGTATAGTTATTTTAGGAATTATGCATTTAAAATGAACATTTGAAAAAAATATCCCGTACCCCCTGCAGAACTCCAAATTACCCCTATGGGTATGTGTACCCCCATTAGAGAAACACTGGGATTGAGGGTGAATAGAGGATATTTTGACTTATTGTTTCCTGTGATGTGAGGTTTGTCACACATTGTAACTTTATTATACAGTACACATTAGGGATGGAAGGATGCATCAGGAATCGGTTAAAGCTTTAGTGTGTAACTTTTTGATATTAATGAACGTCCGTTACATTCAAGCCGTTGCCAAATGAGTTGCTACAATGCTAATTAAGACTATCAGCGCCACACAACTCTCTCTGTATTTCTCAGTATTGCTATATTCAGAAGATTGTGGCGTCCGGTGACTTTCCCGCGCAGAAGATCGAGTGAAGATAATTACCTCTTCTGAAGAGTCCATCATGTTTTTTGAATCCACCGTGTCCTCCTTGGCTACTAGCAACTGCTTGGGTAAGGGGGTGTGCGCGATCACAGAAGGCTTGTATCATGTGGACGTGCCGACAGTGCTGTTGTCATTACTTAGAATTCCTCATGGGGGGGTGACAGAAACTACGCACTATAGCTTTAAAAATCTATATAAATGTGTCAAGGTTACAACCACGTCACTACATCTTATTAGTTTATTTATTTCAAGAGATTTATTTTTTTGGATGCAGGATTGCACAGTTTCAGTTGCACTTTTGATAAGTGTTGTTGTTTTACAAAGTTTATAGAAATAAAGGAATAGTTTCCAGTCATATGTCTGCAGCTCATCCTGTGAGAAAAAATGTATTGCGAACTTAAAAATCGTGAATCGAATCGTGAGTGGAGTGTATCGCTACATCCCTAGTACACAATACAGCATTACAGTATGAAGACTGCGTGTATTATAGGGCATAATGGCAATCATGGAGCGATGTATTATGTAAAGCTGCAAAAATTAATCAATTAGATGTCAACTATTGAATTAATCACCAAGTACTTTGATCATCGATTAGTCGCTTTGAGTAATTTATTGAAATTCTCTGATTCCAGCTTGTTAAATGTCAATATTTTCTAGTTTCTTCCCTCCTCTGTAAAAGTAAAGTGAATATCTTTGAGATGACGAAACAAGACATTTGAGCAACACAGAGTATCGGTATTATTGATTGTTAAAGACTGACCTCCACACTGGAGGTCAACATTTCCCCCTGCAGCATTTACACACATTCAAATACAAGTGTTCTCTGAATTTCTCTTCATTAAAGTAGTTTTTTTTTAAGCGTAGAATGAAGAAAATGTATATTAAATTTTTTTTTTAAGATTATTTTTTTGGCGCTTTTCCCTTTTATATTCAAAGTGGAAGAGAGATGACACGCAGCAAAGGGCAGCAGGTCGGATTCGAACGCTGCAGCGCTGCAGGACTCAGCCGACATGGGGCGAACGCTCTTACTGGGTGAGCTAGAGGTCACCCCAGAAAAATGTTTATTTCTTTGAAAGAACTCCTTGTCTCTACGTCTTCTATGATAGTTAACTGAATATATATTTGGATTTTGGAACCAAATTCCAAATAAGACAACACACTCGACTGCATATTGTGATTGGACATATTTCACTATTCTGACTTTTTATAGATCAAACATTTGGTCGATAATGAAAATAATTGTCAGCTGCAGCCCTACAGACAGCCTAATGCTCTGGAGTTTTTATCCTTAATGTTCCAAAACAACCATTTGTTGTTCTAACACACACATGTAAGCACTGACATGCTTTCGACTGCATACAGATAACATGTTAATTAAGCATATTTCACAGTCGTTTTTTAAAAATATATATATATATATATATATATATATATATATATATATATATATATATATATATATATATATATATATATATATCACAGTTCTCCAGCGGCTCAAACACATAAAGAAGGCAGCAGATGTGAAGTTGGATATTTTTATGAGTGTATTCTGTCAGAAGGTATTTCTCATCCCTGGCTGTAGCTAATTGCTTTTTAATGTCTTTGTTTTTATGACTTCTCAAATATTGAACAGGCTCTTATATGACACTGAAGTGGCCTGGCTAGGCCTGTGACCAGGGAGGAAGTAGAGATTTTATCGCTTTGAATGTGTCTTGTTGGACTGTGAAATAAACCTCTGGGGATCACTGATTGGAATTATTTTGTAGATCTCTCATGTCATAATCCCTGACTGTGCAAATATGCTCCATGCCAAACAACTGTGACCAAAGGACTGATGAAAGACATCAATATTGATTAAGGCATAGCAGTTTACTAGCCTGTTACTGTAGCATCACCAAAACATCAGGAATTCTGCCTTTGCGCTCTGCGGCTGGCTTGAATGTTTCCTCTCTGGGAGTCAATGAAACATGCAGCTATATAAAGGACATCTGCTGCATTTTTCAGCCAGAGAGCCTTTGCATCTCTCCACCTTGACGTTGATTGCGACAGAAACAAAATAAAACTATCAAATGCCGCATCGGTTCGTCTTTACATTCTTCCAACAATCACCACTCTGGTTTGGTTGAAATAAACCCTTAATTCACCCATTTACACGCGGAAATAGGCTGGCTATATACAGGCTAAAAGTATTATTTAAACGGAGTCTGGTGAGTTTGGTGATGGCCATTTCAGAGCGGTTTCTGGTTAAACAGTGACAAACAACTGTGACCAAGGGACTAATGAAAGACATGAATATTGATTAGGGCATAGCAGTTTATTACTGTAGCATCGCCAAAACATCAGGGATCCTGTCTCGCTTGTCTGGCTTAAACCTTTACTCTCTGAGAGTCCATGAAACATAAAGGACATCTGCTACATTTTTCACCCAGAGAGCCTCCGCATCTCTCCGCCCTGACGTTTACTGCGTCGTAAAACACGAGAGCTTGTGCTTCTAATTCAAAACAAGCTGCAGAGGCCTGTACACAGATTGCTCGTTTGATTGTTGGTCATGGGTTTATGTGGCCCGCCATTCCCTCAAACCCCTCACCCCATCTCAGTCATCCCACTTTTTGTCCTTTCAGCTTTACTGCCAGCATCAGCTAATGTGTTTGCTTGTCAAATGCCATATCTCCACGGCCCTCTAGTCAACACATTCTCACTCCCAGTGTAGCAAAAAGTCTCCTTTGGCGTCATATTTAGACACGCTTGGTCAGGACTCTTGGCGTCACTTTTTGATGCTCTGGGTCGGGACAACGTTTAACTGACGTTAGGTTTAAGAAAAGACCGTGGGTGGGGGTATAAAATTAATGTTTAAGTTACACGCGGGACAAGAACGGGGACATGAACCCCAGTCTCCTGGGTGAAAGTCCTGTGTTGTTTGACTCATCCACCCCTCCAACCTGCCTTATGTGGATTTTTCGCTTTTTCATATTACTCGCTAGCGTTGTCGCTCTTAATACTATGTCATCTTACAAGCGCGGCGGTCGAGCTGCTGCTCTGCCCAATGCATTCCATACAGACGCTAAAAGGGGATTTTTGCGTCGTTATTTTGAAGAGTTGGGAATAAAAAGGGGTTGCTGTAATAGCCACATGGTAATAAATGCTCTCCCAGAGGAGACTGTGAGGACAGGGCTGAAGGGCGTCCGCTTATTCTCTTTTTCATACTTGTGTGTGTGTGTGTACACTCTGTTCTTCTCATCTTCCTACTGTAGCTTAAAATAAACACCTCAGTCTGCAGCACTGAGATGCTCTTGTCTCCCCGTCTATTGTTCCCTCTGCTGTGCTCTTCACTTGTTTCTAAGGAGCAGGCTGGCTGATAAGGAGCCATGCAGCTCAGGACCAATCAGGAAAGGGATGGGGGGGTGTCGGTCAGCCTTAAATCACCAGGCTTGCCCTTGTCTTCACCCTCAGTCTATGTGGTGTCTGTTTGCAAATGCAGCGGCAACGCCAACCTTCAAGAGCCAATAAATGGGACGATGACATAGTTTTAACTTTGGTGCTGCATGATAATGCATGAACTGTACAGCAGTATTCACATTAACATACACACAGAGCTGTACAGAGAGCGTGGTCACCCTGGAGGGGTAGTTTATGAGAGTAGGTGTGTGACAGGAATACCAAGTGTGAAACCTTCCTTCCTTCTATGCCCATTTCTGTCATTAAGGCCCTATTAAAAGAAGTACATTTCCAGGATAATTGCCTGAAGGAAGGTGAGGGGCGTGCCAGATGTCCCTAACCTTCCTCTCTCTGTGTGTTGCCGTTCTCGAAATCCCGCTACACGCTAAAAAAGTTTTGAAGGAAATTTGGATCGTGCAACAAGGCAGGCCTGCTTGTCCCTTTGGGGAACGATTGTAAAAACTTAGAATATGCTCACAACATATATGACGAAGTACACATGGCGATACACCGGTAAGAGTAAATTGTGTTTAACCATGTATCCAGCTGATTTACATAGCTAACGTTTTCTTTTGCGGGGTGCAAATGTTCCACCAAACAAGGTCCTTCCCGAGACTATTTTGCAGAGCCGATTGACCAAACCAGACGATTGTGATTGGCAATATGAGACTATTAAGATCCTGAAACTTTGAGAAAGCAGTATTCTGTAACTTCTGGCATCCTAGAACTGACCCTCCTCTTCTGCTTTACCACAACCCTCTAAATAGCTTAGTAAAGTGCCATGGGCATGGATAGGATATGTCTTGTATGATTTACTTATGTGTTTTATAACATGCCTTGTAGGATACTATGAACAGATTATCTTTGAATGTTTGTATCTCTGCACAGTATGAGGGGCCCTCACCTGCCCAGTGGTTATAGCGGATCTTACAGTAGGAAATTTACTTATACATGCATCCATATTCTAAAAATGTCTCTTCCCATTTACAATAGAATCCTCAAAAGCAGATTAACAAATCATTACTAATAACGCTTCAGACTAATGTTCTTGTTCTGTATCTGTCACAACAACATGATGTTATCTTGCCACAGGCAGCCTCGCAGCAAGGACTGATGATTATTATCAGACTGCATGAGCGATTATCATCAGCATCATTTCTAGACAGTATATTTTGAAAATGCATATTTTTCTGACCACATACAGTAGCAGCACATTTTGTTTTCATTCACTCTAACTCAGATATGTAGGCTGATTTTATGTTTATGCAGATTTGTTTTTGATAAGTGTGTGTGTGTGTGTGTGTGTGTGTGTGTGTGTGTGTGTGTGTGTGTGTGTGTGTGCACATAGTACGTCCTTTTATACGGCTGCTGGTCTTTATTCGTGGTGATGGGGTTTTGAAGCATTGTTTTTCCAACATATTGTTCCCTTTAGGGATTCAACTAATGATTATTTTCATTATTAAATAATCGCTCCATTATTTTGTCAATTAATTGGTTAGCCGTTTGGTCCATAAAATGTAAAAAAATTGAACATTGTGGCCAAAGAGTGGAATGGCAACTCCTGGCCTGTCACATGATGCTCTCTGGCCCAAAAAGATATTTTCCTATAGACTTGGTGAAAGAGACGTCTGTAAATCTGTGGATACATTTTTTTGAGCGTCACAACCCCCCCGAAATGACTCGTTTCACTATCTGCATTAGATCTATTAATTCAGATAACATCTGGAAAGTCTAAAAGAGCTGCACGATCAAATCATTTAGTCCCCATCCAAGTTGGTTAAGCGCTAAACAAGCAGTGCCGAACATCCGGGTCATTTTTAGGCTCCATGATGGCTTCATGCGCCACTGAGCAACTCGGGGCTCGGCGTCAAACGCTGTATCCAGTTTTTAATAAAAAAACTAAGAAAACCAACAAATTCTACCATTTGAGAAGAAGTACAGCGGCTCTGTGTAGTGGTAGTTAAACTCAGTTTGCTAAAATTAGCAAGCTAGCGTGTTCACAGTGGCACTAGCACATATAATGTTTACCATGCTCAACCTTTTAGGTTTGCGTGTTAGCATGCTACCAATTGCTAACCTTGGACCGGCAGACAGACGCCTGACAGACCGACTTTCCAGCAATAGTGTGGCTAAAAATAACTTAAACAATAATTAAATCCTCAAAATACTTTACGACTAATGTTGAATAAGGAGGTTGCGCTTCAATAATGGAGATTCTCGGCGGAGTTCTAAACCCAAAATCCAGTAGGAAAGTTCCCATGTTAAGACCAACGCTGACGCGTTTCGGCGCTCTGAAGAAGGCTTTGTGCCGAAAACGCGTCAGTGTTGAATTATTGGGATGTGAGTCTAATTAAACAAGGAAAATGACAGTATTTTGTCCTCCTTAACTTGGGAACATGACTTTACAACAAATTTTCTGTTGCCTGACGAGTAGACTTCATTTACATTGCTACATTTTGGTGTTTTTGGCTCCAGTAGAAGAACTAATCTCCGTTCAAACTAACATGCCCATACCTCAACATTCTCGTATACTGGGCATGTGCGTGCCGGGGTAAACAGGAGGCAGTGTGTATACTCCGCCCATTGCTGGTAGTTGCCATGGTAACGTTAGTAGCTTAGAACGAGACGTCATGACTGATAAGACCCAATCAGGCGGCAAAACATTGGCGTCAGTGTTGGTGTTGCCAAAAGCCTCTGTTTGCGGCCGTTGAGACGGAGATTCCAAACCAAAACGGGGTCAGAAGTGTTTTCAAATGTCTCTGGTTTAGAGGCTCTGAGACACCAGAGCAGTGTGAATATGAGGTGTAAACGTAGCAAAAGATGTTCGTTTTCAAACCAAAACTTTGCAATGTAAATGTAGCCATTCACCTCTAGTTCCTTTTTCTTCCTTTAAACCTTGGATTTGAATGTCCGGGGCTCTTCCAAGGCCACAGTGGAAAAAGTACCTATCTCTGGACCTTTCAAAGCGTTACCGTTGCTAGCCAGGCACTGTTATGGTCCTCCACCTCCTGCTCTTTAACCATGTGTTTCTGAGAAGTGGATGGTTACAGTGGGGCCAGATGAATAAGTGATGGGGTCTTGGACTTCTCGGGTCAATAATGCATGGCATTCTTTTTTAGAGCAGGCCACTGGGATGTCGCTGCGGCACTTAATGCTAGCTCCTCTGTGCAGAGAGTGCTCCAGCTGTAGTCACACTTTGGCTTACTGTGTAATGTTACATCACTGTTGCTATTATTAAAGCCCGCCGTGGTTCCTGGAAGGATGGTGTCATCTTGTCCAAATAACAACGCTTTCGGATAGAAGAAGCACGCTAGCGTACAGGTTTATCGTTCTTTTAAACCCTAAAATTGCTGCTGTGGATTTTTTAACAGCATTAGACATTATTTTACATTAACTATTTACATCCTAAGAAATATCTGTCTATAAACAGTTGCATTATTGTATATTTTAACAGAAATTGTCCATAGAATGTGATTCACAGTTGTATTTTTGTTTTTTACATTTCAAATTGCATAATTTGTGCACCCGACAACTTTTGTCGGCCACAGAGGTTGGTTTTAGGAGATTAAAGAAGTCCACGTTGTCCCTTTTTTCAATTTTTTTTGAAAACATCTTTTACCGATGTTTCTGTTGCTTCTGACATTTGGGAAGTTCATATCTGAGCAGCTTTGTGTGAGAGAATTTTAAATAACAGAAAATGTTCAGTATTTTTTTACTGTAACTACACACAAAATTTCCCTTTTTCAATTACGGGGCAAAGTCCGGGTAATGAGCTGCCAGAACTGTTATTTTACAGATTTATTCCTTAGAGTGTACTCTGTTGCCAAATGACAAATCAACTATATTAATCTAAAAAGAAACGGCCACTCGATCCATTTCACTCGAGTGCTTTGATCACCACAGTCTTCTGTATGGAGTGATAACAGCCGCAGCAAGCTGTAGTAACCTTCACAATTAAGTCGAATTACGCAACAAGATTTATTTTAACAAGGGCAATTCACATCAATCTCTCATTTGTTACTGTGCTAGGTGTGGCCAGATGGCTAGTTTTAAACTGTCATGCCTTGAGATTAACTTTGAGTCCAGTTATCGTACTATCGATACAGTGTTAATGTAGCTCTGAACTTGAGAATGAGCACATCATCTCGTCTTGAGATTTTGCAGCAGGGCAGAAAATTAGACGATATTTCATCTCTGTCAGCTTTATAGATATTTATTAAATCTGAGCCTAACTGTATCCATCACACTCGAGTGATGGCTCACCAATATTTAATGCCCATCCAAGATCTTTTACTCAAAAAGAAAAAGAAAAGCGTTTGATGCAAGGACAGAGATGGAGCATCTGAAACTGAAAGCAAACAAAATGGCAGCCAACTTAGAGCAAGAGAAGAGAGGGACACACACATCCAACTCGATGTGCATGAAACGATCTCAAGATCTATTGTCTCTCTTGCCACAGGCCACATAAAAGCTCTGCTGTAGCTTACATTCGTGGACATGTTCTATCACATATTGATAAGTCTGTCTTACAGCCTTCAAATATATCCACAAGTAAGTATTCAGATACAAATAGGCCATACAAAAGATTACTTTGTTGCAATAATAACACAAAATATACAGAATTTGGTCAGATTTTGCTATAAATCGCATTGTAAAAATGAAAAGGTGTAATATTTTTTCAGCATTATATGTCCGTATGTCCAGTTCTTTTTTTTTTTTTTTTTTTTGGGTAAAAAGGAAAGAGGAAAAAAGACGTGGAAAAAAAAAAAGAAAGAGAGAAAGGACACAGGAGAGGAAGGATATTAAAGAAGAGAGGAGGAAGAGAAATAGCATGAGAAAGCAGTTCGTGGGGGCTGGTAATCTTCTCCAGGTGGAATGTGATTGGACAGGGTATGAAATATGTTGTCCTCAGCGGGGGAATGTGTGGGGGAATGGAAATAAGGGCATCTTCATATCTTGCGTCATTGTTCCCATGGTGGTTACACACGTATCACTCCTGCGGTAGTAAATACATGATGGATGGAAGGATAGAGAGCTAGAAAGATGAATGTTATGCAGTTATTTTTTGCTACAGAGAGCGTTGTACAGAACATACATGCAGGTATTCAGCCGTGTTTTATTGCTCATCCATTCTTCCAAATACTGTTGATGAATGTGCAGTGTTCGGCCATTACAATGCCTTTGAAACCTGTGATAACTGCCCCGCTAGACATACATATCACATTTTACGGCACCTTTTCTCGGGCCATAAATGAAATCATACTGCCAAATCAGTCAACCTCACTCTGCCACAGTTCTTGGGGCAGCATGGATGTAATAAAGTATGTCTATATTCCTGCATAAACAATACTTATGTGCTTAGTGCACTGTGCTACAGCACAGTTGTGTACTTTAATTACTTAGAGGTGGATTTTTTTCCTATGTTCTTGTTCTTTATTGCCTTACTGTTGACTTGGGAGTCAAAAGGTGACAGTGTCAGCGCCATCAAAAGATCCTCTATAGCTAATGATAGCGCATTTCAAGCAGCGCCAATGGTATGAAACGGTACACACTTCCTGTCTCCTTAACGGGCGTGGCCTCGTTTGAAAGTGTAGTGAACGTCGTGTGGATGGATGAAAAGTTATGTGTGTATAATTTATTAATATTTCTTTTGCTAACGTGAGATATTTACACAGCTGAAAGACACATTAGTAGCATTAGGAAAATCAGTTTTGTTACGACGTTCCTGAATGCTAGTTGACGTTAGCTTCTCTGTGTTGCCAGACCTCACATGAGTTTGTAACTGAGACAGAAACGGGTCTCAAACAAAGTTAATTTTCTCGTGATTTTTAATTCTGAAATTGGCCATTTTAGTGTCAGAATGTTCGTGAGATATGTGGCTTGTAAGGAATCAGTCCAATATTTACTTCGGTGACTATGGGACAAATGAATCGGTCAAAATCTGTGTTCATGTTCACTTCTCCCATCCAAATCAATACACTCAGGACTTGCCGCTGGTCACCTAAAGAGGCGTGGCAGTGGAGAAACCCATGTGACACAGATACATACTCTGAGTTTGGGCATTTTGGTTCTAAAGCGTCTCTGGTGCCATGTGTAACACATAATGACAAGCTGATAGAACACACAGGGACAAAGGACACGTGGGTGTGTGCCAACACACAGTGGCAGACACACAAAGATGGATTTGTTCAAAATGAACAATGGAGATAGATATAGTAGCTGGTTGATTCCCTAAATATTTCCCCCTCCCATGCATTACCAAATGGAAGGAGGACATTATGAGCCACCTGTGTGGCAGATGTTGGTGGAAATAAAGGTAGCTACTTACCTGAAGGATTCAGTCAGTGCACAGCATTCCTTATACTGACAGATGGAAATGAGTCTGAAAAGATCAAGGATTATGTATAACAGGATTACTGAAGTCTGATTACGAGATAAAGTGATTGCTGTTACTGATCAAATTAGGGAATTTAGTTCCATAAGTAAAGCAATTTTTTTTCTTCATTTTTGAGTGGGCATTGTATTACTGCCTAATTAACATTGGTTTGTAGCAATGACTAGACAAAGAAAAGAAAAAAGGAAGGAGCTTCCAAATCTGAAAAGTGAAGCGAATGCAGAAGTACCTTAAACCTGAATCATTTCTATTTTCCAGCAGGGGGCGACTTCACTAGTTGCAAAGAGAAGCCAACTCCTATACAAGTTTATGAGAAAATGACCCTACTTCTCACTTGATTTATTACCTCAATAAACATTTTCATATTGAGTTCATGGTCTCAATCGCTAGTTTCAAGTCTTCAATACAGCATGGTGTTCATTTTGTAAATTATGGTCCCATTTTCTTTTTAAAATTGACGATAAAGCAGGGGATGCTTTAGGGCGTGGCTATACGCTGACTTGTCAGTCAGGACCTTAGTTTAACCATGGCACTGTGCACATTAAAATAGCCGTCAACTTGTTCTGTTGTGTCGTTCATGTTTTCATCTTAAACTTTGACCCTCTCACGGTGTATTTTCACTTTATCAAAGTTAATTGGAAAATTTTGGTCACCCAACAATGTCTTTTTTTGTGTCTTTGTGTTTGGTAGAACCTTTCCAACCAAGCTAGGTATCCAGCACTGGCGTTAGCTGGTAAATTAAGGGAGAGTCTGCTGGTTTTCTGTGTACTGCCATACAGATGCAGCGCAGATGAATGGCCCCAGTGCCTGGAGGTCCGTGTTTACCTGCCTGGTAAAAAAAATCTGCAACTTTCCCTCTCTGGCCATTACATTTACTTCCATTGAGGATGCTGGCTTATACGCGTTATCCGTCCCAGCTCCACCCTCTTGTCCAAAAATGTCCAGTTTCAAAAAATCAAGATGATAACGGCCAAATTGCCAAACACAAGGCTTCAAAACTTTGGTCCACAAACCTGTGGGTAATGATACTGCTGCTACGTCCATTATTTTTACAGTCTGTGATAGAGGTCCTAAAAGTGTGCATGCATGGCACTTGATTAATGTGTTTAAATATTTGCAAAAGTATATTCTATTGTGAGATTATTCAGATGTTATGATCAATATTGTACATGCAGTTACTTTACAAAACAGCACAGATAAACATCCAGATGAAATATTCCAGGATTATCTGGTTTCCCCCTCCACTTCATTACTCAAACTGCTAAAAGTCTTTCGGTGATTAGTTAAAAATTAAAAGTGTCTCTCAAGTGGGCTGGCCAACATTTAATCATATAGAGATCTCCAGATAAATGATTGTGCTGCTCTGAGAGGGAGCGTTTTAATGGTTGCCGGGCAGCCTTCGGTAGCTCAAAGGTCATCAGATTGATCTTTGTAATGGTATCTCACATTTAACTCTGTTGAGTGCTCACTATCTGCTTTATAACTGCAAGTTGCTCTGGATAACAGTAGCTAAAATGTGACCTAGCTCTGCATTAGTGGATGCATACATAGTTACTCATATTCCTGTATGGAACCAGAGGTAAAAAAAAACAGAGCACATTTTTTTTTACAGTTTTGTCTCTGTGCAGTGCGAATTGCTGAAGTAATTTGGAGTTGACAAAATTAAAACTAAAATGTTTGACCAGACCACTCAAAACTGTATACTTTTATTTTGATTTGTTTTAGTTTTTCGCTTTATGTGCATTTATTTATATTCAAGAAACAGAAGCCGCAACAGTGTATAGTAAAACCAAAGACATTATTGGAAAAAGGTGCCAAATGACTCTTTGATAAACATTAGCCAATACTTGGTTCACAACTCAAGGTTCACTCAGTTTGCTTTTTCCAGAGCTTTTGACCATTTCTCAAAGTCTTCTTCAGTCAAGGCTCTGGAAATGCCTCATAAGTAAACCTTGAGTTTAGAATATTTTGCCACAAGTCTGTATTCCCAAGGCTTAGGAGGAATATCCCTGTTTAGTAGCCAGTATGCTATCAAACTAATTGTAATTAGCAATAGACAAAAAGCTATTTTAGATCCATTCTTTCAGCGCCATTACACGTTTGTTCAATGATTAATTAAAAAACTATGTTTTTAAATCTGAACAATTCTTTATAGTAACTCATTGTTTCCATTGTTAGTTAAAAAAAGAGCACTGGTGAATATTATCATAATTTCTCCACTGTAACTGTGATATACTCTGACCCCCAAACATTGCACACTGATCAATGTATTGATTGTAAAAGCATTATTTTGTATCTCTTCTTGAGAAAACCTAATGATGAACTTGTTCCAGAACCAAAGCAGGAAGTGCTGAGGGCAGCCAAGATGCAAAATGTGAAGCTTGTAATTGTCCCGTAAAGTAAAAGGTCAGTGTGGCCTGTTAAAACGTAATTTCCTCAATTTGGTTACGTAACTGGACAGGCAGGCGATGATGCTCTCTCGTTCTTCAGCGAGTCGTTCTGAAGAGTGCTGTTGAATCCGACTCGATTCAGACATTAAGCGCTGCACTTCACCAGTCCGGTTGGAGGATTGTATAACCCAACATGGCTGGTGCTGTTCTGAAGCTGTGCGGGAGAGCAAGGGGAATGCAGAGAGGGAGATAAATCAGAGAAATCCAAGCAGGGAGAGATGTAATGAACACAAATATAAACAAAAATATAACTGTTTCCGATTCAACATACACATTTTGTTTGCAAAATAGTGGAAGGATATTTGAGTGTGCCACTAATTGTGTAAACTGGCTTCTCATGAATAAATAAATGCTTTAATAAAAGGAAGCCTGTAAACGGTGCAGGACTTAATCATTATGACACAGCTGTTGATCTGAGGACGTATACATGACTGAATCCATCTGCTCAGATAAATGCAGATTGATCTATTCACCGCCCAGGGAGGTTTTAATGATTCAGACCGTAACATGCTGGGATATTGCCGTGGCAGTAAAAAATGGCTTCATATCCTGTGTGTGTGCAGCAAGTATGGGGCCAGCAGATGTTGTTGTGAACATCTCTGGACACACTAGTGGGTGAAGCAAGCACAGCGGGTACAGCGGGACCCTTAAAGGCAGAATATCAACCAGACTGTCCACACAGTCACCGAGATGAGACATGTCCAAGTGGGCGAAGACGTCTGTCCAAGATGATACATAGACTCTCACTCCTTACTTGATTAGTCTTTACCTAGTCTCGCATTGCCAGACCTATCTCCACAGCGCTGTGGAGTAAGTAATGTGTCTAACTGCGTGTCAATCACTGCTCATGCACACGCATTCATTCTCCCTTGTGGGGACTGAAAAGTTGTTGATATCCAAATTTTGGGCTAAGTCCTGGATCTTCACCATCCTACCTACGGCACCTTTAAGATACTGTTTTAAGAGACTTTTTTTGTAGCAATTGCTGAGATAGATAGATTTGACTGTTTAGGGCCATTTTGGTTTCAGTTAGTTTATGTATTGCAAGGAATAGTGGAACAGTGATCTCATGAAGACACTTAATTACTTCATAGACATTGATTCTATAAGGTAAATCTGAAGGATTTTCTTTAATCTGTGTGTCTTGTAAAATGGCATTTAGGTGTATAGCATACAGTGCTTTAATCTTTCAAGGGTTGCAAATAGATGGATGGTCTGTTTAGCTGTGCTGTTCCTCTTTTTATTTACCAATGTGTCTTTTGAACATTACACATAATATGGGACCTATAGCCTGTATTAACTGATTTTTTTGGCCTCTTGTGGGGCAGCAGAAACAAACAGCAGTTACATATTATCTCCTCATAAAGTCGATAATAATTGCAACAATTTGTAATACCTTTCACATACATGTTGTAGTGATCCACTGCGCACTACTAGTGTCCCTGTCATATTACAGTCATTTGATTCAGTGTTGATATCAAAAATATCACTTTAAACACTTTTTTTTTTATTTACCTGAGATTGTGCATAACATATGTCGCTCCAGTCGACAGCCAATGATTCATCATTATTAAACCCTAGGTAGTAATAGGCCATTATTGCTGCAGGATTACCACTTAGCCAGGAAGCTATGGAGAGGAATTAGATTTGATTCTTAAGGCGTTTAAATCGTTTGTAAGGATGCCTTGTAGCAATATCCACTGATAATCTGGAACATGACGAGTTATGACAAGTTATTTTAATGATCATCTTTAGAGTTCGCTCCCAGTAATCTTACATCTAGAGATGCCCGAGCGTTTGGTTTGTGATGCTAGTCCTGTGTGATGACTACAGATGGGAGGAAAGGATCACAGCTACAGGGCTAACAGGCTGTATATGTCTCTCTGTGGCTAATCCTCCAAAATCCCAGTCAACACTGTCTGAGACTGGCATTCCTCCACAAACATCGGTCGCCTGCTCCCTTCCCATTCGTTCCCCAACAAAAAAACACTGCTGCTGCTGCTTCAGCTTCCTAATCCTTCATTATACAGCCTGCAGTTAACAGACTTGGGAGATAGAAGCACCATATCCTGCAATTTCATTTGGCCCATTTTGTTGCATGCTGTGCTCTACGGCTGCACAATATATCCTTTTTTTTTTAAATTCATCATGATATTAGTCTATATCGACAACGTTCCACTTCCGGGATTGCTCCGATGCTGCCAGAAATTCTGCCGGATGTCCCTCATTTTGGGTTGGAAGTCCGTTTCCTTCTGCTTTCTTTGTGTTGTAATTTTAAACTCTGGTGGATTTCTGAGGACTATGGTTAACTGCTCCTCAGATCTCTACAGGGTAAATCCAGACAGCTAGCTAGACTATCTGTCCAATCTGAGTTTTCTGTTGCATGACTAAAACAACTTTTGAATATACAGACATTCCACCTAAACACGTTCCTTCCCGCTTAGCACCACCCATGACGATTGTGATTGGTTTAAAGAAACGCCAATAAACCAGAGCATGTTTTTCTCCCATCCCGGAATGCTGTGTGGACTAGCCAGACCCTTCTCCACAGCGCTGTGGAGGAAGGTCTGGAAATGCGAGACTATCACGATATCAACTTGCGCAATAAACACATCGCAAAAGGATGCGACGTATCGCGAAAGACACTTGAAGTTTTTTGAGTTAGTTGAAAGAGAGTATCAGTAGAAAACTGCACTTTAAAGCGTTACTGTCATTCTTTTTTTAATGGTGCAATTTATGTGCAATTCAATTTGTTCAATAACATGTTGGAAATGATTTCCTTTCGTTTTTTTCCATTCAACAAGCAAGTTGTTGTATTTGAGCAGAATACTGAAAGCAGCAGAAATGCAGAACTGAGTACACTTTCATATCTGCAGGTAATAACGTTATTGCGATATTCAACAACGTCATCCCATATTTTCCTCATATCGTGCAGCTCTACTATGCTCCAATTTTTTCCGCACCCCTCTGGAATACATTTGACATTTTGTACCTTCGGCTTTAGTTGCTGCTGTTATCCCGGGCGGCTTGATGCCCAGGGGTAGTGAGGCGTGTGTCAACTTGTCCAAGGCCATCTTGACATGGCACGTGTGATGATGATGGATGTATTTAAATTAAAAAGAAACAAGGAATTTACAGGATGAATTTCTGTTGGATTAGTTAGCCTGAGTTTGTCCAGAATAAGTCATAACTCAATTAGCAGATAATATTTCTCTGTTTCTAGAAACAGATTTTGGCTAATCATTAAAATGTTCCATCTGAGGCTGAAATTCTTCTGCAAACATTGCCTACCTGCTGTCTCTGTTCCTCTTTCTAATCCTCCATTTACTGGTACCAACTGTTCCAAGTGTTGTCATTGCTTAGAGAGGTACAGAGAGGAGACCATAAATGTATGATGTGGTGGATTTGAATTCCATCACTATAAAACCATATTTTTGAAGCTGTCTGTAGTATCAAATCATAACAAGAGTTAGCTCAAGACACTTTACAGATAGGTCTGGACCACACTCTATAACCCAAGTTCTTGGTGGGACACAGGACACTGATAAAGATATACAGATTGTTGTGATAATGTTACATTCCACTCTGTGACAAGGTTGAAGAAAGTCCTTCTCATCCATTTTATTTGTATCCTAAATTGTTTTCCTATCTGTGCGAAGAGACCTTGAGACAATCCTTCCTACCATCCTGACTCTTATCTTACTACACGTCATCTAAATGAACGGAGCCATTGTTGGAAAATATGTATAGCCTTGTGTGTCTCATTACACCTTTAGAACATTGTGAACTGAACCCTGCTTCGTGTGGCTTTGTTCTCTAAGATCTCGTCACTTCTTTCAGAATCTACTCACAGGGGGTCAAGCCAGTAGATGATCGGATTCAAACCACAAAACAATCACAACACAGATATAGACAGATTGTTGACTTTCCAAATGCCAAAAGCTAGCTCCTTTCAATTTCAACAGTCAAATGTCCAATTATTTACTATTTACTGTGACTGATTATGCCTCATCCGTCCTTTTCTTCTGTTTGGTCTCTTTTCCAGCCTTCCCCAATTCCTCACTAGGATCTTCTCTTCCCTGTTGGAGACCTTCTCCACCCCCCACATCCAGCAGCCATGGCAGATGACGCAGACATGCGCAATGAGCTGTCAGACATGCAGCAACGTGCCGACCAGCTGGCAGATGAGGTAAGAACAAGGCACTTGCTGCATCACGCTAGTTTCAGTTGTGATGGCGCACAGGCATGACGACACGCGCACTTATGCGTACTTACTCACAGAGGCTGGACTTGAGCACATTCATACGCATACAAATGAAAAGCACATGTAGGCTACAGTACACAAGAGAGACTTTGAAATGGCAGATCTTAACACTAGAACCGCCATAGCCTACGTCATTTAACTTTGTGTTTCACAAATTTGAAATATTATTTCCCTCCTGCCCTAACCTTTCCTTAATACCTATTGTGCACATTACTATATTGTCATAATGATAGTAGGATATTTAGAAAACCCCAAAGAGGTTTTTTTGGTGTTGTTTTTCTCAAAAATGCCCCCCTTAAGTCGTCGATTAACATTGGCGAACAACAATTTGATGCATTTGCATGATGGCCATACAGCGCAATGAGAGAATGAATGGAACATAGAAGCTAATTTGCACGCTAATATTCATTCACAAGCACTTATAATTACTTAAGGTATGTACAAAAACACTAAGGTATATAGGCACACAGTATCCTTTTATATGTGTAAAATATCAGAAATGAGAGCAAAACTAATCACGTTTTCTGTCTCACTATAAAAGTTGTGTGCGCTGTACGCTATAATAATATCAGGAATGTTATTTAAGTGACTTATGTGAACCAAACACTAACTGTTCTAAATTGTATTTGTTCAATAAGTGAGTGTGGATGTGTGTAATCACATGGAATTTTATGTGACCGTTGAACTAAAAGACGCACCGCGCATGGGAGAGATGGAGAGACAAATATAAATGCTGAGGGGTTATTTCGTTTGACAAAATGTGATAATGTAATCATTTGCACAGCGATTATTTTAACCATTTAGTTTACTTGCCAAAATAAAAATGCTGAAATTGATTATATTGCATTTCAATATGTGTTCCGTGCCTTTTATGTTTTACGCTGCAGGTTATACACTGCTTACAACTCAAAACAGCATCAGATGCAACCAAGTAGATGGTGTTTTGTCATTAAAACTATTTTTTTTGCAAGAGCTGCTCACAATAATATCAGAGACTTTGTGTGTACTGAACTGTAAGACACAGCGCAAATATTACTGCATCGGGTGGCAGCCTTAAAAATATATTTTCTAAAAATAGAAATAGCAACATTTTACACTGCTAAATATCAGTTTTGTGTGGGTTCGACCTGCAAGATAGGCTACCTGGCTGCGTATGTGTGTCCTGTCCTTGCTTCTATAAAGATGGAGCCTGATGATGCGTTAATGGCCTATTTCAATAGGATACAGGTGCTCTTGGGTGTCGGGTTTGGTGGTTCTAGTGTTAAAACATGACAAACATATACTAAGAATTTGGAGCATAAATATACTACATATGGTAAATATTCATACAATAGCAACTGTTTTTAACAAAAACACGCCCATTTTAAATTGTTTAAATCTAAAAGCTATTTCAATCAAGCAAGACTTTTAACTGCATTCTCATGGCGTGTGGGATGTTTTATGCCCTAAGCTCAAAATTTTCAAAAATAGTCACAGATGTAGTTCAGTCCTTGAATTCACACAGCACCATGTTATTGTCTGCCTTGGGCTGTGGCTGTTTGCATATGTGTGTGTGTGTGTGTGTGTGTGTGTGTGTTTGTGTGTGTGTGTGTTTCTGTGCAGGTGATAGGAGAGTCCTGCATCATCTGACTTTACATAACACTGCACATCACTATCTTGATTGTGTGTTTGTGTGTGTGAGTGCACATGACACAAATGTGTGCAATCATGAGCGTGAATTTGCAAAGCTAATTGTGCGAGTATGTCCGTGTTCATCTTAAGGAATGTGCTTGAGCTGTGTGTGTGTGTGTGTGTGTGTGCGTGTGTGCGTGCGTGTGTCAGTGTGTGTGTGCGTGCCTGTGTATGTGTGTGTGTGTGCGTGCGTGTGTCAGTGTGTGTGTGCGTGCCTGTGTATGCGTGTGTGTGTGTGTGTGTGTGTGTGTGTGTGTGTGTGTGTGTGTGTGTGTGTGTGTCAACAGCAGTAAGAGAGAGAGAGAAAGTCTCAGTCATTGCCCGGAGCAGATAAGCCCACGCCCCCTCCAGCTTCACATATGACTCATACTATATAGCTGAGCAGAATATTAAATACGCACACACACACACACACACACACACACACACACACACACACACACACACACACACACACACACACACACACACACACACACACGCATACATGAACATAGGGCATGCACAAAATGGCGGCGTCAGAATAACAGTTTTTGCCTCTGTTGCACAGACTTACACAATCTCTCAGAGAGGAGAACAGCTCATATAGGGGCCATTTCTGCCCTCAAATAACACAAAATGCCAATGGAGGGGTATTCTGGTTGCTTGACTTCAGATGAAAAGAGAAGGATGAGAATAAGGAAAGCGGGTGAAAGAGAAGGAAGAAGAGAAAGAGGGCTGGAGTCTTTTGCCAAACCCCTTCTGTAGCCCACACTGCTCCGGGGATCAGCTGTACTCGCAGCGAGCACAGCGAGGCCAAGCTGTGTCATTGTAAAGAGGACGAGATATCACAGAGCGCCGTCCCTGCCGAGCTCTAGCTCGCAAGCTGTGCTCTGCAGCCACGAGCTTCTTAGAGAGGGAATTGGAACGTGCAGCTACATATGTATCAATACACAGGCTAATAATAGACATCCAGGAGAAAGGGAAAGAGAGGGGGGGGGTCAAAGCATTTTATTACCAAATTATTATGAGTTATTTTTGATTGGCAGTGCTGCTGTATTCTTGAGTAATTTAATTTAATTTATACTTTTTAAAATAAAACTTTGTTCAGGCTCAGATCTGGAGTATGTGACAGTAAAGTACCTTTTGAATACACGCATGTCTGGGAAGTATTCATGCACAAATGGATGATCAGATGTTAGAGGGAGAGGGCTGCCAGTACTGGATCAGTGCCTTGGCGTGGGCACAGTGCCTTGCTAAAGAAGAGCATTGCTCAGGAGATGAACTGGCATCGCTTCAGTTACCAGTCCTCACTCTAAACTTTCGTCCATACGGGGGATTGAACCGGCAACCCTCCAGTCCCTAGCCTAACTCCCTACGGAGTGAGCTACGGTCACCCACAGTAATGCATTGATGAGTTACTACTGTAGATCTCAGAATGCTTGAAAGCAATTTAGTTTTGATCTCATATCCAAATCATTGTAAGCATTCTAGGGCTGCAACCAACGATTATTTTCATTGGCGATTAACCTGCCGATTATTTTCTCGGTTAAACGATTTGTTGTCTATAAAATCTCAGAACATGGTAAAAAATGTCGATCAGTGTTTTCCAAAGCCCACCATGACGTCCTCAAATGTCTTGTTTATTCAGTTTACTGCCACAGAGTGAAGAAACTAGAAGATATTCACATTTAAGAAGCTAAATGTTCTACTCATTCTGATTAATCGATTACCAAAGAGATGGCAATTCATTTAAAAGTTGATGACCCATCGATTATTTGATTGGTCTTTGCAGCTCCGAAGCATTCAATTGATTGACAGCATAAGAATAAACTCCAGAACTCAGAAATCAGTCACTGTTACAGCTTGGTTCAAAATTCCCATCATAAGGTTGGGCGTGTTCAATAGCCGGAGCAGACAGTGTGTCCCTGTGAGTTCATGTCCAGTTGATGTCGATAAACGTCAGATATTGATCCTCTTTGTGTCCCGCTGATTGTTCAAATTGACTCCACTTTGCTGTGATGCAAGCTCGCTTATGTTTAATTCAATAAACATGCTTACTGTAGACAAGTGTTTCTGTGGTACCCTAGGAAGACTCAATTTATTTATGCTCTTCATGTCGAACAGTACTGCTTCCCTTTTGTGATGGCTGCTGCGGTTTGGAATCTGTTGTGTCATCTCAAATGGAAATGAACTGTATCTTTTATTTTTCCACAGTCTCTGGAGAGCACTCGTCGCATGCTGCAACTGGTGGAAGAGGTAAGAAAAACCCAATAACATTTTGAATTTATTAATGAAATCTGAGACAAAATATGACACAGGGAGAACGAATTATTATTATTATACTGTCATGTCTCAGATACACTCTGGGCAAAGTTCTTCTATATACAGGACAGGCTGATATATGTACTATCAGAAAAAGAAACATGATATTCAGGGAAATTCATTGAAAAAAGAAAAATGCAGCACCCCAAGTGCGTAACTTTGGGTTCAACATTGGGGGGTCTCCAATTTTGAGCAAAGTTGAAATTTTAAGCGTTAAACATTCTGGTGAATTTCTCTGCATCAATTCATGGTGCTAATGGTACAATTTATGTATAGGAAATTATAATAGGTTAGGTTTTTTTTGGGGGAGTGACGGGGGGTTGCACTGGCCAGTTTTGATTATTGGTGGGGTTGTAACCCCCTCATCCCCCCTGAAAATTACGCCTATTACCCAATTAAATTCTTACTGTTTAGTGTAGTAGTTTGAATATTACAGCTACGAGGCCATTTAATTTGGTTCCTTTCAAAGAATTTGAAACTGTACTCCCCTGAAAAAAGGCGCAATTATGATCTATATTAAGTTTATAGTGACGCGCTCCTTAGTCGCTGTAGTAATTATTACGGGAGCAAAGCAAAAAGTAAGATGACGAAGTAGAAGAGCACCAAAATTCGACATGAGGAGGTGCAAGAGGTTGGGGTGGTGATGGACGGGTCAAACAAACACAGGACTTTCACCAAGGAGGCCGGACTTCAAGTCCCATTTAAGAACAAAAGTAAAAAAGCGAGTATTTTTTCTAACTTCACAGAACAAACGGAGCTACATCACATTCTGCGTCACATGCGTAACCGGAAGTGAAGTAGCATCTGATTTTAAACCAAACTACGATCTTTTCCTAAACTTAACTAATTAGTGTTCGTGCCTAAACATAGCCAAGTATTTGTTGTGTCTAACCCTAGTCACGCATTGCTAGTCACGCATTGCCAGACCTTCCTCCTTAGCGCTACGGAGGAGGAAGCAAGCGAAAGGTAACGGACATCCTACCGAAAAGAAGGACATACGGTGAAATTTCCGGCAGCAACTGAACAATCCCGGAAGTGGAACGTCGTGGATATACACTAGTCTAACCAAACTAAGTAAAAGGTCTGGCTACACCATACATACATTCTGGGTTGTTTTCCATTTTGTTAAACCAATCACAATCGTCTTGGGCAGCACCAAGCTCCGGACACGACGGTGGCTCTGCGGAATAGTCTCTGAAAGGAACTTGTTTTGGTTATTTATTTTCACCCCGCAAAAGAAAACATCACATACGTTAAATCTTCATTAAAGTTAACTTCATTAAATGAAGTTAACTGTTTACACAATACAGTAACGTGAGCTATTTCAGTTAGCTGGATACATGGTTAGACAAAATTTGCTATTACCAGTGTATCGCTGTGTGTCCACAGCAAATCCAACCTAATCTGTCCCAAAACGTCCCAGTTAGAAAGTAAATGCCGTAAACATATTCTTTGTGAATCTTTACAGTCGTTTCCTGAACGAACCTAGCAGGCCTGCCTTGTTGCACGATCCAATCCAGTTTCTTCAAAACTTTCCATTTTCAGGGTGTAGCTTGCTAGCTCAAAGTTTGTTGTTCTTTCCTGCATGTGTGCACACAAGACACAAAAGAGGAGGGAAGAGTGAATCACATATAATGAGAAACAGTAAATGAGAAAAGTTGATTTTTGAGGAGGATAAATAGGTTTGAAAGCAATACAGAATGCCTGAGAGCCTAACTGCATTGTAATCCATTACGTTTTTCTATTTTGAATTGTCACCTTTTCTTTACATACATAAATACATTTCCACCATAAATTGATGCAGAAGATGCAGAAATTGGTGAATAAAAATTCACCAGAATGCAGGAAATGAAGTGTTTAATGCTCAGTTTTCTTGGGGAACAACTAGGCTAAGCCCTGGATCTTTGCAATCCTACCTACGGCACCTTTAAACAAACACAGTATTTCTCTGTTCTAAGGGCTTGAATCCATTAGTCTTGTCAGGCAGGTCTGAGTGAACCATGAGTCAATCGAGTGACCACGAGAATACAAAATGAATTAATGTCAGAGAGACAGACGACACATGCCCATGTAACATTCATGCCAATAAATAATGCTGGGAGTGAAAGACAAGGAGAAAGAGGAACAGAAACACTGAGAGCGACAGCAGACAGCAGAGATGGAGGCAAGGGGGAAATAACAGGGAGACAGTGTGGACAGCTGGGGGGGGTGGGCGTCTGACAAGCTCTCGGTGCAGATCTCAGGGTCACATTGATCATCCGTTGAGATATCTCACCCACAGCCCCACCTTGCCTCTGTGCTGCAGGCCGGGAGATTGCTTCTATATGCAGTTATTACCATAGACAGTATATCTATTAGGGCTGTCAATCGATTTACGTTTTTAATCGTGATTAACTAGTTAACTCGCGAGTAATCCCAAATGAATAGCACTTTTTTTTGAGACTACTCCGGTGGTAACTCAATTCACATTACATGCAAAATGTAGTCTTGTGGAGAGAACCATCTAAAAGGGCTTTGAAACTCAACTTGCCATTCAAAAGACCCTTTTCTTTATCCATTTCTGCTCAAGGAGCTTTGTTTCTGCTAGTCATTCACTTTGTTCATGGATGTATTCGAAGACCCGTTAAAACCCGCTCCCATTCTGCCGTCACTTCTCCGCTGCAGGCAGTCCAGCTGTTAATTCGTTAATATATATATATATATATATATATATATATATATCATCACTGTCGGATGAAACCGTTGTTTTTCAGAAAATGAATAAAGGCTGATTTGAAAACATTTTATTGAGCTATTTACCTTAGACTTAGTTATATGAAATTGCCTCATCACTGTATAAATATTTGTAAAGCCCACAAACAGACGTCAGAAGGGTGACCAATAGCATTGATTTATGAAATGTGTATTACTATGTATTACCCTACTTCCTAGACAACATTCGGTGTCAGTTTTATGACGATAAAGTATTTTCCGAATAAATAGTCTGTTTTTTTTTCTTCCAATCAGTGCACATCCTGAGGTTGCTTTTGAGTCAGTTAGAATCCTTTATGATGCAACTAAATCTTTAATCTGCAACTTTGATCTATCACATACAATCTAATTATGAGTTCCATAATTTGACGTACACAAAAGTCTTGCAAATTTGCAACCTACTGTGTGTGCCAAAATGTATGAATCTATCCACCTGATTTGAATGAGGAATCTGCATTGAACCAGCCCCAGTCCTGTATGGGATTATGGTTGATTATTCCTTGCTAGATTCCCTCGGGGCATATTTCGACTACTTTGGGATTTCTCTTGGACTGAGGCTTGCTGAATTACAGAATAATTTATACACCAGAGCTTCCTTATTGGTCCCTGCTCGCCTCTTAGACATCAATATGGCTTTCCTCCCAAACTGCTGATGAGGCAGGGGGGGTGAGTGTAATTGCGTTCGTGCATTCAAGTGTGTGTGTGTACTATGACACACCATAATCTTATTTATACCTATCAGGCCGAACCAGGTGCCTCATCTTAGTGCGGCGGTGCTGCATTTCTAAGAAGCAGAGAGGGAGTATGAGAGTTGCGTATAAGCAAGTGTCGCCTCTCCAGCTTCAAAACCTGTAGCCAACCCAGTCTATCAGTGACTAATAACACTCATGCAGGCTCAGCTATTCAGCTGGCTCACAGTCGGGAAGAATATAAAATGAAAATGTGAAGGATGAAAGAAGACCAACATGAAATCTGGGCAAAAAGAAAAACAGTCTTACTTACAGGTTCAACACATTCTCATGAACAAGTTTGTATGTTACTGTACGAAAACCTATGCACAACAATTTGTATGATCTCCTACGACGGGGGTTTTCAAAGTGTTCGAAGACAAGGACCCATTAACTGAAAGAGAGATGAGCAGGGACCCCCTACTACATATGTAGTATAAAAAGAAGTTGCACATTAAACTGGGCCTACAATAACGTGTAGGGCAGCCTAAAGCCTTTATACATACCATTTTTTGTGCAAAGAATACTAATCAATTTGAATAATAATTGTTGGCATGATTTTATAAATCATGTTTAAATATTAAACATACATGTGGCTCAGTGAATCTTTGGATTAACTGTATCTGTGGATGGCTATCTCAGTGAGTACCTTACCTATAGGCCAGTTAGACTATCATCAATGGGTGTTTTTTTCACAAATAGGCTCATACATATTTGCCTATAATATGTTGGATTCACGTTAAGACATTTTCATTTTTGAGAAACTTAATTCAATAATTTGGTGGGCCCTCTGCAGTAACTCTGAGGACTCTGGGGGTCCCGGACCCTCCGTTGAAGATCTTGACCGCCAGTCAGTCACATGATGAGCGGTCACATAACAGTGAAGTTTAGCAGTCTTTACAGTTAAATTTAACCAAGAAAAGGTGACTGTGAGCTGGTAACGGTCACCGCGAGGTGACGGTCTTTTCAGGGGCCGTTGCAGTTATAGTTTAGCTGACAAAAGGTGACTGTCACGCAGTGACGACAAATAAGTTTAGGACCCCAAAATGACTAGTTAAGATTAGAAAAAGGGTTAGGGGGTTATGGGGTTAGGGTTACTCCTGGGATGTTGTGTTTTCCTGCTAACTTCTTCCGAAAAAACGAACTCTGCTCCCCTGCTTGAAAGCCCTGTATTTTATGAACCATCCGTCCACCCCGACCTACTCCATAAGCAGACAGCACTCTTACACAGTGGCAGTCATTGTGGTGCATAGAGCAATAAATACAGGGAATACATATTAATTACAGTGCATTGCTTTTCATAGCTAGACGTAAAAATGGTTCATGAGAACAGCCTGACAGGTTACAAGCAATTGTAATGCGCAGTCTAAAGGTCTACAGCTGCTGAATCTTAGACAGGAGAGGTAGTTATTAAATAATTGTGGCATTTATACCAGGAAATCAAATGGCAGGGTTCCCATTTTAATGAGAACACTTCTTTTGCTGTCAGCATTATTAGTGTTAATCTTTGGGGGGGCTGTTTCCATGTTTAATGCTAAAGGTCTAATGCCCAAATTCCCTTTGCCTCTTCTAATCAATAGCAGCCTACATGCTGACGTTGGGAGGAGCAAAATATTCTAATTTGTTGTTTTAAGAGAAAAGGAAAAAAATGATCCCAGGGGATCATAATGTTAACTTAGTCACTGGTGGGCTTTACACAAAACATGGTGACTTATATCTTCATGTGTATGATTTATACAGTAAGACATCACATTAAACACATCACACCGTTAAATTCTTTAAAACATGTGGGTCTCATGTCACAGTTTTATAATTCTTTACCTCTACTTTTATTTAAATAATATGTGTGCTGTTGGAATAGTTCAACATTTTGGGAAATCATTTGCTTTTTTGCCAGGAGTTAACAGGGAAAATTATTATTGGTCTTCTCATCTAACTGTTTACAAGAAAGCAAGAAAGTGTGTTTTCCAAAATGTCAAACCGATCGCTTAATCATGTCATAATTAACCTTCGTTTAAAGGCATGCAGATAAAGCTTTAGCTTCGGTCCATTGTGCTGGCTGAGAGTTTAACTGTCTTTAGTTATTGTGTTTTACTACAGTATAAGAATCCAATATCAATGAATGCAAAAATAATGCAAGAGATCAGTGAAGAAATCAATAGTTTTCCAAGTCGCACAAACAAATAGTTTCTGGTGGAAAAGGAAAAGGTGGGGAACAGGGAAATTGTTTATGGCAGCTCATATGTTTCAGTAGCCACTGATTCCCTAAGCTGTCGTAGCCTCATTACTGACTTCTGTTTCACTGTGTCTGTCCTCCCTCCTTCCCTTTCTACCTGGCTGTTTTCGGGCAATAGAGCAAAGATGCCGGCATCAGGACTTTGGTTATGTTGGACGAGCAGGGAGGTAAGTCTGCAGATGGCGGGTTTAGTCACAACATAGAGGTGTTAATAACTGAGTTATTCACATTCAACAAAGCTCATATAATGAATCTGTATTTGTAAAAAGTAATAGATTATGATTCCATTCACATAGTAGCAGCACCACAAGGGACATTATTATTCATGAATAGTAATGTTGGTGTTAAATTTATGGTATCAAAACACTTGTGAATGGATTGATTGTTTCATATGTAGTTGCTTGTTTTCATTTAAATGCATTTCCAAACTAATTCATTTTTTCCTGATTTGTTTAAAGTAATATTTTCTGATTTGGGATTTGATTTAACGCATGGTTTATTTGATTGCTCAAGGGTGCAAATGGTTTATCTTTGGGGAAATTGTCCTTCTTTTAGCTTCCTTTAACTTTTGTTTCCTTTGGCTAACACTTTTCTTTTTGGTTTGCCTAATTGCTTTTGATTTGCCAGCAGCTTTCTTTAGTTTCATTGGCCAGCAACAGCGAGAGACAGCAGAGGAAATCTTGAAAGTGCCAAAACATTAACAGAGGAATACTTAATGCCAGCCACTGCAGTGCCAAAACCCTACAGTTCAACATCAAGATAATGTATTCATTGTACAGAATCCCGTTGGGTGAACATGTTTGTCCCTGTGGCAGCCAATGGCATATTGACTTCTGGGCTGTTCTTAGATCTGTTTGTGTTATAATCTTCAGAACTACTAAAGAAAAACTCGTTGGATATTAAAATGCAGTAATGTAGGTGTCACAGACTTAGTAACATTGAATTGAATTTCAACATACATTTACATATTACCATATCAGCTAATACCCTTAATGAAAATAAGTGGTAGAAGATATGCTACGCCCTATTGGTTCTGCTCAAAGGCCATTTGTTAAAGGTTAATTAAAAAAAATCTTCAAAATTGGTCCAGTATTGAGCGAGAATGCTGTAACCGGCCGCCATGTACCGGGCTGCAATGTAATCCTATTGGGAAAATGTCCATCATCAATTTCCGTCTACTAAAAGTGCTTCTGACAGTCTCAGATTGTTATTCTAAGTCACAGACAACATTTTGGAGAGAATCTCTACAGAGACCTTTTTCTTAAAAAGTAAGATCATTTTTGTTTAACCAAAAACAGCTCCGAAATCACTGTCGCCAATCTCACTAGACTCCATTTAAATAAATACTTTTTATACTTTTAGCGTGTATAGAGCCAGCATATTTCCACATGTAAATGGGTGAATTAAGGGATTATTTCAACCAAACCAGAGTGGTGATTGCTGGAACCAAGACTGCTTTTGATAGTTTTATTTTGTTTCTATTGACTTTGAATGAAGTGTATTGTACGATGACGTTTATTTAAATAGAGTTTGGTGGGTTTGGCGATAGCGATTTCTGAGCTGTTTCATGTTAAACAAAAAGGATCTTACTCTTTAACAAAAAGGTCGACTTCTGTAGGGATCTACAGTATCACTTGTAAGTCTGAGTCTGTCAGTGGCAAAACAAGCACTTTTAGTAGACATAAATTGAGGTTGCTCAATTGCCCAATAACCTACATTGTAGGTTGTCTTACACTGGCGACTGCAGCGGTCTTGCTTAATACTGAACCGGTTTTAAAGACCGTTGTTCCCATCAGTTACTTAGACACATAAATATAGGAAAATAGGTTGAAGAAAAAATGAAGTTACCCTTTAAATATATGCAGTTTGGCCAACCTGTCTTTTCCTGTAAACTGGAAGCCAAAATGCCCAAACATGTGAGAACAGCTAAACACGTCCTGCCACCCTACTAACAGTCCAGAGTTTTAAAAATACAAGAGGTGGATAAGAAAAAACGATCGATTTAGCTGGTAATGACAAAATATTCAATCACTTCTCTATCAACCCATATACAGCTTTGTACAATCCCTGATTACATGCAGTTTGTTAACGAGCAAGCCAACAAGCCACAGTAAATAACATGGTTTAAAGCAGTGCTGTGGTCAAGACCCCCTTTGTCGAGTCCAAGACATGTCTGTCAAGTACGAGTCCAATGAGGTTGGAGTCCGAGTCAAGACCGAGTCCAAATGAGAGACAGTCGGGCCCAAGACAGAATCCTCTTCAAGACCACTTACTTACCTGTTCATAATTTATGGGATGCAGAGACATTTCTTCTTTATTAGGATGATCCCTATGCATGGTTATTTGTAATGATCAAAAAGCAAGTGCAAGTGTAGGGTCAAATTCACTTCAGTCACATACAGCTGAAGTGCAACTTCACATATAAGATGTTGCATTATTTTATTCTGGTGTAACTATAACATTCTGGGCTGCCAATGGAAAATGTAACAGACAACACAGGTGTCACTAAAAACTGACATGTTCCCATTTTTTAACGTATTACTCGTCCTGAAGAATTGATAGTACAACATACATTGTGTCTGCGGCCAAAAATGAAAATGATTGATGCCTCCGTGTGTGCGCTGCGCAGAGGCTTATGATGCGGTCAGGCATATACCAGGCGACCAATGTCAATCCCTGTTCTAGATGGATTTTTCATTAAAACAATTCCTGTTTTCTGAACAATCATGCTTCATCATTGGCTTTTTTTTAAAGGAGGAAGTTACTTTAGAAAAAAAAGCATATTTTGCTGGACTCGGTCGAAACCAAGACTATTTGGCGAGACCAATGGCCAAGTCTGAGTGCAAATACCAGCGAATCCAAGACAATAGAAAAACGTCTTGTACTACAGCACTGGTTTAAAGTGTGCATCACAGTTAAAAGTGGAAGTGTAAAACTATGAAAAGCTAACTTGTGCTTCACTTGGCTCTAGCGAGGACATGGGACTTCAGCTCTCCCATTGGCTGGAAGGCATGTAAACCAATTCACCAATCCTGTAAGAGAGAGCCGTAATTGCACCAACACGCTTGTTCAATCAGGGGGATGAAAGCTGTAGCCCTCCTCCGACCATCCATTGATACCCTCATTCCTAGTGTCCACACTATTTTGCACCCACAGGATCACCCCTACAAAACCATTTGCAACAGCTGACTGGACACACAGGAAGCTGTAAGCCTGAGCTGACCTCTGACCCTGTGTTATTGACTTTTTGCAGGCAGAAGAGCCTGCAGCTCTATGGCACTTGATTCATGAGACAGTTATAAAAGGGTGTAGAGGTTTTCTAAAAATATTTTTTTCTTAAAAATGTAATCTTTAATGAGTGCTGCATGCACAACTCCATTACCCAACTACACGCTAACACACACTCAACATGGATCCTTTCTTGGTTGAATATATTTACATAAATGTATGCCAACAAGGGATTTTACAAATCTGTAAAAGTCAATTAACTACTTTTTGAATCAGCTACATATTTAACTGTGCCTCACCTCACACTCTGCTTGCACCATATTTCCTTTAATCACAATCGGGACGGAAAATTCTTTGGGTTGTAGAACAGTCACCAGTGCAAAAACTGAATCGAATGACACTCGAAATTCTTACCATGAATGTTTGCAAAGGCAGACAAAGCAACAGAGGCAGTTTTCAGTTGAATGAGCCACTTCATTTTAGTTATTCCAATGTGGCCGCAACATGTAACAATGTAATTCACCAAAACTGGTGATGGAAAGAACTTTGAGTAGCCTCTTGAAAAAAAAAAGGTATGTTCCCCATGATCATGCCTTGATCCACAGCCCATCAGAGCCATTCATCTTAAATGACATGTCAGTGTTGCATGATGCTGGCCCCAAATTAAACAGTTCTCAAGTGAGATTTATTTGCATTGGTCTGATGAAATTATAAAATAATTGCTCCGAACACAGTTGCAAGGATTTAAACCGCAAGGACTGAATCGCTTGGTCTCTGACTTTAACAATTAATGTATCACATGGAACAATTAAAGGAATGGTTTGATATTTTAGGAAATACGGTACATTTATGCTCCTGCGCAAGTTAGATGAGAAGATTGACACCTAAAAGTTGTATCAGTCTTCTCATATAACACTCGGCTAGAATGAGACCGAGCACACTTCCCAAAATGTCAAAATATTCCTCTAACGTCAATTTTAAAAAGATTTCAACCAAATTCTCCAAGTGCACTGAGAAATAGTATTCACTGTCATTATTTGATTTTTGTGTGCTTTTTATACATTTCTCTGGCCCAAAATTCTGTATTTTATCCCACCAAATCATAAAAATTTAGTTCAGCGTTAGTCGTCACCATGACACACGCAAATACACACATCATAACTCATATTGCTGTCAACCAGTCAATGAAATTCATTCCACTACTGTCATCCCTTTGTCCTGACCAGAGCAACTCGATCGTGTTGAAGATGGCATGAACCATATCAACCAAGACATGAAGGAAGCCGAGAAAAATTTAAAAGAGATAGGGAAATGCTGTGGGCTTTTCATATGTCCATGTAACAAGTAGGTACTGACAGTGTGCCCCAAAGGTTCTCTACATATGTGGTGGCGTCCAGTTTTTCCTCTTTTCTTTTTTGTTTTACTTTCTTTCGTCACAGTGAGTGTCTGAAGTTGTTGTCTTCTCTCCTTTGTCCTCTCTTTATCTCTCTCTCTCTCTTCCTCTTCTCTTCCTCCCTCCCTCTCTCTCTTCTCGTGCTTCGTTCTGTGGGGGATAAATGACTTGTGTTTAATCAGAGCAACTGGAGCGCATCGAGGAGGGAATGGACCAAATCAATAAGGACATGAAGGATGCAGAAAAGAATTTGAACGATCTAGGGAAATTCTGTGGTCTTTGCTCCTGTCCATGTAACAAGTAGGTGCTGCTTGCCTGCCTGCCTGCCTGCCATTGAAAAAAAAAAAAGAATAAATATCTGAGAAATCAAAAATCTAATCGAGGTAGAAGTGACATCACGATGGACATCAGCCAATAGTCCGCTCTGCTCCGTCTCCAAATAAACTCTGACTCTGGCCCTTTCACATCCATACAAGGTGGACACTGGAGGCCATTATGTGCTTTCAAACACTTTCTCTCCCACACACACACACACACACACACACACAGACAACACACAGTACACTTGAAGTCGAACTGAAATTTCTGTCAGGAAAAGACCACCATACAATCATCTGCGACTGATTTTCCATTTTTCAAAAGAGGATAAAACATTGTTTTGGACTTATTTTTTGTCTAGGCTTCGTTAGTCCACATATTGTTGATTGTGTGCCATTAGTGATTTAAGATGCCTGTCCCTTTACAACATTCAACATTTGTGAGGACCCATCATGCTGTTAAGTTTGTATTCTGCTTGCCAAGTGAAAGCTAGCAAGCTAGGCTAACTAGCTCCCTCGGAAAGTGCAAAATAGCCTAGTTAGCGTAGCTTAAGTTTGTATTCCGCTTGCAAAATTAAAGCTAACTAGATCCCTCTTGGAAAGTGGAAGATAGCCTAGTTAGCGTAGCTTGCTAATGCTAGCGTTGATTCCCACTAGCCTACTTTTTGTTCACTTGCTGAATCATCAGCAGTTTGTACACACTCAGAGTCTGTCTTGCATTATAGAAAGGAGGGGGCTAGCTAATGTTAGCTGGATCTTTTTTTTATGGTTACAAATGTGGCAAATGACTAGTCAGCCAGAACTCACAGCAATTGGTAGTCCTGTTAGCTCAGCGCTCCATATGTTACCCAGTTATTCAAATCATAGTATGGCTCAATGGATGTACATTGCCGGGATAAAGCGTAGGAGACACGCCTGATGTTCCACCCCTCTCGCTATCTCCGTTATCAGGGCTTAGCGTCGCTCAGGACGGTTGTGATTGGTGCAAAGAAACCGACACAGCCTGGCCATCGCAACAGCTCCAGTATTGCACCAATCGGATTAGCAGTACTGACATTGTCAGTCGGAAACAAACATTTATGACCCCTGGAGAACACTAACGTACTATGTGTATAGGGATTTCTGAGCAAACATGAATTTAAATTTCAGTTCGACTTGAATAAAAATTTAGACAATATGCAGACACATACTGTAGATAACTGCGGGCACATGCAGCAGCCTTGTGTTCTTCTTATGTCTCCCCTGGATTGGCCTCCAGACATACAGTATCCCAGTATTCACAGCTCCACGACTGGCAAGCATCCCATAATCAGTCTGGGCCATCGCTACGGATACTTCCAAATTACAAACTGTCATGAGCCATGTAACCACCATGCCCTAACTCACTTCTTTCTTTGCTGCTGGTGGGGCGCAGTTGAACCAGACATGTGCAAATAGACTGGGGGACACCCAAATCCTATAAAGCCAAGCTCAAAAAGCCCAGTCCTCCACATAAACTCTTCTCCACTCAGCCTAAGCCAATGGTTCATCAATAAGTGCCTCTCTTAACACCCTTCTACCAAGAGCCCTTCTCCAAGTACCCCATTCTCTAAGCTTCCACTTCTCCAAACACCTGTATAATGGGAGTCATATACATGCAGGTGTAGCCATTGTAGAAGTCTCACTTGTAACAGTTGATCTGATTCCTTCTGAAGAGGAATTTCTTTTAGTGGTAATTAGGGATGTAACAATGCATTGTGAATCGGTTAAAAATCGATATAAATGTGTAAAGATTACAAGATTTTAAAAAACGGCCTAGGGCGTAACCTACTTTTGATTTCACTTGTTTGACTTCAGACGTCACTACATCTTTATAGTTTATTTATTTGAAGAGATTTGTTTAGCTATTTATTTAGTTATTTTGATGTGGGATTTGTTTCAAAAAAGTAGATTTAAAATTGTGAATCAAATCAAATCGTGAGTTGAGTGTATTGTTACATCGCTAGTGGTAATGCAAAGTGATGGGAAGAGTGGACTTCTACAATGATATCACTGTAGCTGTTGGCCTTCCCAACTGTAAAAAAAAAAAAAAAAGTTTTATCTAAAAGAGCAGGGCTGGGGCTCCCAAAGCATCTTGGCACTCAGATCATTTTTAATGTGTTGACTCCAGCTGGGAATTCAATGATCTTAGTCCCAAAATGCCTTTGGTCAGCCTGGTCCCGGACTGTTTGACACTTCTCCTCATCTGCATGATCTCTACCACCACCGCACCGCTCTAACATCCGGTAGATCTTCACGTCTTTGCAGGCGACAAGTACTTTTTTTTGTTTCCCTCTGAGCCCCCCCGCCCCTCCCCCCACCACCGTTTTTGAACCACCAAGTGCCAAAGATATGGAATGACTGACGAGCATGACCCTTTTGAATGCTCATGCATGCATGACAATGCAACTCATAACAGCAATGCTACACATGATGATGCTAAGATCGTGATATCAACAATGAAGGTGATGTTGATGATGTTGATGGTGATGGTTTACAGATCTGTTTATGTTTTATTTAGCAGAGTAGTGCAAAGCCTGGGGGCTTTTTTCTGATAACCTGGGAATGAACAGCAGATAGTTAGAAAGGATTAATTTGTCTAATTTTGAAAAATGTCAAAATCTCTGGGAAGAAAAAACGAGAGAAGAAAACTGATTGAGTTTAAAACAGATACATTTCCAAAAAGGTATTTTGTATTTGTACACAGCAACAGTGTTGAAAACTCTGGCAAAATATCCAGGCTATATCTACACTACCACGTTTTTATTTACGCCTCGCATCCACACTACTCCGGCATTTCTGAGCCCCTAAAACAAAGATATTTCCCCCATTTTGGTTTGAAAACCCCAGGAGTCGTCGTAGTTTGGACGGGCACAAACGTCATTTGTGCCCGTCATTCAGTCTTATCGGTTATGAAGGCGTACATACCTTTTGGTAACAGTTCCACCTCATTGTCGGTCTAAGCAAATAAACCCCTGGTCTTACTTTTCACCATTGTTGTTCTTTCTCCAAAGTATTTTCTGTACTTTCAATTTATACAGCCATGATTTTCAACTGCAGAGTAACATCAGACAATCTGCTTCCTGTTAACAACAGTACGCGCTTGGCCACTGTATACGAATGGTCATGTGATATGCATTGCCAGACGTGTTAATATGAACGAAGATTAGTTTTTCTACGGAGCTAAAACTGTTGTGTTGACAGAGATCCTTTTGTCTCAGAACGCCGCTTAAAAATGAAAATGTAGCAGTGTAGATGTAGCCTCAAGCAATACTTTTATATAATTTGCAACTGAAAAAAGTTGTATGCCACTTTCAGGATTATAGCCAAAATGTGTGATTCTGTAGATTGGACTGAATACAAATTAAGTGCAAGAAAGCAGGAAAATATATAGGCTATGTTAATTTAAGTCCTTAAATTAGAAAAGAAAGAAAAGAATGGTTAAAAACGGAAGAGAAAAGAAGAAATGCTACATGACAAATTTGTCATTGGTAGAAGGAAGGCAGAGAACACAAACAGTGACAGTATGACACATTCAAAGCAAAGGAGAAAAACAGGAGGGAGCTGGAAACTGGGTTAGCACACATGCGCAGTGAGATGTTTTCAGGGATGGAGTCATGTTTGATGTGTTAATGAATACATTGTGTCACTGCGCATGTTCTTTGTGGTGCCCATGTCTTTACATGGCTGCGCGTGGCTGGCGTCTGGTTCTGCTGCAGTTTCTCTGCAGTGCCACCTCTCCTGCAGAGCGCTGTGCTAAAGAAGCCTTTATCCAGGCTTTATCCTGTTCAACATTACTGTTTGCTAAGCTCCCTCTCCCGCAGGGAACTTGCTCACATGTAGGTCAGCCATATCAGAGAGTGGCATGATAGCCTGCTGGGAAGGCAGCTCTAACTGAATGCAACCATAAATGGATGCTAGAAAGACATAAGAACAGACATATTTATTTTGGATTTCTTTCAGATTGAATTCATATACGCTGCGATATTTTTTGAATCCCTTCAGCATGCTGACTGTCTATCAGAGTTAGGTGGTTTTTTTGTGTTGGTTTCCTGGTACTTACCGTAATGCCCTTTGGATTCTGGCTGTCTTCATGCCTCTGTTTTATTGGTGGATATAGCTCAACTTGCAGGTCACTCGGGGAATAAATTAGATAGAATGAGTTCAGTTTTAGCACTGGATCCGCAATCCTCATATGATCTAATCAGATCATTTCAGTTCAATCACAGCAAAGCTGATTAGAGAAGTGCATTATATCCATTATGAGACTGCGACAAAGCAAATTGCAAAGGAAACGGAACTGGATATGAAATGAAAGAAAAGTGATGGGAGAGGAGTGGAGAAGAGATACAGGAGTATGTACAATAATAAGGAATGAAGGAAGCTTAAAATCATTAGGTACAAAAAGAAAGGTCTCAGACAAGGGTAGCATGTGTGTTTAGCACACTGGTGTGTGTCAGCGGGGACAGGGAGCTAAGCCAAGCCTCGCCTCAGTCCATTTCTATTATTAAAAGCAGTGTAGGAGGCTGAGCCATCACCATCCCTGATACAGAGAGTGCATCCACACAGCCCTCCAAGGTTATACAGAACTGAGCAACTGATGCTGCAATTTAAGCAAAGAAATGTCAGAGTAGTGTTGAATGGCTGATGAAAACACATGTATGGATATGAGACTCATTTCTCAGGAGAGAGAGAGAGAGAGAGAGAGAGAGAGAGAGAGAGAGAGAGAGAGAGAGAGGGAGGTAAAAAAGTGTTTAGGCTTTAAATTCTGGAGATACAAATTATGTTAAAACCATCACTAAAGCAATAAAAAATGTATCTGTTACTTTCCCCTCTATTCCTGACTCTTCTGTGTCAAAACAGAGGCTGAATCGGACAGTTGGACAGGCAGAGTGAGGCGACATTTACAAAGCCATGCAGCCAAGCTGTGATTGCGTATTGTGTTAGCACAGCTGTATTTGTCGTACACTTTCTACACTCAGACACAGATTACAATGGGAGGTGTTAGTGTCATCCTTATCACTCTCTTCACTCCTCTGCCTCAACGCTACGTGACAACTCTGGACCTGGAATCATAAAAACATAAAAAAATAATAATAATAAGCGAGGGTGGGGGTGTTACAGTAGGCCTAGGATTAGTTAACCATGGTGTTATTCTCTGTTGACTCCCTCCAGTTTCTTGTTTTGTTTCATTCTGTCGTTTGGCAGTTTTGTTCTTCGCATTACTCGTCGTCCCTCCTAACCATGTTCTGACAGTCCTGTACACTCTGTGTTGTGTGTCTGCCGAAAGCTTGTCTCTTCTCTGTTTTCTGTCACACTGGGACATTTAACTGTGGGAGTTGGGTGGGGGTATGGGTGGGGGGAGGTGGGGGGGAGGGCAACAACACAGAAGTGCCAGTAGGATGGTTTAAAAAAAAAAATTCAAATTCAATTCAAAAGGGAAAGGAAAAGGGTATTGTCAGACACTGACTATGTTTACATGCAAATACTATTCCGTTTTTTGTCCTTATTTTCAGAAAAAGACAATACTCCGACTAAGCTGTTTACATGGCTAATTGAAATGAATATTCCACAAATATTCCCCTTTACATGCAGCCATGCAAAAGGGCGGACTGGTTATACCATGCGAACACAGCCTCCCTCTTTCATTCCTTTAACTAGGATCGTGACGGCGTTGCGATGTTTGTGCATAGCCATAAACCTGCTGATACCCAAGTCTTTCATAATGTTTAAAAATAGGTGTGTGTTTCTCCTTCCGACCAGAGATGTGGGCTTTTCTTTTGGGCGTGCATCTCTTGTACTTTACCGCAGCCATGCAAACTGTTGGATGGTTGGTTTGTGTCCAACAACCATAGCAACACACAGAGCTGACCGTGCGCCGTAAACAGGCAGGAGGCCGTAAACTGTCACAAACTGTGTTTTTACCACAGTATATTCTGAATGAGCTGTATACATGTCCAAAGAATGCTTCTAAAACACGAAAAACACGAATAATAATGTATGTCTTAATTGTAAAATGCTAAATTTAGAAAAGGGCCTTATTCAGACTACCTAAATGGAATTGGCTGTTTACATTACCTGTATCAAATTCGGGATATTGTCATATTCAGGATAATAGCGGAACATTAGTGTGCATGTAAACATACTCACTGAGTCATCTTACATGTTGAAGTTATTGAAATGCATGCAAACACACAGATGTGACTTGTGCTTGATTCTGAACAGTATGTTTTATACTCACAAGAATTAACATCACACACATTACTATTGTGTAACAACAGAATGAGCCTGTACCTACCAAACCAAATCTACCAACCAGTCTGTGCCTGCTATGCTTTGCTTGACTTAGTCTAGTCCCTACCATATATTTATGTGCTGGATGCATGAAACCAAATAACACCTTTTTGTCAGCTGATCACACTACATACTGATATATATATATATATATATATATATATATATATATATATATATATATATATATATATGTACATATATATATATGTTGTACCTCAAGTCAAAGGCTCTCTATGTAGATTTGACTAATGGGAAGCCAGCCTGGTTGAGGTAAATGATGAATCTGTTCGGTTAAACTGTTGAGTAACTGTTCTTCCTCGTCCTCCTCTTCGCTGCCGGCGGCCAGGATGAAGAGCGGAGCCAGCAAGGCCTGGGGGAACAACCAGGATGGAGTGGTGGCCAGCCAGCCCGCCCGTGTGGTGGACGAACGCGAACAGATGGCCATCAGTGGAGGCTTCATCCGCCGGTAAGAGGGGAGCTTGAGGTTTAAGATGGAGATCCCAGTATGAGGATGAAGAAAGAGGTGTGGGTATGCATATCAGAGGAATATGAGTGCCCATGTGGAGGTGGTGCAGACATTTTGGGTTTTAAGAGAACCAGGAAGGGACCCACACAAAGTAGAAAGATGGGAAAATATGCTTATTGGCTTTCTTGCAAAGAGTTAGACAAGAAGATTGATACCACTCTCATGTCTGTATGGTAAATGTGAAGCTATAGCCAGGAAACCATTAGCTTAGCTTAGCATAAAGACTTGTGTATTGGCAGTTTCTAACCTTATTCACCTATGATTATGGTATACTGTCTTATATTAGGCCTATACTGCGTAACACCTTGGGTTTTCAGCCTTCAGCTTCCCAGCCAATGTTATCAAAGGCCAAGTTGTTGAATTCATCCTAATTGATTCTCAGGAGACAGAGACAGAAAGAGACTGTGACAGAAAGAAACACTGTGTGTTTAAGGACACCTGCCAAGTGTATAAATATGTATAGACTAAGTACCTTCATCTAAACGTTCATCTCTTTCCAGCCTGACAAGCCCGCGGGATCAGCATTTGCAAATGTGTAAGCTGCTTACGGCAATAAAACTCTGAAAAGACAGATGTTCTCTGTGAATTCATGTTCTATATTTTTTTTTCAGCTAAGAGGAAAGTTTCCACTTGAAACAGGAGGAAACAATCCACTTATCATAAAGATTTTTTTTGGTCCTTATTACAAAGTTACAGCGTAACCTGTCTGTTTAATCCGTACAAAAACTAATGTGTGAAAAACAACAGTCGCTGCTCCCTTCCAAGAAAATGTCCAACACATAACACCCTGTAAATCCACAACTTGTGGTTTTTACACAGATTAAACAAACAAGATAGAAACTGTTAATTAGTGAACGTTAGAGGTGCTAGATGTTTCCTGTTGTTTCCAGTCTTTTATTCAAGCTAAGATTGCTCTCCTGGCTCCAGCTACGTATTGACCGGACAGACATGAGAGTGGTATCAAACTTCTGATTCAACACTTTGCAAGGAAGCAAATATGTGTATTTTATGAAATGTGGAGATTTTTTGGTTTAGTGTTAAAAAAACCCTAAAAAAAAACTTAATCAGTTTGAGTTTTAACTGCCAACTGAACCTATTTAATTGTTTGAATTGGATAACAGGGGCAGGCCACCAATTTTATACATCAGGTTATCTATGATGGGAATACATTGTAATATGTTCTGTGGCTCTAGAGTCTGTGAGAATAGAATACTAAATAACCCCTAATAATGTTTTTTTGCTTATCTCAGTTTGGGACTGGAGAATATAATTTTTTATCCAGAAAACCTGCATTATAAATTGAAATTGTAGAGTAGCCTTGGAGGTTACATTCTGGGAGTTTGAGAATTTAGCATTTTCCAAACTAGAGGACAAAAAAGTCAGGCTATTCTCTTTTGAGCCATGCTCGTGGCTTAAAGGTGCTCGAAGCGATGTCACGTGTTTTTTTAGGCTACAACACTTTTTGTCACATACAGCAAACATCTCCTCACTATCCGCTAGCTGCCTGTCCCCTGAACACACTGTAAAAAAAACGCGGTCTCTGTAGACAGCCCAGGCTCCACAAACACCAACAAAAACAAACTGTGCCAACAGTCTTCCAGCGTTCCAGCCAATAACTGACAAGAAGGATTTGGGGGTGGGAGTTGGGGGGTTAAAAAAACGCTGAAGACCCGTGTTCTATATCATTTAAACATCTAACCCTAAAGTCTAGCTCTTTTTAGGGATATTAAGCAAACTTAAAAATATACATATAATTGATGTTTTGTGAATTTGTTGTCTAAATTGAATTTGAGATCATAGTTTTATTTGCACACATCACTGCTAGTAATAGAAGTTTGTGTCATACAGTATAGTCTATTTCAGACACAGACCCATATTGAATTTCTGTAATGTGTAAATATACTGTGTATATATATATATATATATATATATATATATATATATATATATATATATATATATATATATATATATATATATATTTATTTTTAATTTTTTTCTCAATCTATATTTCTTCCAGTGAACACAATGGTGTTTGGAGGTTATATTGGTCTGTAAATTGAATTGGACCAGTGCTGTAAATCAGGCGATATCATATTTAATACTCGGTAGTATCAAAATGTGCTGCATGCTGTGTATCCCGTTCCAAATTTTGTAACAAATGTTAATCTTAATTGGTCATTTTAAATTGCAAATTAAGATAGACGTCATTAAAAATAGATATACTTAATTTGAGCGTTAATTAATCTAAACAAAAAGTATAGAATGCAGCAGTGAAATACAAAATACACTGCTGTGCACAGGATCCTCCCTAGTGTCCAGATGCCTGGTCTGAGTTCAGACAAGTAAAGGGTCAGAGGTGAAATATGGATTTAAGGCACAGCCAGCGCCTTCCTGAACCTGGCCAACAGGGCAATATGTGCTGTGGGTGGCCTGGTGTTTATGCAGACATCATTGTATTAAAATCTGCCCTTGTGTGTGTGTGTTTAGAGTAACAGATGATGCCCGGGAAAATGAGATGGACGAGAATCTGGAGCAGGTGGGCGGCATCATCGGTAACCTGCGCCACATGGCCCTGGACATGGGCAACGAGATCGACACCCAGAACCGCCAGATCGACAGGGTCATGGAGAAGGTACGGCACACAAACAAAGATATTAAACACTATGAAATCAACAATAAACACGGAAACAATTATATACATACAAAATAACTGGCTGAATAGGTTGAGTGCAGAATGGCAAGCCAACCCCCTCTTCTGACAGGGTGGAAAGATTTCAACATCACGCTGAATCAAATTTGGAAATAGCATCAAAGCAAGAACACAAACATTTATTTTTATTTATTTATGTCAGGTCTCTTTAACACTCATACATTTTAGGAAATGTAGAGTGCAGGACTGCTCGGATTTTTCATTCACGTGTTTCCCAGTATCTCCAATATCTACCCAATATCTTTGATAGTTTGACCATCAAAAACAAAGATGTTTGACTTTTTCAACATTTGATTCGTTCTGTTCACTTATTTATTATACGTGCTGCTTCAAAGCTCTCTCAGCAGATTGCCAGATTGCAATTCTTGTAGAGATATAATGAATGCATGAACCCTTTATTAACTTGTAGGCCTAAAAGTTGTCAAATTTAAATGAAGTTAGCAAAAGTATACTGTATAGTGTAAATAGTTTATCATGACCTCAATGTCGTCAATGGTATCTACAGCCCAGCATCATGTGTCAGTACGTTGACATGCACAGCAGTAACCAAGGTATAGTCTTACCCTGGTCGAAAAAAAAAGCCTTTTTCTTCCGGTTGACTTTTGTCCAAATCACAATAACGTGGAGCACGGGGAGAACAAGGACAACCTTTCATATCTTCTCGATGGTACTTGCTATGGCGAAGTCCTCAGTGGGTTTAAAGGTTTAAAGCCTGTGTCGTTGCTGTTGTTTTTGGCGTTGTTGCTTCCAACTGTTTCCTTCTATATCTGGGTCAAAAACCACGGCAGTGTAGTGGGGAGGAGCAGTTATAACCTATGAAGCATGCGCAGACATAACGTAACCAGATGTTACTCCGGTTAAGGTGTATGCATGCATAAATACCACGGTTACTAAAGGAGTTATCTAGGTCTGTTAACCGGGGTATGAGAACTAGGTGGTAAGATGTTTACATGGTGTTTAAAAAAACGGGGTATTGCCTTAACCCGAATATAATCAGGTTTTTAAACTGCATGTGATGGACTGACGGTGTTTTTTCCAAGCCAGAGTCCCGAAGACTATACTTAACTTAAAGTCTCTGACACACCAACCCGATTATCGGACGTCGGACAATCTGGCGAGGTTGGTGACTCGAGTCTGTTCGGTGTGTTCCGTGCCGTCGTCAGTCGAAGGAGCCGTCGGCGTTCATTTTGGCCAATTTGACTTGTTGAATCCACCAGTGGGCAGTCGGACTATGACAATGACCAATCTGATTGGTGGAGTGCTAGCCCTTGACTACGAATCAGTGCACGAGAAAACTGGAGATGACAATGCCACTATCTTCTTATTACTAACCATCATATTTTCTTGTGTTTTCTTCCGTTCAGATTAGCACTGCCTGCTGTTATGGAGACGTATTATGTGTCGCGAACGCACAGAACGTACGCTCAAGTCTGCGTCGCTTCGATGTGTTCCGAGGCACTTTTTTGACCAACTCGGGGAGAAGGGAGTCGACTGATCAGTCCGACTACCTTTTCTGCCAACGGTCGGCCGTCGGGTTGTGTGTCAGAGCTTAAAACACACCTGTCAAACTCAAGGCCCCGTGGGCCAAATCCGGCCATTGCAAATTTTGATCTCGCCCACTTATCAATTTCCACAATACAATACAATACATTTTGGCCCGCCTGAATTTTCGCCAAACCAAAAAGACAGAATGCAATTTACAGACTTTGAGACTGTAAATTCCCAAACAGCCAGTGAGTTTGCATATTCAAACTGTGAGACAGGTTGTTGTGAGTCGCCTGTGTGGTAGCCTACTTATATTTTTCCCAGTGTGGCCCCTTTGGCGAAATTGAGTTTGATACCCCTGGCTGCGAATACAAGCAAACTGATGTTGTTATCTTCCTTCTTTGTCCCTTTTTCCTTCCACACAGGCTGATTCCAACAAGACCAGGATTGATGAGGCCAACCAACGCGCCACAAAGATGCTGGGCAGTGGCTAAGCGCCGTGCACCCGGAGCGCGATGGTCCCGGCGTCCCGTGCCGCACATCTACAGGCGCTGACATGCTTTCATCATGGTATTGACCTTCTAGGTTTGCACACATGCACATATCACCTCCCCTCCCCCATTGTAAATGTTGTTCTGCGTGTCGTCTGTCGAGCTTTTTCAAGATGATTGTCCTCGTAAAAGATGATTTCTTATACTCCGTATATCATTCTTTCCAAAGGTTGTATATAGTGCTGACTTGATGGCTCTCTCGCTCACTTGTGAAGTTTTTAATTCTCTTTATCAGAATATATATATATATATATATATATATATATATATATATATATATATATATATATATATATATATATCATATATTATCATATATCATATATAATATATATATATATATATATATATATATATATATATATATATATATATATATATATATATATATATATATATATATATATATATATAAAAGTACACTGCTCTGGATGACAAGTATATAATAGGAATGCTATACAAGTTGTTTGTTTTTATTCAATTTCCTTTTCAGTATCTCAGTATCGTCTTAGTAAAACTGTGTCATCCATTTAGGCTACTGTCATGCTCCTCATTTTGGTGTTGTCAGGACAAAAAGGGAGAAGACTGATGGTAAAAAAGGGACGTTGCAGATGGACGGGATATTGCAAAGAGCACTTACAATCAAAAGGCAGTTGTTGGTATATTTTCCTTCATCATACTGCAATCATACTGAGTTCTTGTTTAGACAATGTGCAACTAGACTCTCCGTAGCTGTATTAGACATTGCATTCCAAGTGATGTGACTTGTGCGTTCTCTGCATGACAAATGGTAGATTTTAGTCTTATAAATAAAACCTGTCTGAAAAATATATATAAAAAATGATAACATGGCAGTAGCAAATTGACAAAAAACGCATGCTCAGTATTAGGACACAGTTGATCGTTCCATACTCCTGCAAGTTTGCAATAGTGCCACTCTTTTTGTCTCGATATATTTACCGACTGTGACCATCTCGTTGTACAAAATGCAAAAAGGGATCAAAAAAGTGAGATAAGGATGAAAACAATGTGAGGACTTGGGGTTGTAATGCAACAAAATAAAACAATGACCTGTTTTCTAAATGATTATGCAGTTCAGTGATGAAGATGTTGATTATGTGCTGAAAGATGAGGACTGGTTGTGTACTGTAACATAGGTTTTGGATGCTCTGAAAAAGATAAAAATAAACATTTGCAATGTAAAGCAAAGACGCATATTTCTGAGAGACCTTACTTTTATAAGAAGACTGTATCTGTAAGTTTATTCTCCCCCGTGTGGTTTGTTATTGGTAAAAAAAATAATGATAATATTGATTAACAATAGCTATACTCTGAAACAAAAAATACATACAAAAGGTTTTTTTTGTTTTTGTTTTGTTGCTTCTGTACTTAGAGCTATGCACACCAAATCGCCAAAATGTGGAGTAGTTAGATTAAGGTAATTAAAATACCTAGACCTGAATGACACAATAGGTTGAACCATGAGATTGATGTCCTCAACGCATGTAATATTAAAGACCCCTCTCTGTATCCTGTCAGTGTGTGAAGTGGTGGACATTTTGTAGCTAGCTGAATTGATTAAAAGTAATAAACCCTAGTCACACGCGTGTCTGTCTTTATTGCTCCTGTGAATCGAGAGTCTCTCTCTCTCTAAGGTCCAGGGGGATATTTACAGAGAATTGCCACTCAGGCTATGCATTTGTGCATGTAAATTACGACTGATGGAGCAGACAGTCCACCCTAATGTCAATTTTTGTCCCTAACTGCTCGAAACAAGCATCCTCTTTAGGCATAGAGCTGTCCAGACATGTTACTAAACAAATCAGGATTAATACACTGACAGTGTACAAGATATAAGATTTACATACGCTGTGTGCTAGAGTATTACTTTGGAAGAAAGAAATAACTATACACTATAAAACTTCACTGTAAATTTACAGTGATATACTGGCAGCAGCTTCGCCAGTAAACTAATGTTTATTTACAGTAAGCATACTGTTTTTTTAAACTTTAAGGTATTTTACTGTAAATTAAAAACTGTGTGTAAAATTAAAATTAACAAACAGTTTCTTACCATATTATTTGAATTTGCAGTAATATACTGGCTGCAGTGTAGTTCCCGTCTTTTCCTTTATTTTCCCAAGATGTATTGGTATTAACAGTAAATACCTGTAATCTTTAACATTCGCAGATAGTGCTGTAATATTATTATTTAATCCCAGAATGCATTGCCATTTACAGTATGATCCTGAAAAACATTAAAACAGTAAGACACTGTGAGATTTTAGCCGTAAATTTACATCAAATGTTTACAGTGTAAGATTCATAAATAAATAAAAAATAAATAAAAATAATAAAATATTCTCTGAAATGTTTTAGTTTTTTTCATAACTTTGTTGTGTACCAACCAAAACAGGCTAATACAATCTTTTCACTTATCTGTGGTACAAAAATACATCATTTGACAAACATACAAGCACAAAGAAAAAACAAATTAACTTTAATTAATTTAATTACATTCCAATTCTGTTCGTAGTATTTATGGACAGGATATCGAGGCGTAGTCGGGGTGGAGGGGGGTTGCAGTTCGGTGGGCTGGGGATCTCATTGCTGCTTTTTGCAGATGATGTGGTCCTGATGGCATCATCGGCCTGTGACCTTCAGCGCTCACTGGATCGGTTCGCAGCCGAGTGTGAAGCGGCTGGGATGAGGATCAGCACCTCTAAATCGGAGGCCATGGTTCTCAGCAGGAAACCGATGGAGTGCCTTCTCCAGGTAGGGAATGAGTCCTTACCCCAAGTGAAGGAGTTCAAGTACCTTGGGGTCTTGTTCGCGTGTGAGGGGACAATGGAGCGGGAGATTGGCCGGAGAATCGGCGCAGCGGGTGCGGTATTGCATTCAATTTATCGCACCGTTGTGACGAAAAGAGAGCTGAGCCAGAAGGCAAAGCTCTCAATCTACCGGTCAGTTTTCCTTCCTACCCTCACCTATGGTCATGAAGGCTGGGTCATGACCGAAAGAACAAGATCCAGGGTACAAGCGGCCAAAATGGGTTTCCTCAGGAGGGTGGCTGGCGTCTCCCTTAGAGATAGGGTGAGAAGCTCAGTCATCCGTGAGGAGCTCAGAGTAGAGCCGCTGCTCCTTTGCATTGAAAGGAGCCAGTTGAGGTGGTTCGGGCATCTGGTAAGGATGCCCCCTGGGCGCCTCCCTAGGGAGGTGTTCCAGGCACGTCCAGCTGGGAGGAGGCCTCGGGGAAGACCCAGGACTAGGTGGAGGGATTATATCTCTAACCTCGCCTGGGAACGCCTCGGGATCCCCCAGTCGGAGCTGGTAAATGTGGCTCGGGAAAGGGAAGTTTGGGGTCCCCTGCTGGAGCTGCTACCCCCGCGACCCGATACCGGATAAGCGGACGAAGATGGATGGATGGACATTCCTTATAAACCATTCTCTGAAATGTGGAGAATCTAGCTAATAAACATGAGGCCATTTTGGCTTACAAGCTTTAAACTACAAGTTTAACATAATGCTTGAAGCCCCTGAAAACTTGGTTTCAAATGTTAAAGGTGCCGTAGGTAGGACTGCGAAGATCCAGGACCAAAAATTTGAACATCGACAACTTCTCAGTCCCTCCGCCCTTTCCGCTAAAGCCCAAAACTGTCTCCTAAGCCCCTCCCCCCACAAGGGAGAATTAATGTGTGTGCATGAGCAGTGATTGACACACAGTTAGACACCCCCCCTGGCCCTGATTGGTGCATCTGAACAGGGAGCGATGGATTTTTGGAAATTGCACTACAGGCTGTAGGTGGTGCCAGAGGAGCCAGATTTTTTTTAAATGACCTGCTTCATGTAGTTCTACTGGAACATAGGGTCAGTTTCAGCAAATATGACAGAAAGTTAGTTTTATAAGGCTTACCTACTGCACCTTTAAAGTATTTAAACATGTTATACACGTGACTAAATAAGCGACACTATCAGCGGAAGAACACTTACACATCTTACATATTTATTAAGAGTGTAACACTCGGACACTTCTTCAGGACTGTGTGGCTGTGCTTTGATTGGATTTGAGTCTATAAACCCAAAAATAAAAGTGTAAAAAATGTCTTGAGTTGTGATTTTAGTGCGTTTCAGTGACTGTGGTCTTGTTTCTAGCAAAAATAAGCAATAGCTTTCATTCTTCCTAGGAGCCTACATGTGTCCACCAAATTCTATCAGTTCATTTAGTATATTTTAACATATATGTTGGTCACAGACAAACAAACACAACAAAACACAGACGGACATGGATGGATGGACAGAAGGACCAAGGGACAGAATGATGGACGGAGCAGATAACTAAACTCTACTCACTGCTGAAGGTAAAAACTGTTTCTCTGGATATAAAACTACAACTCTGAAGTGGAAATCATTGTAATAATGGTGCAAGCAAACATACTCGTCTCCATGGGGAAGAAGAATGGATCAATAAAAAAAGACCTTGCTTTCTGTTTTGTAATCTCACCCTGACAACTAGGAACAAGACAGTATTGTCACACGTTTAATGCTCAGAGCAAGGTACACATGACAAAGGTTAGTTTGTAATATGCACACCGATAGTAAGCTGCTCTCTCTCTCTCTTTATACCTTGGCTTGGCCCTCCCCTTCTGGTCAGGATGGTTTCTTTCAGTTAGTGTTTTGCATGGCTTTGTACTCTAGACAAAACCAGAGGTCAGGATCTTCTGAAGACATCCAGGCAGGAAAAACTCAGGAGCAGCACAACTCATTTCACATACGTGAAGAACATTCAGGAGACCGTGATGACTTGCAAAGAAGCATTTAATGAATACTCATGAGGCAGTACAGTTTAACCATGATGTGTTCTTGTGCAGTGCTGTCCCAACTCTCTGAAGTGCCTGTCTTCCTGAAGGTGTAATTTAAAGTCATGCAGGAGGCGTTGCGTTTAGCTGAACCTTAAACAAAGATATTGCAGGCGCCGTAAACACAGATACTAAAGCTTAGTTCAGCTTGTCTCTCTCTCTGGAAATTATGCTAAAGTGTGGCAGGCCCACCGAACTCTAAAAGTAGACAGTCCTGAGACAAAACATTTCCTTATCATGCAGCTGCCTACGTAGACTCCTTGAATCTGTAGATAGACAATTATACATGAAGAGGCTTGGTTGTTACAGACTGGCCAAATATTCTCACCCCTGACCTGTGACCTATGAATGACCTGATGTTGTCTTAGCTTTCCCTTTAGTCTCATCATGCCGCAACAACGCCTTAGTTTATGCAATCAGGCCAAGATTAAAGGACAATTCCGGCGCAAAATGAACCTAGGGGTTAATAACATATGTGTACCGAGTCGACTGTTCTCTGGGATATGTTTTCATGCTAATCTAATGTGTCTGTAGCTTGAAACAAGCTACCGCAAACCGGTGATTAGCTTGTAACGCTAGTAGTCGGGGCAGAGGGTAAATCGCTATTTCTACACCACTAACAAGGCTCAAAATAGCACCACACTTCAATGGTAGCATAATGAGGGTCCTTACATGTTACCCGAAGCATTGAGAACTTTGTAGGTGTACAGACAGTTTATTAAATAGATAGATTATAGAGACAGTAGCGTTCACGTTTACATGCGGGCGCCGTCTTGGAAAACAATGACCAGTTGAACCACGTCGATTCATTAGCGTGAAAACAGATCCCAGAGAACGGTTGACTCGATACACATATGTTATTAACCCCTAGGTTCATATTGCGCCAGAATTGTCCTTTAGTCCTGTCCTGTAGTTTCTGTCTCCCCCATGAGGAATTCTAAGTAATGACAACAAAACTGTTGGCGCGTCCACATGATACAAGCCTAAGGGGATGGAGCTTTGGTGGTAATTGGAGTCATGGATATGTCAAAGATTAGCAACAAAATTGATTTGATTGCATTACTATTTTTGTATGTAGTGCCATATACTCACTCTGGCTTTGGTGGCCAAAAATGCCTCACTGACTTCAATTAAAACCAAGTTTTTTAACTTACTGCCGTTGCAATATAAAATCATGCATTCTGTAATTTCAGCATTTAATTTAGAAGAAAAAGAAAGAAGAAAGATTTTACAATTTTACTGTATTCCACCAGATTCAATCGTTTTCCCATTGTAGGCCGATGCATGAAATTCTTGTATTTTTGCCAGTTGTATTATGGAGCCATGTGACTACCAGAGGGCCTCAAGAGTTGTGTGTGTGTGTGTGTGTGTGTGTGTGTGTGTGTGTGTGTGTGTGTGTGTGTGTGTGTGTGTGTGTGTGTGTGTGTGTGCGTGTGTGTGTGTGTGTTTGGGGCTGTGGTGTGTTTATAAATGTCACATAAATCATACATTAGAAACGTGCAATAACTAATGAAAAAGAGCTGCCCACAGTCTGTCTATGTCTATGTCTGTGTGCCAAAAAGAATGTCAACTGACAGGCGCCAGGACCTGTACAGGAGAGAAAAACTGTCTCAATGTGGTAATCTCTCAGTACATCTGTAACTGAATCTCTGTTGTTTTTAGTTTCTATATCATATCTGCTTTATTTTACTTTTCATGTTCGCTTAAAGGATAATGTTAAATCCTGCTGACGAAGACCCAACATTTTCTGATTTTGCTGCTTCATAACAAAAGCATTTAACTAACAAAATAACGGGGGAGTTTTTATTGTGAAGAATTTAGTTAAACCTGGCACAAGAACTGATTTTTATTACACTAATATTCTAGTCTTTGCTGGCTGCATTTCTTGTGGTTAAAATTACGAACACAGAATTACAACATGGTTATTTTTTTTAGGCCTCTATCAGTTAAGTTAAATGTGATGTTAATACAATTATTAACAAAGCACTATGGGTTATTGAACTATTAGTATGGAAGGAGAAACGCTATTCATCATAGACTGTATAAATAAATACATTGCAATGCATTGACCTTTTCACATTTGTGACACTTCCCTGATAGCAGCAAGGGATCTTCATTCAAAAATCATTATATATGTGAGAAATCCCTAATATCCAACAAACCATTTGACCACATAGGTTTTTTGTTCCTACTCTCTAACAGTGTTTCATAAATTGATGCCCCCTAACTGTGGCAGGGAATACGACCCACAGGAACGTTTCCGGTCCTCATACCTTCCCGATATGTTCTACAAAGAATAATGCACACATTACTACTCTGTGCACACCGGTGTGCACGCAGAGTAGAACTGAAATAGTCCCTTATAAACTTTCATTATTCTGTATGATTTCTGGGGGTAAAGTGTATATTTATTATAAAGACTACAGACGGTGAAGTCTCTAAATCTTAATATAGAAAGCATGCTTTTTCACATGCTTCCTGTTCATTAAGTTAAAACAAATGCCTTGACTAAAGAATGCTCAGCTAATGTCTTAATCATCGTGACCAATGATAGTTTGTACAAACATTTCTCAGAAGTTTTACATGTTACTGTACTGCGCTCATCTAGGATTTACTCTTAACCATCTCGACACCTCCTGAGCTCTCTTGAAGAGCAACATGTCACTTTTTGATAAATATGGGCCCTGATTTGTCAGCATGATAACAGCGATGGGAATAATGAAGTACTGTCACTCACTAAAAGTGAAGTTTCTATTGTGTAGAGTCTGAAGCAAACTCACTTTGCATGGAACGTTGTCTTTATTGAAAAGCAGGAAATGTTCAGAATAAAGTGATACAAAGCTTTAATACTCAATCATTAACATCATTGTTAAAAAAAACAGCCATTTGATCTGATTTGGTTTGATTTTATTTCATTAACAGCAAGTTTAACAGTAGAACCACAGACTGTAAATATTAATCAAATTAGTATTATTCATATTAACAGTCTAAGAGTATAAGCAATTTACCATTATTACTTTCTGATATTACCAGCTGTGTTACTGTAATATAATTAATCACATTGTTTTCTATATTGAAGAAAAGCAGAAAAAGAGCCCATCACCAGGATGATTTAAGAATATTTATGATCTTTGCTTTCCACTTCAGTGAGTGTTGGGAATTCTCAGCTCTGCTTCAAGAAGAAGGCTTTCTCAGCCTTTCACTGATAGAAACACAGGTACTTAATTTGGCTTTTAGTGCCTTTGCTGAGATTTTTTTCAATAACAGTGGCACCAGCCTTCTTATATTCTGGAACAGCAGCTGGGTTGATAAGCAGGGTGATGTTCTTAATTGGCTTAACGCCTCCCTTCTTGTACCACAGGTACACCTTGTTACCTCCGGTCCCCTTGTTTAGGTTAACAACCACTCGAGTGTAACCTTGCTGCTTAAGGGGCTGATACTCTTTATCATTGGTGGAGATATTCAGATCAGTGAGTGCACGCTTGGGGTCGGTGGTCTGAAGGTACCAGATGAAGACATAGCATCCTACGGCACCTCTGTTAGTATCTTCATCCAAACGGATGTAACCTGCCGTTAAGTAGTCGTCGTTTGAGCTGAAGTTATTAGTGGCACTGACATCACAGATGTAGGTTTGTTTCTCTCTCTTCACCCAGACATAGATCCAGTTCCCTCTAGTGTTGTGGTTTAGATCACAGGCTAGAGTCTCCCAGCCAGTGCTGAACTTCACGGCTTCTCTTTCTGCATCTGTAGTGACATCAATATCCACTATAGGAGTATCATACTCTCCGGACCCTTTGAAGTACCAAAGGTATGTGGGGTCACCTACTCCTGTAACATTGAGATCGTTAGGGATCTGTGTGTACCCTGCTTTGTAAAATCCAGCAGCCATGTCATGGGTGTATGTAACTTGAAGCTTGGTGATTGCTGGTGACCCATTTTTGTACCAAAGATAGATGGCATTTCCTCCTGCTCCTTGGTTCAGATTGACATTAATTTTCTTGAAGCTTTGTGATTGGAGCTGTTTCTCCTGAGCTTCATCAATGGACACATTAAGGTCTGAGATGTAGGTGGTGGCCATTGTGGAAAACTGCATCAGAGAAAGACAAAGCATGAGTTAACACATTTTGACAAGTTAGCAGCATGACTGTGCTTTTTCAGATGAGCTCAATATAATCCTGAGACAAATTATATATCAGTTGTCAAATATGGATTATTATAACGACAGCTAAAATTATATTTTAAATGTACATGTGGCACCCATTGACACTGCGTACACTGAATATAATTGATTGAGATCTGAAATAGAAAAATGTATGGTCCAAAGAAAATTATAAGTTCTTGAACACTTACGTGTCTGCTGACGGTGAATGATCGGCAGTAAGAAGTCAACTGGTCTGCTGAATTCTGTTGTACTTACCACAAGTCAGCTGCCTTTATATAGAGAGATGCTAGGGCTTATTGTGCAATCTCTACCTGTGAGGAATCATTAGCCAATGAATGTGGGGTTTTTTTTCAAATAAGTTGTCAAACCAGACAAATGCGTTGAAAGCCCAAGACAATGATAAACCTGATGAGTCACACGGTTTGTAGATTAAAAAATAAATAAAGTAGTGTGAGGAAATAACACTAAATTTGTTTCAAATAACAGACATGAATTCTGAATTCTACATATTGATCAGCTAATGTGTTATTCATCATGTCCAATGATATGTTAGGGTTGTGATTTCATTTGTGTTTTTTTCTGTTTTATTTTGAATAATTAATTCCCTGTTTGTTCACTGTTTCCTGTTTTTGCTGTTTTGTCATTCTTTGTTCATGGTTCTTTTATTTTGTGTTCCGTTTTGGTTTCCCGGTTCTATCCTTGTGTATGTTTTTGATGCCTTGGTTTCCGGTTTTATTTTGTAGTGTTGATTCTTCATTGTCATGTCTTGTTTTACTTCCTGCCTTGTGTATTTTGTGATTGTCTGTCCTGACCTGATGTATCTCACCTGTTCATCAGCCCTCTTGTCTCCTGTCCCTCATCACTACCCTTATTACCTTTTGTATTTAGTCTCAGTGCTTTCTTTGTCTGTTGTGCGATTGTACGTGAGGGTTTTCCTGTGTCTCTCCCAGTGAAATTTCATTCATTTAGTTATTCATAGCTTTTTGGATTTTTGTTTGGCTATTCCATTTGCCAGTTTTTTACCTGGTTGCTTTTGGACACCTTTTGTTCTAGCCGTTTTAATTTATTAAACCTTCACGCTGCTTGTCTTATATCCTCCACCCTGACCAACGGCCTCACCGATATTCAAACCTGGATGCAAACCAACTTCCTCCAACTCAAATACAATAAATCCGACCTGATGCTCATCGGCCCGAAATCCCTCACAAAGAACACCCATGACTTCGGTCTCACTGTCAACAACTCCACCCTGTCTCCATCCCCACACATCCGTAACCTGGGAGTCATCTTTGACAGCAACCTCACTTTTGAAAACCAAACCATCCACCAAATAAGCAGAACTGCCTTCTTTCACCTCAAAAACATTGCCCGTCTCCGCCCATCACTCGTTTTCTCTGCTGCCGAAACTTTGATTCACGCCTTCATCACTTCCAGAATTGACGACTGCAACAGCATCCTCTATGGTTCACCTGCAAAAGCCTTAAATAAACTCCAATACATCCAAAACTCTGCTGGCCGTCTCCTCACCCACACTCGTTAACCGTGATCCCATCACTCCTGTCCTTCAGAACCTCTACTGGCTCCCTGTTTCCCAATGCATCCAGTTTAAAGTCCTCCTCCTCACCCACAAAGCCCTCCATAACCAGGCTCCTTCCTACACAGCTGATCAGCTAATTTTTGGGTCCAAGCCTGCACAAACCCATCACCATTATGGACCCAGCAAAGAGGCGCCTCTTTTCGGAGGTTTCTCAGTTTGAACAGACTGTGGCAAGACTCATTACCTCCAAACCATGTCAGCAGGCTCAACTCCTGAAGTGGATTAAGGAGAGGCCCCTCGGTGAGCCATTTTGTTCCCCACCTTGAGGTTGTCAAGGAGAGGCTCAGATGGTTCCTCATAACTAGCCCACGACGACTCATCCACTAGCCTGCCGGTTTATCGGCATGCTAGCGCTTCGGCTTCCAGTTACCTGTCTGCTACCCTGTTTGCACGCCTGCCTGCCAATTAAGGCCCATACACACCAACCAGACAGCCGACCCTCGGCAGAAAAGGCAGTTGGACTGATCAAGAAGGAACACACCAAAGCGACGAGACGTAATACGTCTACATAACAGCAGGCAGCGCTAATCTGTATTGTCGCCCAAAAATGAAAACCGTCAGCTGATTGGATGAACGCGTCACGTGGGTCTGGTTTCTCCGGAAAGTAAAAGTCATGGCGGCTTGTTCAGAACACAATCTCATATTGTACTAAAAAAGTTCACCGAAACATGTTTCTGAAAACATTTTAAGCGAAAAATAGGTCATGCTGTTGCTGAATCTGTCTTCATTTCAGATCGACAAAGGTCAGTTTAACCTCAGAACCCTAACGCGTCATCCAAATCGCCAAACGGCACCTCTGATTAATATTTAGATAATTTGATAACGGTTTAGTGTAGCTCCTTACTGGTTTTTCCTGCTAAAAGCAAAGGAGTTAGCCATCACGGCGGTGTCTTTGTAGCCTTTACAGAAGGTTTTCTATCCAGCCTGGAACATGTGCCTCTTTTCAGAGTTGTTCAGCAATAAATCCAAACTCTTACATCCAAGATTTATCCACTTGATGTCCATAATTTATCAATTTTCCGTCATTTTTGCCACTAGCTTGATGCTAGCTGCCATTTTGAATATCCCATGATGCTTTGCGAGATTGTGTTGACGTCTTTCAACCAATGGGAAAGCAGGTCCGTCATACAAAGACTATATAGTGGGAAAGATAGGTCATTCCAGTCTATTACCGTTCTACAGAAAAGCATGTTTTGAGATTTGGCATAAATTTAGGCTTTTTTTGAAGAAATGTAAATAGTTTGTCAACTGTATAAGGTGTATTTTTTCACAGTTTGACTCCCAAGACATATGGGAACTGATTTAGACAGGAGATTGGCTTAGCTTTTGTTGCTCTGTGTGATATCAAATCTGTGAGATTCATATTTATTTTATTTATTTATTTGTTTGTCTTTAAGGTCATACAACCTTTTTTTAACATTCAAGTGACCTCACTGCAGCACAAATATTCTAATAGCCCAGTTTTTCCTGAAAAAAAATGATGTTCATAAATTGACTGTAGACAACAGGGTTGATGTTTTACATGTTTTTTTAGAAAATGAAACCAGACGGACAATGAACTGTAAAAATGACCTTAGGTTTCTGAGCGTTAAAAGATTTTTGTCAGATTTTGAGAGACTCTAGTCACGCTCATTCCGCTCCCTGTTTCCAGGTTAACACTCTACCAATCAGATGGGTCATTTGAGTCCGACTGCCGTCAATGCCTACCTTCCTATTCAACATGTCAAATCGGCCAAAATGAAGGCCAACAGCCCCTCGGACGGACGACGGCATAGAACACACCAAACAGACTTGAGTCACTGACCTCGCCAGACTGTCCTGGTTTGACTGACTGGTTTGATTTTTTTTTTACAGTTTTCAGTGGTTATGAGGAGCAATATAAGAGAGAAATTTGGCGATGTCTGATCATTGTTTAGGTACCTTAAACCATGTTAAGCTTTTTCCTTACATAGGCTCTAATGAAGCAGAAATGCTTAATGTCAGATAACGTGCATAATAATTGGACTTTGGGTTAGATTTTTTGTCAGTTTTCAGTGGTTATGAGGAGCAATATGAGAGAGAAATTTGGTAATCATTGATCATTGTTTACGTACATTAAACCATGTTTTTATTCTTTAGTAAGCTACAGGACAGGGTCTTTCAAAACATGACCTGCGCGAACGAGAAAAAAAAAAAAAAAGTGCCATTGTACCCAACACTTCTGGAACTGTACTTCCGAATGCGTCTCTGTCCCCAGCACATTTCAAACCAAACTGATGCCCATGACTTTTACAGTCTTCTGGTAAACTATCTCAAGCTCCTAGGCTTCAGTTGTCTATAGAGCCACAGTTGTCTCCTGCACCAGAGTTTCAGCAGCCCTTTGAAAAACGGCAGCCCCTGGTTTCCCCAGCTTCCTTGCCTCAGCAGTCCGTGGTGTCCACAGCTGCCCTGTTGCTTGCCTCCAGTCCAGCTGACCTTTGCTTGTCTCCAGCACTGCTGACCTGTTGGGCCAGGCCAGGGAGATGGCAGTACTCTCGTCAGTGGGCCTTGCAGAAGGGAGGCCCTCTGAGCGCTTCTATCCTTTTGCATTAAACTTTGCGCTTTGCGGGATTTGCAATGCAGGTGCCAAAGCATCGGGTGTATTTACAAATTAGTATATAGCATATAACGGTAAAAGGAGAACAAACATAGGGAAAAAAGGGTTCTTTTCTGTTTGAAACACACTGTTTCAGCACTCTGGTGGCAGAGCTGTTTCATTCAGATACCAGGGTGGAGAATCTTGGAGAGTGTAGGGGAGCTTGATTTGCTTTGTTTTCTTGCAGCGTGTCTTAAAACTTTAGTGCATAACTTTTTGATATTAATGAACATCCATTATATTTAAGCCATTGCTAAATGAGTTTCTACAAAGGTAATTAAGTCTATCAGCTCCACACAACTCTCTCTGTATTTCTCAGTATGACTCTCCAGAAGATTGTGACGTCCTGCCACTTTTGCGCGCAGAAACATGAGTGAAGATAATGACCTCTTCTGAAGAGTCCATCAGGTTTTTTTGATCCTCCGTGTCCTCCTTGGCTACTAGCAACTGCGTGGAGGAGGGTTGGGGGCTATGTACGATCACGTAAGGCTTGTGTCATGTGGACGTGCCGACAGTTTTGTTGTCATTACTTAGAATTCCTCATGGGGAAGACAGAAACTACGCACTGTAGCTTTAAAATGTCCCCAATATGGAATATGTAGCTGTGTGGAGAGATAGTCTCGATATGATAGAGAACGTTCGGTTACATGGTAACCTTCGTTCTATGAGTAAAAAAAGACTATCTCTCCAGGGCAAGGCCGCTCAAATACCATTCCAATCCAAGTAGTAGTGAGTCTTAAAGTGATATTCACGTCAACTTCCCCTGGTGGGTCAGTCCCCCGTACATATGGAATATGTAACTGTGTGGAGAGATAGTCTCTTCACTCAGAGAACCAAGGTTACATTGTAACCGAACATACTTGATTAGTCCCTTACATGTGGAGATGTGGTTAATTATAAAGGTTAAGTATTCTGTATAATTTCTTTATTGTTAAATGCACCATTCCAGGCTCTGTACTCTCTAAATCTATAGAAAGCCTCCTGTACATAATGTCAAAACGAAATTTTTGACTAAAGAATGCTCAGCTAACGTGTTATCATCTTGACCAATGATAGTTTGTACAAACCTGTCTCAGAAGGTATTTGCTGTGTTACTGTAAGGCGTTCATCTAGGATCTAATCTTAACCAACTTTAGTCTTCCTGGGTCCCCTCGTTGAGGTTAACACTCACTGACTGGTAATTTTGATTTGCTTTTTTTTGTGTGAAGTCAGTGAACTTTCTTCACATTCTGGCTCCGAAACTGATGATACATAATATAAACTTTTTGTTTGTTGTTGTGCAATGGAAACAAAGCATAAGCATTAATACTGTATTGTGTTTTTGAATGTGTCGGCTGGAAACAAAGCATCGGTTTTATGTTCTATAAAGAATAATGCTATTATATGTTTATTTGTCTGCATGCATCTGAACACCATGTGGTGTGCACACAGAGTAGTAATTGAATAGTCCCTTACATGTGGAGATTTGGTTAATTATAAAGGTAAAGTATTCTGTATAATTTCTTCAGGGGGTAAAATGCACCTTTATTATAATGATTTCCACTCTAGACTTTTGACTAAAGAATACTCAGCTAACTTGTTATTCATCGAGACCAATGATAGTTTATACAAACATTTCTCAGCAGTTTGCTTACCTGTTACTGTACTGCATTCATCTAGGATCCACTCTTAATCAACTTGACACATCCTGAGCTCTCTTAAAGACTAAAATGTAACTTTTTGCAGTTTGATAAATGATTTATAAGCATAATAACAGTGATGGGAATAGAAAATAATGCCCGGTTACGTTGTGACCTTGGTTCTCTGAGTGAAGACACTATCTCTCCACCGTTACATATGGAATATGTAACGGTGGAGAAGTAATCTCGATATGATAGAGAACATACTCTTACTCACTAAAAGTGAAGTTTTTATTGTGTAGAGTCTGAAGAAAACACACTTCACATACAAAGTTGTCTTTATTGAAAAGAAGGAAATGTTCACAATAAAGTGATACAGAGCTTAAATACTCAGTCATTAACATCATTGTTAAAAAAAAACAGCCATTTGATTTGATATGGTTTGATTTCATTTTATTAACAAGTTTAACAGTGGAACCCATACAGATTTGCAGATCAATGAATGCACGCTTGGGGTCGGTGGTCTGACGGTACCAGATGAAGACAGGGGTGCCTCCTGCATCTTTGTTAATATCTTCGTCCACACGGATATAACCTGCCATTAAGTAGTCATGGTCTCATCCGTAAGAATGAGTGGGTCTGACATCACAAATGTAGGTTTTCTTCTCTCTCTTCACCCAGTCGTAGATCAATTTTCCTTTCTACCGGTTCAGATTACTGGGTAGTCTCTCCCAGCCGTCAATGAACTTCAGGGTTTCACTTTCTGCATTTGTAGAGAAATGCTCAACCAGGTTGAGTCACCAGGACACCTATCATCAGTTTTAAAGCCAGAAAATGAAGAAATTCCACTGACTTGAACACACAAGTGTGTGTCAAAAATGACTTGTTAGTGACCGGAGCTAACATGGTGCACCTGTGGTACAAGAAACAGGGATCCAACACTCCCATTAAGGCCATCACCATGCTACACTACCCAGCTGCTGGACAAGATATGAGAAGGCTGGTGTCACTGGAATTGAAAGAAATATCAACACACACAATAACAGCTGCACTTAGTACCTGTGTGTCTATCAGTGAAAGACTGAGAAAGCCGTCTTCATGGAAGCAGAGCTGAGAATTACCAACACTCACTGAAGTGAAAAGCAGAGTCCAACAATGTTGGTAAATCATTCTGGTGATGATTTATTCTACTTTTTGCATGTACTATATAAAACAATGTGAATAATTAAACTACCTAATTATTCTACTGTTAAACTTTCTGTTAATTAAATCAATCAAACCATTGAAAATGGCTGTTTTCAACAATGATGTTAATGAATGAATGAATGAAAGAATGAATATTAAAGCTCTGTATCTCTTTATTCATGTTAACAGCTCACAGCAACTTAATACTATATCTGTGGCTGGCTTTTATTTGATATCTTTTTTTGTTGTTTTTTTAAAGATTTTTTATGTGGCATTTGTAGGCCTTTACTAGACAGGACAGCTTTAGAGATGAAGGGGGAGAGAGAGGGGGAGCAACATGCAGCAAAGGGCCGCTGGTCGGAATCAAACCCGAGACCGCTGCCTCAAGGACCAAGCCTCTGTACATGGGCGTACACGCTCTACCAGGTGAGCTACCCAGGTGCCCTTTGTTTGATATCTAGTGTAGGTAAAAAAAATGCCTTTTTTATTGAGTTTCCTCTTGCAAAATGCTCTATGTGAATTTAAGCTGGGCTCTTATAGCGAAGGGTAGAGATGGAAGAGCTAGCGCTTTGGCAGCGTTTTATTCCCGTCAACCTTTATTGTGTGGTTGATTCATTTTAGTCACAGTTTATTAATATCCAATATTCAACACTGTCCGAACTGCTCCAAATTCCAAACCCCAAGTTCATTGGGTATCCAGGAAGCCAAGTGTGAAGTAGATCAGATCAACAGTTCTCGAGATATTTGAAAGACACCACACACACACACACACACACACACACACACACACACACACACACACACACACACACACACACACACACACACACACACACACACACACAGAGAGAGAGAGAGAGAGAGTCCTCAATTTATAGTTAGATTTAGTTATGTAGAGTAGAGTCTGGAGTGGAAATCATTATAATAAAGGTGCATTTCACCCTAAGAAATGATACAGTATACCTAACCTTTATAATTAACCCCATCTCCACATGTAAGGGACTATTCAAGTAATACTCTGTCTGACAAATAAACATGTAATAGCACTATTCTTTATAGAGCTTTACATTTTAAAACTTGAGATTGATTAAAACCGATGCCTTGTTTCCAACCGGCAAATGCAAAAACACAATATTAATGCTAATGCTTTTTTTCTATTGCACAACAACAAACCAAAGGTTATTTTATGTATTATCATTTTTCAAGCCAGAACATGAAGACATTCCACTGACTTAAGCACACAAACAAATGTGGTTTAATAAAAAAATAATTAGCTTTCTCTCCTTGATCTATACCTTTTCCTCATAGTCCTGCCAATCACAATGTTATCTTGTTCAATCAAAGCAGGTGTAACTTACACAAACACTTCTGAGGGTGGGAACATGTTTGTACAGCAACAAAATTACCAGTGTGTGTGTGTGTGTGTTTTCGTTTAACTGTATTCGTGGGGTCCAAAAACCGGGAGTTCAGTATACTTGTGGAGTCCGACCAGCTTTGTGGGGCCCAAAATGCTGGACCCCACAAGGATAAAGGGCTGTTTTAAGACTTGGTTTTAGGATTAGGGTTAGAATTAGGTTATGGTTAGGGTAAGGGTAAGGGTTAAGGTTAGGCATTTAGTTGTGATGGTTAAGGTTAGGGTAAGGGGCTAGGGAATACATTATGTCAATGACGGGGCCCCACAAAGATAGTGAGATGCACTATGTGTGTGTGTGTGTGTGTGTGTGTGTGTGTGTGTGTGTGTGTGTATGTGTGTGTGTGTGTGTGTGTGTGTGTGTGTGGGGGGGGGGGGTGTGTGTGTGCGTGCTTCTGTGTCTGCGTGTGCTTGTTTTACTATATTCGTCGAATACAGTATACTTGTGGGGTCTGCACAGCCTTGTGGGGCCCAAAATGCTGGACCCCACAAGGTTAAAGGGCTGTTTGAGGGTTAAGACTTGGTTTTAGGATTAGGGTTAGAATTAGGTTATGGTTAGGGTGAGGGTAAGGGTTAAGGTTAGGCATTTAGTTGGTTAAAGTTAGGGTAAGGGGCTAGGGAATGCATTATGTCAATGACGGGTCCCCACAAAGATAGTGAAACAAACATGTGTGTGTGTGTGTGTGTGTGTGTGTGGGGGGGGGGGGGGGGGCTGTGGTGTGTTTATAAATGTCAGTTGTTACTCTCACATAACGCGCAATAACTAATTAAAAAGAGCTGCTCATCAGTTTTCAAGCCAGAACGTGAAGAAATTCCACTGACTTGAACACACAAACATGAGGAAGTAGTGTGGTTTAATCAAAGCAGGTGTAACTTAAACAAACACTACTGAGGGTGGGAACATGTGTGTACAGCAACAAAATTACCAGTTATTGACCGGAGGCAAGATGGTGTTAACAACACGTTCAAAACAGAATGGATTTCAGCCTGGTGCATTTCAGACAAAATAAAAATAATATATTGAAGCAAACTGCAGATTTTTCTTCTTTTTTATTTACATAAAAATGGCTATATCATAAAATAAAAATATCATGTGAAAGAATTTACTTACCTTATATTGATTAGTGTGAAGTCACTGAAATGATTGAAACTGTAAAGATGAGTGACAGTGTGTGCTGTCTCCATGAGGATTGTTCATAGTGTCTCGCTGCACTGATCCAGTTCTGAGAAGTGTGTGAAGAGTTGTGTTGCTGTGAATGAGTTTTGCAGGAGATGTGAACTGTTTAGCTCAGGTGACTATTGGTAATGCAGACTGTGGTTAGAGTTTTGCACATGTGGATTCAGTTTTGACCACTGTTGTTTAGCAGTCCAAAAGAAACTCTAATTAACGTACAGAACTATTCTACTGTTAAACTTGCTGTTAATGAAATCAATTCAACTATTTTACTGTAAATGGCTGTTTTTTTTCAACAATGATGTTAATGCATGAATGAATATTAAAGCTCTGTATCTCTTTATACATATTTACAGCTTATAGCAACTTAATACTATATCTGTGTCTGTCTTTTGTTTGATATCTAGTGTCGGTAAAAAATGCCTTTTTCATTGAGTTTCCTCTATGGGAATTTAAGCTGGGCTCTTATTGTGAAGGGAAGACACAGAAGAACCAGTATTATAGTTTTATTAACAGTTTATTACAGTTTTTTCCAACTGCTTACACACTAAATCTTTTCATGCCACACAATTTATGAAACCTCTCACTCAAAGTGCAAAACTACACACCAAATCTCCAAAATCTTTCACTCAGTTTTCAATTGCACAAAACACTACATAAGACACAGAAATCTAACAGGAAGTGACTTGCTTTCCTTTTCCAAACACAACCAATCAAAGATGCTACACTTATTTACCAGGGCACACACACACTCCTCACAATGTCACAGTGAAGTTGACCCTTGACCTTTTGGATATAAAATGTCATCACTTCATCATTTTATCTTATTAGACATTTGTGTGAATAGCGCAGGAATTCTTGAGTTATGGCCAAAAAATGTTTTATAAGGTCACAGTAACATTAGTCTTTATCCTTCGTGTTCCACTTCCGGGATTGCTCCGAAGCTGCAGGAAATTCCACCGAATGCATGTATTTTCCGTTTCCTTCTGCTTTCTTTGTGTTGGAATTTTAAATTCTGTGAATTTATGAGGACTATGGTTAACTGATCCTCAAATCTCTGCAGGGTAAATCCAGACAGCTAGACTATTTGTCCAAACTGAGTTTTCTCTCGCACGACTATTTTGCAGCGTCTCTGTGCGGAAGCTTAGCACCGCCCAAGATGATTGTGATTGGTTTAAAGAAATGGCAATAAACCAGAGCACGTTTTCCTACCATCCCTGAATGCTTTGTGGAGTAGCCAGACCCTCCTTCAGCGTGCTTTGGAGGAGGGTCTGGCAAAGCAAGACTACAGCAACATTGACCTTTGACTTCCAAAATCTAATCAGTTCATTTCTGAGTCAAAGTGGATGTCTGTGCCAAAATTCTAGAAATTCCATCAAGGGTCCTAAGATATCACGTTTACAAAAACGGGACGGAAGGACAACTCCACAAACATGTCTTCCATTAAGCCCATTTTGCCAGATTAAATCAATAGCTTCTTTTGAAATCAAAACAGTCCTGATAGACATGTCTATTGTCTATTCTATATATGTATACGAGTGTGAAGGGTTAAGATGTGGTCTGTTTGATAGTGTGGTGTAAAACCAATCAAACATTCAACATTTTTTAAACTTCAACTGTAAATCTTGAACAACATGCTTGGGCAATAATTGTCCTTAACTATGGTCCAAAAGAGAGAGGAGGAGAGCGTGGAGGAGGCTGAGGTGAGGGACATGACATGAATATCTGCCCAGCCACAATGGCGGATATGAGGCAAGCAGGGGCAGGGGAGAGGGGTGGGGCCGCTCTCTGCTACGCAAAGGGAAACTACTACAATCCCCCCCCCCCTCCCCATCTCTCATTCTTATACACAAAAACCCAGAGCAGAAACACCACCCCAGCCACCGCTCCAACAGCCTCCATCAGACTGTACTGAAGAGCCATTTAACATAGAAACTACCCAGCTGACATTTTCTGTCAGCAGACTCTCAGTTTTCACTGCACAGAGCTGAAACCAGCGTTCTGTGTGTATATTTATGTCTTGTGAAAGAGTGGTGGTGACTGCTGGGCGAACGGACACAGATGAGACAAAGACTCACAATGACTCACAACGAGGAGAAAGAGTAAAAACAGAGACAATGTGCTGCCAGCTCTTTTTAAACTTGACATCCTATTCACAGATCTGAGATGTCTGCTACCTCACAATAACAACCCTCTGTGTTCCTGTCCCCATTTCTCCACAGTGCAGCTACAGTCTTCTAATGGAGGCCGTGCACTGTCTCTGCATCCTCAAAGGCACCAAATGACCTCTACTGTCATGTCGTGTAAATATTTGTCAGGGATGAGGGGCAGAGGAAACACTGGCACCTGGTGGCAGAAAAGTGGGAGGAAAACTGCAGCCTCATTGGTTTGTACACAAAAGGTGTCATCCACAGCATATTTGTATTTGTATGGTTCCATCTTTGTGATGATACAAAACTATGGATAATCAATGTCCAGCGAGTCAACTGTTAACATCCCATTAGGAAACAGTCAAAGCCTTTTTAATACTTTCTCAAGCATCATAAACAATCTCTCTTGGAAAAAGGTTCATAGACTTATTATGAATAAGAGAATGTACCAAGAGTGTGTGTATTCATATCAGTTTTATTGTTTTGTGACTTTAACTCTGACACCATTTAAGTTCAAAGACTGGAAAGTACTTTAAAAGAATGAGACAATAATCAAAAGCTCAGATAATCGGTTTCACATTTTGATTCAAATGTTGTTAAATCCTGAAGACAAGTACAGAACTCTCTCATGATGAGAAATAACCAAAACCGTTCTAGCTGTGGCAGATTTTCATTTTTGGACCCCATCGCTCATAATAAGAAGACGATTCATAAAATAGGTTTTCAGGGCGACAAAAAGATTCCGTGGTGTACATCGACATCTGGTGGCGACTTTGAGGTATTACATTTGGAGAATTTGTGGCAATGTAAAACTGTCAAGGGAGCATGCATGTTACATTCAAACAAACAGTGATTTTGATACATTTGTGATTCAATTAAATAATTATTTAATAGGAGGCATTTTATTTAAAGGTGATAAACTCATTTTACCCACCGAATAAAAAATAAAAATGTGTTGAAATCAGTAAAATCATCAATGCAACAAGGCAAAGGAAAAAAGGAACACGCTGGTCAAATTTCATTTGGACCGTGTGCCCACAAAATAATAAAAAACAAAAAAAACAATTAAGATGATAGGTAAGTTATCTTAATAATTAACAGTAATAAATATGCTGTATTTATTTTCTTATTTTGTTATATAAATTATGATGAAATCAGTGGTTTATTCAAGAACGTTTAAAAGAGTTAAAGTAATTTGAATTGAATATATAACTGAAATTGTTTTGATTCAGTGCTGCCCTTTTTCAAATTTTGTAAATCTCTTGAAAATGTAAACAATTCATATTTTTATTCAAGCAGAGTGAAAGGAACCAATCATGTCAAAAAAAGATTTGCTGTGTCTCAATTTGGATACTTCCGTAACTTAGTACACATACATGTAGTAGACTGTGTACACTACAGTATGTACTCACTTTTGTAGTGTGTACATTTCAGCAATGTGGTGTTGTCTCAAATCACACACGGCCGTTATGCACTTCCTGTAAATGACTCTTCTTCACGTTATATTAACCTACATCCTGGACTATATACCTGCACAATGAACAAAGTATATCTCCTGAACTTTTTACACATTTACAAATAAACCATAAAGCCTTTTTTCCCATTGTTAAACAAGTTATATTGTACATATATGTATTGTTATTGTTGTTTCTTTTACATTCATTGTTTATTGGCTTTTAATATGTCTATATTTATGTGTGCACCATCCATCAGGGCAAATTCAAGTGTTGCAAGTGTTACTTACTTGGCAATAAAAACAAGATATATACCTGCTTGTATACACAGTATACACGGAAGGGAATTAACGTGACAAATATATAAATGTTAACCTAAGCCATGATCTTTTTCTCTTTTTCACAACGTTAATGATGCGTTTAAAACCGTGCCCGTAATGTTTAAGAGTGTAATCACAGATTTCATCAACATTTGTAGTAACTAAAAATCCAGTGTTGGAACATAGTCTTACTTACAGTTAAAGTGGGTTGTGTGTTTCACTCCATTTTTAGTCACAGTTTATTAATTATTATCCAATATCCAACACTATCCAAACTGCTCCAAATTCCAAACCCGAAGTTCATTGTGTACCCAGGACACACACACACACACACACACACACACACTCACACACACACACACACACACACACACACACACACACACACACACACACACACACACGCATGCACGTACGGTGTGTGTGTGTGTGTGTGTGTGTGTGTTTGTGTGTGTGTGTGTGTGTGTGTGTGTGTGTGTGTTTTACTTTCTTGATCCTTACTTCTTGTAAAGCCCTGCCCAGGGGAAGGTTGTCTATTAACTAGAAAGTGCCTAATCAAACTTCTTGGGAAAACACTTGTGTGTTCAGCAGCACAATTACCAGTCAGATTCATCTCTTATCAAAAGAAATCTCAATGTAGGCAATATTGGCATCACTGAGTACCTGTGTGTCTATCAGTGTTGTTATATTATTTTGGTGATAATCCTTGATAATCCTTTTTTTTTTTTTACTGTATACAACCACGTAAATAAGTGTATTACAGTGAAACTTTTATCAAAAAGTATCAATGGTATATGAGTTCTGCTGTTAAACTTGCTGTAAATGGAATCACTCAAACTATTTCAAAAGGCTGTTTTTCAACAATAGCGTTAATGAATGATTGGATATTAACAAAAAATCCTGCTTTTCAATTTAGACAATTTTGCATGTGAAGAGTCTTCACTTCAGACTCTATAGAATAGAAACTTCACTTTGAGTATTTTCATGTGTTTACATTGTTTTATTCCCATCACGCTTATCATGCTGACAAATCAAACTGCTAAAAGTGACATTTTGGACTTACAGAAGTGGAATAAGTACGTAGCAATACCACATTGTACAATACATGTTACAGTGTTATTTAAGAGACCTCAGGAGGGGTCAAGTTGGTTAAAAGAAGGTCCTAGGTGACTGCAGTACAGTCCCAGTGAGGAAACACCTTTTGAGACACATTCTTAAAAACTATCATTGGTCATGATGAAACCGTTCTGGCCCCGAGATTCTGGAACAAACTTCCCATTCATATTAGGTCCTCCTCTACTGCCGAGATCTTTAAGTCTCGTCTTAAAACACATTTTTATTCTTTGGCATATGATTTAGTTTAGGGACATTTGTATAGAAGTGTGTTGTTTGTATGAAGTTCATGGTGTGTACATTTTTATTGTCTTCCTTTGTTTTTATAACATAATATAACTTTGCACGGCACTTTGTACAGCCTAGGTTGGTTTTAAATGTGCTCTATGAATAAATTGATTTGACTTCTTATTCATAAGGTCATTTTTGGATCAATAGGAAACACACATGCACATGCATATTACACATGCAAAGCAGAAACAACACATTAGTGAACTTTCTTATTTTCTCATACAGGCCCCTGAAAAAAAATGTTCAAGTACAATACTATACATCTACTCACATTTCAATAAACACAAAAAAGGATTTAGTTTGACTGTAATTTTCATCTTTGCAGGTTGTGACTGTATTCCTGTGTATTTTATGCTTTTGTGTTTTACTATGACTACTATGACTTACTGTGATTTATTGTGCTTTTTATGATTATCAATTTTTTATAATGTATTTTTTGATTTGGCCTGTGAAGCACTTTGTGATAAATGCTATATAAATACATTTTACTTACATAATCACACACACATTTAATTAACTTTCTGTTAATTAAATCAATCAAACCACTGAAAATGGCTGTTTTCAACAATGATGTTAATGAATGAATGAATGAAAGAATGAATATTAAAGCTCTGTATCTCTTTATTCATATTAACAGCTCACAGCAACTTAATACTATATCTGTGTATGGCTTTTATTTGATATCTTTTTTTGTTGTTTTTTTAAGGTTTTTTATGTGGCATTTGTAGGCCTTTACTAGACAGGACAGCTTTAGAGATGAAGGGGGAGAGAGAGGGGGAGCAACATGCAGCAAAGGGCCGCAGGTCGGAATCAAACCCGAGACCGCTGCCTCAAGGACCAAGCCTCTGTACATGGGCGTACACGCTCTACCAGGTGAGCTACCCAGGTGCCCTTTGTTTGATATCTAGTGTAGGTAAAAAATGCCTTTTTTATTGAGTTTCCTCTTGCAAAATGCTTTATGTGAATTTAAGCTGGGCTCTTATAGCGAAGGGTAGAGATGGAAGAGCTAGCGCTTTGGCAGCGTTTTATTCCCATCAACCTTTATTGTGTGGTTGATTCAATTTAGTCACAGTTTATTAATATCCAATATTCAACACTGTCCGAACTGCTCCAAATTCCAAACCCCAAGTTCATTGGGTACCCAGGAAGCCAAGTGTGAAGTAGATCAGATGAACAGTTCTCGAGATATTTGAAAGAAACCCACACACACACACACACACACACACACACACACACACACACACACACACACACACACAGAGAGAGAGAGTCCTCAATTTATAGTTAGATTTTTTATTTAGAGTAGAGTCTGGAGTGGAAATCATTATAATAAAGGTGCATTTCACCCTAAGAAATGATACAGTATACCTAACCTTTATAATTAACCCCATCTCCACATGTAATAGCACTATTCTTCATAGAGCTTTACATTTTAAAACTTGAGATTGATTAAAACCGATGCCTTGTTTCCAACCGGCAAATGCAAAAACACAATATTAATGCTAATGCTTTTTTTCTATTGCACAACAACAAACCAAAGGTTATTTTATGTATTATCATTTTTCAAGCCAGAACATGAAGACATTCCACTGACATAAGCACACAAACAAATGTGGTTTAATAAAAAAATAATTAGCTTTCTCTCCTTGATCTATACCTTTTCCTCATAGTCCTGCCAATCACAATGTTATCTTGTTCAATCAAAGCAGGTGTAACTTACACAAACACTTCTGAGGGTGGGAACATGTTTGTACAGCAACAAAATTACCAGTGTGTGTGTGTGTGTGTGCTTTCGTTTAACTGTATTCGTGGGGTCCAAAAACCGGGAGTTCAGTATACTTGTGGAGTCCGACCAGCTTTGTGGGGCCCAAAATGCTGCACCCCACAAGGATAAAGGGCTGTTTTAAGACTTGGTTTTAGGATTAGGGTTAGAATTAGGTTATGGTTAGGGTGAGGGTAAGGGTTAAGGTTAGGCATTTAGTTGTGATGGTTAAGGTTAGGGTAAGGGGCTAGGGAATACATTATGTCAATGACGGGGCCCCACAAAGATAGTGAGACGCACTATGTGTGTGTGTGTGTGTGTGTGTGTGTGTGTGTGTGCTTCTGTGTCTGCGTGTGCTTGTTTTACTATATTCGTCAAATACAGTATACTTGTGGGGTCTGCACAGCCAAAATGCTGGACCCCACAAGGTTAAAGGGCTGTTTGAGGGTTAAGACTTGGTTTTAGGATTAGGGTTAGAATTAGGTTATGGTTAGGGTGAGGGTAAGGGTTAAGGTTAGGCATTTAGTTGGTTAAAGTTAGGGTAAGGGGCTAGGGAATGCATTATGTCAATGACGGGTCCCCACAAAGATAGTGAAACAAACATGTGTGTGTGTGTGTGTGTGTGTGTGGGGAGGGGGGGGGGGGGGGGGGGGGGGGCTGTGGTGTGTTTATAAATGTCAGTTGTTACTCTCACATAACGCGCAATAACTAATTAAAAAGAGCTGCTCATCAGTTTTCAAGCCAGAACGTGAAGAAATTCCACTGACTTGAACACACAAACATGAGGAAGTAGTGTGGTTTAATCAAAGCAGGTGTAACTTAAACAAACACTACTGAGGGTGGGAACATGTGTGTACAGCAACAAAATTACCAGTTATTGACCGGAGGCAAGATGGTGTTAACAACACGTTCAAAACAGAATGGATTTCAGCCTGGTGCATTTCAGACAAAATGAAAATAATATATTGAAGCAATCTGCAGATTGTCCTTCTTTTTTATTTACCTAAAAATGGGTATATCATAAAATAAAAATGTCATGTGAAAGAATTTACTTACCTTATATTGATTAGTGTGAAGTCACTGAAATGATTTGTGGTGAATTTTAATAGTAATGCTGTGATGCTGTATGAAGAGGAATCCGTCGACACTGTTCTTGATTATAAAAGGTTTTATTCTAATTCAAGATCAGCATCCTTTTAACAAACTCCTGCAGAGAGTTTGGAGAACAACCAACCCAATTCTTCCAATATGTCGCTCTGAAGTTCTGCAGTTAACACATGGTATATATACTGTGCATTTAGTTGGAGGGTGTATTTATGAGTTGAGATAAAGGTCAACCACGAGTGTCCTATACATGGACTAGAAGATACGGAGTCTCGTTTGTTTTAGGGCCCTTTTCCTGTTATTTCTCTTAGACTCCACATCTGTATCCTCCTCGAACTCTTTCCTGTATAGGGCCTCTCCTTCCCACCATGACTTCAGTAACACATTATTGTATGGAATACATTTGAATTAAAATATGCAGGCATAATTAAACTTAAGTCAAAGTTGTAAATCATTAGATACTTCAGATTGAAACTGTAAAGATGAGTGACAGTGTGTGCTGTCTCCATGAGGATTGTTCATAGTGTCTCGCTGCACTGATCCTGTTCTGAGAAGTGTGTGAAGAGTCGTGTTGCTGTGAATGAGTTTTGCAGGAGATGTGAACTGTTTAGCTCAGGTGACTATTGGTAATGCAGACTGTGGTTAGAGTTTTGCACATGTGGATTCAGTTTTGACCACTGTTGTTTAGCAGTCCAAAAGAAACTCTAATTAAAGTACAGAACTATTCTACTGTTAAACTTGCTGTTAATGAAATCAATTCAACTATTTTACTGTAAATGGCTGTTTTTTTCAACAATGATGTTAATGCATGAATGAATATTAAAGCTCTGTATCTCTTTATACATATTTACAGCTTATAGCAACTTAATACTATATCTGTGTCTGTCTTTTGTTTGATATCTAGTGTCGGTAAAAAATGCCTTTTTCATTGAGTTTCCTCTATGGGAATTTAAGCTGGGCTCTTATTGTGAAGGGAAGGCACAGAAGAACCAGTATTATAGTTTTATTAACAGTTTATTACAGTTTTTTCCAACTGCTTACACACTAAATCTTTTCATGCCACACAATTTATGAAACCTCTCACTCAAAGTGCAAAACTACACACCAAATCTCCAAAATCTTTCACTCAGTTTTCAATTGCACAAAACACTACAGAAGACACAGAAATCTAACAGGAAGTGACTGGCTTTCCTTTTCCAAACACAACCAATAAAAAATGCTACACTTATTTACCAGGGCACACACACACTCCTCACAATGTCACAGTGAAGTTGACCCTTGACCTTTTGGATATAAAATGTCATCACTTCATCATTTTATCTTATTAGACATTTGTGTGAATAGCGCAGGAATTCTTGAGTTATGGCCAAAAAATGTTTTATAAGGTCACAGTAACATTAGTCTTTATCCTTCGTGTTCCACTTCTGAGATTGCTCCGAAGCTGCAGGAAATTGTTTCCTTCCGCTTTCTTTGTGTTGGAATTTTAAATTCTGTGGATTTATGAGGACTATGGTTAACTGCTCCTCAGATCTCTGCAGGGTAAATCCAGACAGCTAGACTATCTGTCCAAACTGAGTTTTCTCTCGCACGACTATTTTGCAGCGGCTCTGTGCGGAGCTTAGCACCTCCCAAGATGATTGTGATTGGTTTAAAGAAATGGCAATAAACCAGAGCACGTTTTTCTACCATCCCTGAATGCTTTGTGGAGTAGCCAGACCCTCCTTCAGCGTGCTTTGGAGGAGGGTCTGGCAAAGCAAGACTACAGTAACATTGACCTTTGACTTCCAAAATCTAATCAGTTCATTTCTGAGTCAAAGTGGATGTCTGTGCCAAAATTCTAGAAATTCCATCAAGGGTCCTAAGATATCACGTTTACAAAAACGGGACGGAAGGACAACTCCAAAAACATGTCTTCCATTAAGCCCATTTTGCCAGATTAAATCAATAGCTTCTTTTGAAATCAAAACAGTCCTGATAGACATGTCTATTGTCTATTCTATATATGTATACGAGTGTGAAGGGTTAAGATGTGGTCTGTTTGATAGTGTGGTGTAAAACCAATCAAACATTCAACAGTTTTTAAACTTCAACTGTAAATCTTGAACAACATGCTTGGGCAATAATTGTCCTTAACTATGGTCCAAAAGAGAGAGGAGGAGAGAGTGGAGGAGGCTGAGGTGAGGGACATGACATGAATATCTGCCCAGCCACAATGGCGGATATGAGGCAAGCAGGGGCAGGAGAGAGGGGTGGGGCTGCTCTCTGCTACGCAAAGGGAAACTACTGCAATCCCCCCCCCCCCCCCCCCCCCCCCTCCCCATCTCTCATTCTTATACACAAAAACCCAGAGCAGAAACACCACCCCAGCCACCGCTCCAACAGCCTCCATCAGACTGTACTGAAGAGCCATTTAACATAGAAACTACCCAGCTGACATTTTCTGTCAGCAGACTCTCAGTTTTCACTGCACAGAGCTGAAACCAGCGTTCTGTGTGTATATTTATGTCTTGTGAAAGAGTGGTGGTGACTGCTGGGCGAAGGGACACAGATGAGACAAAGACTCACAATGACTCACAACGAGGAGAAAGAGTAAAAACAGAGACAATGTGCTGCCAGCTCTTTTTAAACTTGACATCCTATTCACAGATCTGAGATGTCTGCTACCTCACAATAACAACCCTCTGCGTTCCTGTCCCCATTTCTCCACAGTGCAGCTACAGTCTTCTAATGGAGGCCGTGCACTGTCTCTGCATCCTCAAAGGCACCAAATGACCTCTACTGTCATGTCGTGTAAATATTTGTCAGGGATGAGGGGCAGAGGAAACACTGGCACCTGGTGGCAGAAAAGTGGGAGGAAAACTGCAGCCTCATTGGTTTGTACACAAAAGGTGTCATCCACAGCATATTTGTATTTGTATGGTTCCATCTTTGTGAGGATACAAAATTATGGATAATCAATGTTCAGCGAGTCAACTGTTAACATCCCATTAGGAAACAGTCAAAGCCTTTTTAATACTTTCTCAAGCATCATAAACAATCTCTCTTGGAAATCTTGGCGACAAAAAGATTCCGTGGTGTACATCGACATCTGGTGGCGACTTTGAGGTATTACATTTGGAGAATTTGTGGCAATGTAAAACTGTCAAGGGAGCATGCATGTTACATTCAAACAAACAGTGATTTTGATACATTTGTGATTCAATTAAATAATTATTTAATAGGAAGCATTTTATTTAAAGGTGATAAACTCATTTTACCCACCGAATAAAAAATAAAAATGTGTTGAAATCAGTAAAATCATCAATACAACAAGGCAAAGGAAAAAAGGAACACGCTGGTCAAATTTCATTTGGACCGTGTGCCCATAAAAAAATAAAAAACAAAAAAACAATTAAGATAATAGGTAAGTTATCTTAATAAATAACAGTAATAAATATGCTGTATTTATTTTCTTATTTTGTTATATAAATTATGACGTAATCAGTGGTTTATTCAAGAACGTTTAAAAGAGTTAAAGTAATTTGAATTGAATATATAACTGAAATTGTTTTGATTCAGTGCTGCCCTTTTTCAAATTTTGTAAATCTCTTGAAAATGTAAACAATTCATATTTTTATTCAAGCAGGGTGAAGGGAACCAATCATGTCAAAAAAAGATTTTCTGTGTCTCAATTTGGATACTTCCGTAACTTAGTACACATACATGTAGTAGACTGTGTACACTACAGTATGTACTCACTTTTGTAGTGTGTACATTTCAGCAATGTGGTGTTGTCTCAAATCACACATGGCCGTTATGCACTTCCTGTAAATGACTCTTCTTCACGTTATATTAACCTACATCCTGGACTATATACCTGCACAATGAACTAAGTATATCTCCTGAACTTTTTACACATTTAGAAATAAACCATAAAGCCTTTTTTCCCATTGTTAAACAAGTTATATTGTACATATAAGTATTGTTACTGTTTCTTTTACATTCATTGTTTATTGGCTTTTAATATGTTTATGTTTATGTGTGCACCATCCATCAGGGCAAATTCAAGTGTTGCAAGTGTTACTTGACAATAAAACCAAGATATATACCTGCTTGTATACACAGTATGCACGGAAGGGAATTAACGTGACAAATATATAAATGTTAACCTAAGCCATGATCTTTTTCTCTTCTTCAAACGTTATTGATGCGTTTAAAACCGTGCCCGTAATGTTTAAGAGTGTAATCACAGATTTCATCAACATTTGTAGTAACTACAAATCCAGTGTTGGAACATAGTCTTACTTACAGTTAAAGTGGGTTGTGTGTTTCACTCCATTTTTAGTCACAGTTTATTAATTATTATCCAATATCCAACACTATCCAAACTGCTCCAAATTCCAAACCCGAAGTTCATTGTGTACCCAGGACACACACACACACACACACACACACACACACACACACACACACACACACACACACACACACACACACACACGCATGCACGTACAGTGTGTGTGTGTGTGTGTGTGTGTGTGTGTTTGTGTGGGTGTGTGTGTGTGTGTGTGTGTGTGTGTGTGTGTGTGTTTTACTTTCTTGATCCTTACTTCTTGTAAAGCCCTGCCCAGGGGAAGGTTGTCTATTAACTAGAAAGTGCCTAATCAAACTTCTTGGGAAAACACTTGTGTGTTCAGCAGCACAATTACCAGTCAGATTCATCTCTTATCAAAAGAAATCTCAATGTAGGCAATATTGGCATCACTGAGTACCTGTGTGTCTATCAGTGTTGTTATATTATTTTGGTGATAATCCTTGATCATCTTTTTTTTTTTTACTGTATACAACCACGTAAATAAGTGTATTACAGTGAAACTTTTATCAAAAAGTATCAATGGTTTATGAGTTCTGCTGTTAAACTTGCTGTAAATGGAATCACTCAAACTATTTCAAAAGGCTGTTTTTCAACAATAGCGTTAATGAATGATTGGATATTAACAAAAAATCCTGCTTTTCAATTTAGACAACTTTGCATGTGAAGTGGCTTCACTTCAGACTCTATAGAATAGAAACTTCACTTTGAGTATTTTCATGTGTTTACATTGTTTTATTCCCATCACGCTTATCATGCTGACAAATCAAACTGCTAAAAGTGACATTTTGGACTTACAGAAGTGGAATAAGTACGTAGCAATACCACATTGTACAATACATGTTACAGTGTTCTTTAAGAGACCTCAGGAGGGGTCAAGTTGGTTAAAAGAAGGTCCTAGGTGACTGCAGTACAGTAACCAGTGAGGAAACACATTTTGAGACACATTCTTAAAATCTATCATTGGTCATGATGAAACCGTTCTGGCCCCGAGATTCTGCAACAAACTTCACATTCATATTAGGTCCTCCTCTACTGCCGAGATCTTTAAGTCTCGTCTTAAAACACATTTTTATTCTTTGGCATATGATTTAGTTTAGGGACATTTGTATAGAAGTGTGTTGTTTGTATGAAGTTCATTGTGTGTACATTTTTATTGTCTTCCTTTGTTTTTATAACATAATATAACTTTGCACGGCACTTTGTACAGCCTAGGTTGGTTTTAAATGTGCTCTATGAATAAATTGATTTGACTTCTTATTCATAAGGTCATTTTTTGATCAATAGGAAACACACATGCACATGCATATTACACATGCAAAGCAGAAACAACACATTAGTGAACTTTCTTATTTTCTCATAGAGGCCCCTGAAAAAAAATGTTCAAGTACAATACTATACATCTACTCACATTTCAATAAACACAAAAAAGAAAAAGGCTTCAGGATTTAGTTTGACTGTAATTTCCATCTTTGCAGGTTGTGACTGTATTCCTGTGTATTTTATGCTTTTGTGTTTTACTATGACTACTATGACTTACTGTGATTTATTGTGCTTTTTATGATTATCAATTTTTTATAATGTATTTTTTGATTTGGCCTGTGAAGCACTTTGTGATAAGTGCTATATAAATACATTTTACTTACATAATCACACACATTGTGTGTTTGTGTGTGTGTGTGTGTGTGCATGTGTGTGTGTGTGTGTGTGTGTGTGTGTGTGTGTGTGTGTGTGTGTGTATGTTCGGTTTTTTTTTACTTTCTTCATCCTTACTTCTTCAAAGCCCTGCCCAGGAGAAGGTTGTCTAATAACTAAGAACAACAAATTTTAAATCATTTTGGTGATGAGTTATTTAATTTTCTTTTCTGTTTTTCTTAAAAAAAACATGAAAAATTATATTACAGTAATACAACCGGCAATATCAGAATTTAATAAAAGTGTATGTGTCCTACTGTTAAACTTGCTTTTATTGAAATCACTCAAAGTATTTGAAATGGCTTTTTTTCAACAATGATGTGATTGAACGATAAAATATTTAAGCCATGTGCGGTTAGATTCTGACCTGCAGCCCTTTGCTGCATGTCATCCCTCTCTCTCTCCCCCTTCATGTGTAAGCTGTCAAAAATATAGGTCTAAAATGCCACAAAAAATGAAAGCCTTGTATCACTTTATTCTAAACATTTCTTTATTTTCAATAAAGACAATTTTGCATGTGTGTCTTATTAAGACTTTATTCAACAGAAATGCCACTTTGAGTGTTTTATCATCTTATTTATTAAAACTTCTAAAAGTGAAATGTTGCTCAGAGGTGTCACTTGGTCAAGAGTAGATCATTGATGACTGCAGTACAGTAACAGGTGAGAAACACTTTCTAAAACATGTTTGTACAAACTATCACTGGTCATGATGAATAACAAGCAATATGTAGATTTCAGAATTTATGTCTGGTATTTAAAACAAATTAAGCAATTTAATAGAGCATTACACTACGTTTTCTTTTCTTTGACATCTACAAACCATTTAACTGTTCAGGTTCATTATTGCTCTTGGCCGTCCCCAGAACGTTTCCCCAGATAAGCCAAGATAGCTTTTGTATTTGTTTTGGCAGAAAGGGTCGACGTGACATGTTATCAAAGGTAACCAATCAACACGTCAAAAACTACATTCAAGAACCTTATCTCTTTGGGCAGGTCGTTCCAAAGTTGAGGGGCCCTGATTGCAAAAGCATGGTCACCGTTTTTTAAATGACTCCTCACAAGTAGTGACTGCACAATAAGCCCTAGCATCTCTCTATATGAAGGCAGCTGACTTGTGGTAAGTACAACAGAATTCAGCAGACCAGTTGACTTCTTCCTGCCGAACATTCACCGTCAGCAGACACGTAAGTGTTCAAGAACTTTATTTACTTTATGTGGAACATACATTTTACTATTTCAAAGTTATTATATTCAGTATAAATATTTGCAGCATGCACATTTAAAATACAATTTTAGATGTCATAATCATATAAGAGCTCATCTCAAAAGGCAGAGTCATGCTGCTAACTTTTTGTATTGTGTTTACTCACTATTGTGTTTTCCACACCATATTTACAAGGTGACAATCATATAAATATATAAATTATACATACAAACAAATGACGTGTCTTTCTTTTATGCAGTTACCCACAATGGCCACCTACATCTCAGAACTTGATGTGTCCATTACTGAAGCTGAGGAGCAAAAGCTCCAATCACAAGGCTTCAAAAAAATGTATGTTAATCTGAACCAAGGAGCAGGAGGAAATGCCATCTATCTTTGGTACAAAAATGGGTCAGTACCAATCACCAGGGTTCAATTTACATTCAACGATGGCATGAGTGTTGGACTGATCAATGCAGGGTACACAAAGATCGATAAAGATCTCAATGCTGGAGCAGGAGGTGATTTCATCTACCTTTGGTACTTCAGAGGGTCCGGGGAGTTCCACACTCCCATTGTGGAGATTGATTTCACTACAAATTCACTGAATATCTCCACCAATGATCTTGAGTATCAGTCCCTTCAGCAGCAAGCTTACACTTCAGTGAGTGTTAACCTCAACGAGGGGACCAGAGGCTACCAGGTGTACCTGTGGTACAAGAAAGATGACGTCACCAAGCCCATTAAGGCCATGTCCCTGCTTCTTAACCCTGCTGCTCTATCAGTGTATGAGAAGGCTGGTGTCACTGTTATCAAAAGAAATATCAACACAGGCACTAAAGGCCAAATTGAGTACCTGTGTTTCTATCAGTGAAAGGCTGAGAAAGTCTTCTTGATGGAAGCAGAGCTGAGAATTCCTAACACTCACTGCAGTGGAAAGCAGAGGCCAACAATATTCTTAAATCATTTTGCTGATAGCCTCTTTAATTTTATTTTCTTCAGTGTATAAAACAATGTGATTAATTATATTACAGTAATATTACTGGTAATATCAGAAAGTACCAATGATATCTGGGTTCTACTGTTCTACAATCAAACTATTTCAAATGGCTTTTTGACAAAAAAGGTATTGAATGCTTAAAAATCAAAGCTCTATCACTTTATTCTGCACAGTTATTGCTTTTCAAAAAAGATGACGAAAGAAACTTTGCATTTCAAGTGTGTTTGCTTCAGACTCTACACAATAGAAACTTCACTTTAAAGTATTTTAATGTGTTTTCATCTTCTTATTCCCATCACTGTTTTATTTATCAAACTGCTAAAATTGACATTTTGGAATTACAGAGGTGGAGGAAGTACTCAAATCTTTAAATTAGTTCAAATAGCAATACCACATTGTAAAATATATTTTAAAAGCATGCATTAAAAAATAAAAAGTAAAAAGTACTAGCATTGAAATATAGCTAAAGATACAAAAAGTAAAAGTACACATTATGAAGAATGGCCCATTTTAGAATAAAGTATATTATTGAATTATAATTATGGTTGCAGTAATATGTACATTGCTTTAATGTTGTAGTTTTTTTTCTAAAGGCCCAAGGTAGCTTGTACATTGCACAGAGGGATGAATAAAGTCTCATCCTTAACCATAATAATATATAATAATTTATTTATAGATTACATTTTGTATTATAACCTTAAATCTGCAAAGTAACTAAAGGTATCAAATAAGTGTAATACAGTAAATTGTACAATCACTGCCTCTGAAATGTAGGCTAGTGGAGTAGAGGTATAAATCAAGCTCACCTCTAATGGATCAGATTAATCAATCAAGCTATTTGGTGAGATGATGACTCATAACCATGACATCAGAACCAGTCATTAACATGAGGACTGGAGTCTTTATAAAAGTTAATGACTGTTGTCATTAAGATTAATTCAGAAATTTAAGACACTTTGAATGCTAAGTTAGCATTGTTTAAGATGTTTGTGTTATGACAACTTTACACTAAGCAAGACAACATAACATAACATAGTCATAAACATGTCAAACTACTATCAAACTTAACACTATTTAGCTTCATTCACATCTGAGTCCCTCATCATCTTCCAGTCCCACCTCAAAACCCATCTCTCCACCTCTGCCTATCTGTAGCTCCACAGCCCCCTCCCTTTTCATCTGAGCATGAATCTTGTTTTGTTATGTTTATGTTTTTTTTGTTTGTTTTATTTGGTGCCTGACTTTGCACTGGCACGAAATGGCCAAATATTGCTCCCCATTGAATTTTAAAGCTGATTCACATACTACAGATACTACATTTCCCATTGATGCCCTGCCTGTCCATATCTACCCTGGAGTTCTGGAAAAACCCCAGCTCCAACCAAATCATGATCATTGACAGTTCTACTGCTAAAGTGCCTGACTTTGCACTGGCACCAAATGGCCAAATGTTGCTCCCCGTTGAATTTTAAAGCTGATTCACATACTACCGATACTACATTTCCCATTGATGCCCAGCCTGTCCATATCTACCCTGGAGTTCTGGAGAAACCCCAGCGCCAACAAATTATGATCATTGACAGTTCTACTGCTAAAGTGCCTGACTTTGCACTGGCACCAAATGGCCAAATATTGCTCCGCGTTGAATTTTAAAGCTGATTCACATACTACAGATACTACATTTCCCATTGATGCCCAGCCTGTCCATATCTAACCTGGAGTTCTGGAGAAACCCCAGCACCAACCGAATCATGATCATTGACAGTTCTACTGCTAAAGTGCCTGACTTTGCACTGGCACCAAATGGCCAAATATTGCTCCCCCTTAAATTTTAAAGCTGATTCACATACTACAGATACTACATTTCCCATTCATGCCCTGCCTGTCCATATCTAACCTGGAGTTCTGGAAAAACCCCAGCTCCAACCAAATCATGATCATTGACAGTTCAACTGCTAAAGTGCCTGACTTTGCACTGGCACCAAATGGCCAAATATTGCTCCCCGTTGAATTTTAAAGCTGATTCACATACTACAGATACTACATTTCCCATTGATGCCCAGCCTGTCCATATCTACCCTGGAGTTCTGGAGAAACCCCAGCTCCAACCAAATCATGATCATTGACAGCTGTACTGCTAATGTGCCTGACTTTGCACTGGAACCAAATGGCCAAATATTGCTCCCCGTTGAATTTTAAAGCTGATTCACATACTAGCCTACAGATACTAAATTTCCAATTGCTGCCCAGCCTGTCCATATCTACCCTGGAGTTCTGGAGAAACCCCAGCTCCAACCAAATCATGATCATTGACAGTTCAACTGCTAAAGTGCCTGACTTTGCACTGGCACCAAATGGCCAAATATTGCTCCCCGTTGAATTTTAAAGCTGATTCACATACTACAGATACTACATTTCCCATTGATGCCCAGCCTGTTCATATCTAACCTGGAGTTCTGGAGAAACCCCAGCTCCAACCAAATCATGATCATTGACAGCTGTACTGCTAATGTGCCTGACTTTGCACTGGAACCAAATGGCCAAATATTGCTCCCCGTTGAATTTTAAAGCTGATTCATATACTAGCCTACAGATACTAAATTTCCAATTGCTGCTCAGCCTGTCCATATCTACCCTGGAGTTCTGGAGAAACCCCAGCGCCAACAAATTATGATCATTGACAGTTCTACTGCTAAAGTGCCTGACTTTGCACTGGCACCAAATGGCCAAATATTGCTCCCCGTTGAATTTTAAAGCTGATTCACATACTACAGATACTACATTTCCCATTGATGCCCAGCCTGTTCATATCTAACCTGGAGTTCTGGAGAAACCCCAGCACCAACCGAATCATGATCATTGACAGTTCTACTACTGCTAAAGTGCCTGACTTTGCACTGGCACCAAATGGCCAAATATTGCTCCCTGTTGAAATTTAAAGCTGATTCACATACTACAGATACTACATTTCCCATTGATGCCCAGCCTGTCCATATCTAACCTGGAGTTCTGGAGAAACCCCAGCACCAACCGAATCATGATCATTGACAGTTCTACTGCTAAAGTGCCTGAATTTGCACTGGCACCAAATGGCCAAATATTGCTCCCCGTTAAATTTTAAAGCTGATTCACATACTACAGATACTAAATTTCCAAGTACTGCCCAGCCTGTCCATATCTACCCTGGAGTTCTGGAGAAACCCCAGCGCCAACAAATCATGATCATTGACAGTTCTACTGCTAAAGTGCCTGACTTTGCACTGGCACCAAATGGCCAAATATTGCTCCCCGTTAAATTTTAAAGCTGATTCACATACTACAGATACTACATTTCCCATTGATGCCCAGCCTGTCCAAATCTACCCTGGAGTTCTGGAGAAACCCCAGCACCAACGAAATCATGATCATGGACAGTTCTACTGCTAAAGTGCCTGACTTTGCACTGGCACCAAATGGCCAAATATTGCTCACCGTTGAATTTTAAAGCTGATTCACATACTACAGATACTACATTTCCCATTGATGCCCAGCCTGTCCATATCTACCCTGGAGTTCTGGAGAAACCCCAGCTCCAACCAAATCATGATCATTGACAGTTCCACTGCTAAAGTGCCTGACTTTGCACTGGAACCAAATGGCCAAATATTGCTCCCCGTTGAATTTTAAAGCTGATTCACATACTACAGTTACTACATTTCCCATTGATGCCCAGCCTGTCCATATCTACCCTGGAGTTCTGGAGAAACCCCAGTTTCAACCAAATCATGATCATTGACACTTCTACTGCTAAAGTGCCTGACTTTGCACTGGCACCAAATGGCCAAATGTTGCTCCCTGTTGAATTTTAAAGCTGATTCACATACTACAGATACTACATTTCCAAATTGATGCCCAGCCTGTCCATAGCTACATTGGAGTTCTGGAGAAACCCCAGCTCCAACCAAATCATGATCATGGACAGTTCTACCGCTATAGTGCCTGACTTTGCACTGGCACCAAATGGCCAAATATTGCTCCCCGTTGAATTTTAAAGCTGATTCACATACTACAGATACTACATTTATAGCCAAAATATAGCTTTAAGTGGAGAATTAAGTCTTTATTTTAAAATCCTACATCAGAATAGTCCAATATTACCCAGTGACAGTCTGGGATGTGTATACTATCACCCTGACATGAAATGAGTCTGACTAAACAAGTGGTTTTGTTTTTAGAGCAGCCTGAAAGAGTTAGAGTATGGCTTTAATTAGCAGCCAAAATATAGCCAAAATATACCTTTAATTGGAAATTTAAGCCTTTAGTTTTAAAATCCTATTTCAGAATAGTCTGATATTAACCAGTGACAGTCTGGGATGTGTATACTATCACCCTGACGTGAAATGAGTCTAGCTGAACAAGTGTTTTCGTTTCAAGGGCAGCCTGAAAAAGAGTTACAATATGGCTTTAATTAGCAGCCAAAATATAGCCAAATGTAGCTTCAAGTGGACAATTAAGTCTCTAAGTTTAAAATCCTACATCAGAATAGTCCAATATTACCCCATGACAGTTAGGGATGTGTATACTATCACCCTGACATGTAATGAGTCTAGCTGAACAAGTTGTTTCGTTTTTAGAGCAGCCTGAAAAAGAGTTACAATATGGCTTTAATTAGCAGTCAAAATATAGCCAAAATATAGCTTTAAAGGCACATATAAGCCTTTAATTTTACAATCCTTTTCAGAATAGTCCCATATTAACCAGTGACAGTCTGGGATGTGTAGATTGTCACCCTGACATGAAATGAGTTTGACTAAACAGGAGGTTTCCATTTTAGAGCAGCCTGAAAAAGAGTTACAATATGGCTTTAATTAGCAGCCTGAAAAAGAGTTGAAATATAGCTTTATTGGACATTTAAGCCTTTAATTTTAAAATCCTGTTTCAGAACAGTCTGATATTATAGTTATAGTCTGGGATGTGTATCCTATCACTCTGAAGTGAAAATGCATGTGGCTAAACAGGAGCATTCGTTTTTAGAGCATCATTTAAGAGTTACAATATGGCTTTAATTAGGAGCCTGAAAAAAGAGTTGAAATATAGCTTTAGTGGACATTTAACCCTTTAATTTTAAAATATGATATCAGAATTGTCTTATAATAACCAGTGACAGTCTGGGATGTGTATACTATCACCCTGATGTGAAATGAGTTTAGCTGAACAAGTGGTTTCGTTTTTAGAGCAGCCTGAAAAAGAGTTACAATATGGCTTTAATTAGCAGCCAAAACATAGAAAAAATATAGCTTTAATTGGAGATTTAAGCCTTTAATTTTAAAATCCTATTTCAGAATAGTTTGATTTAACCATTGACAGTCTTGGATGTGTAAACTATCACCCTGACGTGAAATGACTCTAGCTGAACAAGTGGTATAGTTTTTAGATCAGCCTGAAAAAGAGTTACAATATGGCTTTAATTAGCAGCCTGAAAAAGAATTGAAATATAGCTTTAGTGGACATTTAAGCCTTTAATTTTAAAATCTGATATTAGAATAGTCCTATATTACCCACTGACTCTCTGGTATGTGTATACTGTCACGCTGAGGTGAAATGAGTCTGACTAAAGAGGAGGTTTCCCTTTTAGAACAGCCTGAAAAAGAGTTACAATATGGCTTTAATTAGCAGCCTGAAAAAGAGTTGAAATATAGCTTTAGTGGACATTTAAGCCTTTAATTTTAAAATCCTATTTCAGAATAGTCTGATATTAACCAGTGACAGTCTGGGATGTGTATACTATTACCCTGACGTGAAATGAGTCCAGTTGAACAAGTGGTTTTGTTTTTAGAGCAGCCTGAAAAAGAGTTACAATATGGCTTTAATTAGCAGCTAAAATATAGCCAAAATATAGCTTTAATTGGACATTTAAGCCTTTAATTTTTAAATCTTATTTCAGAATGGTCTGATATTAACCAGTGACAGTCGGGGATGTGTATACTATCACCCTGATGTGAAATGAGTCTATCTGAACAAGTGGTTTCGTTTTTAGAGCAGCCTGAAAAAGAGTTGCCATATGGATTTAATTAGCAGCCAAAATACAGCCAAAATATAGCTTTAATTGGACATTTAATCCGTTAATTTTAAAATCCTATTTCAGAATAGTCTGATATTAACCAGTGACAGTCTGGGATGTGTATAATATCACCCTGAGCTGAAATGCATGTGGCTAAACAGGAGCTTTCATTTTTAGAAAGGCCTTTAAGAGTTACAATATGGCTTTAATTAGGAGCCTGAAAAAGAGTTGAAATATAGCATTAGTGGACATTTAAGCTTTTAAATTTAAAATCCTATTTCAGAATAGTCTGATATTAACCAGTGACAGTCTGGGATGTGTATACTATCACCATGACGTTAAATGAGTCTAGCTGAACAAGTGGTTTGGTTTTTAGAGCAGCCTGAAAAAGAGTTACAGTATGGATTTAATTAGCAGCCAAAATATAGCTTTAATTAGACATTTAATCCTTTAATTTTAAAATCCTATTTCAGAATAGTCTGATATTAACCAGTGACAGTCTGGGATGTGTATACTATCACCCTGACGTGAAATGCATGTGGCTAAACAGGAGGTTTCATTTTTAGAGCAGCCTTTAAGAGTTACAATATGGCTTTAATTAGCAGCCTGAAAAAGAGTTGAAATATAGCTTTAGTGGATATTTAAGCCTTTAATTTTAAAATCTGACATCAGAATAGTCCTATATTATCCAGAGACTCTCTGGGATATATATACTGTCACGCTGACGTGAAATGAGTTTGGCTAAACAGGAGGTTTCCTTTTGAGAGCAGCCTGAAAAAGAGTTACAATATGGCTTTAATTAGTTGCCTGAAAAAGAGTTGAAATATAGCTTTAGTGGACATTTAAGCCTTTAATTTTAAAATCCTATTTCAGAATAGTCTGATATTAACCAGTCACAGTCTGGGATGTGTATACTATCACCCTGACGTGAAATGCATGTGGCTAAACAGGAGATTTCATTTTTAGAGCAGCCTTTAAGAGTTACAATATGGCTTTAATTAGCAGCTTGAAAAATAGTTGAAATATAGCTTTAGTGGACATTTAAGCCTTTAATTTTAAAATCTGACATCAGAATAGTCCTATATTACCGAGAGACTCTCTGGGATATATATACTGTCACTCTGACGTGAAATGCATGTGGCTAAACAGGAGGTTTTGTTTTTAGAGCAGCCTTTAAGAGTTACAATATGGCTTTAATTAGCAGCCTGAAAAAGAATTGAAATATAGCTTTAGTGGACATTTAAGCCTTTAATTTTAAAATCTGACATCAGAATAGTCCTATATTACCCAGAGACTCTCTGGGATATATATACTGTCACGCTGACGTGAAATTAGTTTGGCTAAACAGGAGGTTTCCTTTTTAGAGCAGCCTGAAAAAGAGTTACAATATGGCTTTAATTAGAAGCCTGGGTAACACTTTATAATAACCATCATTAATAGATGGTAAATTAATCTTTAGTAATAGTAATTTAACTGTCAGCAAACAGTCAGTTTACTGTTAACAAACAATTAAATTATAATTAATAATGTTTACAAATTATTAGTAGTGCTGTTAATTAACAGTTTATTCTTACACACATTATATCCATCATTAGGTATCCGGTTATGATTTAAACATGTTTGTAAACCTTTAAGAAACCATTTTTAAAAAGTCTATAAACTTTACATATATAGATATAGACCACATATTCCAACACTTTAAGGGTTACTGGTTGGTTTGTAAACTGTCTATAAACATTATCTGGATGGTTATTATAAAGTTGCAACAGATGAATATAATACCTTGTTAAATATTTAATACAAAACAACTAGTATCCACTGACAAAGTATTAACTATATATCTAAATATTGTTTATAAATGGTTAACAAAGTATTTTTTAACTACTAAACAAGGTATTATAGTCATCTGTTGCAACTTTAGAATAACCATCCAGATACTGTTCATAGATGGTTTACAAACCAACTAGTAAACCTTAACAAACTGTTAGCAATATCTGGTATATATCTATCTATGTAAGGTTTATCAATGTTTAAAAATGGTTTCTTAAAGGCTTACAAAAAATGTTTTAATCATTACCCGATACCTAAAAATAAACTGTTAATTATCATCCCTACTAATAATTAGTAAACAGTATTAATTATAATTGAATTGTTTGCTAACAGTAGAATGACTGTTTGCTGACAGTAAAATGACAATTAACTAAAGATTAATTAGCCATCAATTTAACATCTATTAATGATGGTTATTATAAAGTGTTACCTGGTTTTCTCCATATTTCCACAGTAGATATGGACATGTTGGGAATCCCTACAAAGGTGAAGAGCTGTAGAATGCAAATCAGGTTTCAAATTCAACAGGAACCCATATTTGGCCGTTTGTGGACAGCACAAAGTCAGGAGGTTTAGCAACATAATTGTCAAAATCTGGATTTGTTTGAGCTGGCTTTTTTCTGGCTTTTCTCCATATTTCCACAGTAGATATGGACATGTTGGGCATACCTACAAACGTGAAGAGCTGTAGAATGCAAATCAGGTTTCAAGTTCAATGGGAATCCAAATTCGGCCATTTGGGGAAGCGCAAAGTCAGGAGGTTTAGCAACAAATCTGGATTTGTTTGAGTTGGTTTTTTTCTGGCTTTACTCCATAATTCCACAGGAGATATGGACATGTTGGGCATACCTACAAACGTGAAGAGCTGTAGCATGCAAATCAGGTTTCAAATTCAACGGGAATCCATATTTGGCCGTTTGGGGACAGCACAAAGTCAGGAGGTTTAGCAACAAATCTGGATTTGTTTGAGTTTTTTTTTTTTTTGGTATTCTCCATATTTCCACAGTAGATATGGACATGTTGGGCATCCCTACAAAGGTGAAGAGCTGTAGAATGCAAATCAGGTTTCAAATTCAACGGGAACCCATATTTGGCCGTTTGTGGACAGCACAAAGTCAGGAGGTTTAGCAACATAATTGTCAAAATCTGGATTTGTTTGAGCTGGCTTTTTTCTGGCTTTTCTCCATAATTCCACAGTAGATATGGAAATGTTAGGCATCACTACAAACGTGAAGAGCTGTAGTATGCAAATCAGCTTTCAAATTTAACGGGAATCCAAATTCGGCCATTTGGGGAAGCGCAAAGTCAGGAGGTTTAGCAACAAATCTGGATTTGTTTGAGTTGGCTTTTTTCTGGCTTTTCTCCATAATTCCACAGGAGATATGGACATGTTGGGCATACCTACAAACGTAAAGGGCTGTAGTATGCGAATCAGGTTTCAAATTCAACGGGAATCCATATTTGGCCGTTTGGGGACAGCACAAAGTTAGGAGGTTTAGCAACAAATCTGGATTTGTTTGAGTTGAATATTTTTTTGGTATTCTCCATAATTACACAGTAGATATGGACATGTTGGGCATCCCTACAAACGTGAAGAGCTGTAGTATGCGAATCAGGTTTCAAATTCAACGGGAATCCATATTTGGCCGTTTGGGGACAGCACAAATTCAAGAGGTTTAGCAACAAATCTGGATTTGTTTGAGTTTTTTTTTTTTGGTATTCTCCATATTTCCACAGTAGATATGGACATGTTGGGCATACCTACAAACGTGAAGAGCTGTAGTATGCGAATCAGGTTTTAAATTCAACGGTAATCCAAATTCGTCCATTTGGGGATGCGCAAAGTCAGGAGGTTTAGCAACAAATCTGGATTTGTTTGATTTGGCTTTTTTCTGGCTATTCTCCATAATTCCACAGTAGATATGGACATGTTGGGCATACCTACAAACGTGAAGAGCTGTAGAATGCAAATCAGGTTTCAAGTTCAATGGGAATCCAAATTCGGCCATTTGGGGAAGCGCAAAGTCAGGAGGTTTAGCAACAAATCTGGATTTGTTTGAGTTGGCTTTTTTCTGGCTTTTCTCCATAATTCCACAGGAGATATGGACATGTTGGGCATACCTACAAACGTGAAGAGCTGTAGCATGCGAATCAGGTTTCAAATTCAACGGGAATCCATATTTGGCCGTTTGGGGACAGCACAAAGTCAGGAGGTTTAGCAACAAATCTGGATTTGTTTGAGTTTTTTTTTTTTTTTGGTATTCTCCATATTTCCACAGTAGATATGGACATGTTGGGCATCCCTACAAAGGTGAAGAGCTGTAGAATGCAAATCAGGTTTCAAGTTCAATGGAAATCCAAATTTGGCCATTTGGTGAAGCGCAAAGTCAGGAGGTTTAGCAACAAATCTGGATTTGTTTGAGTTGGCTTTTTTTCTGCCCTGTCTCCATAATTCCACAGTAGATATGGACATGTTGGGCATAACTACAAACGTGAAGAGCTGTAGTATGCGAATCAGATTCAAAATTCAACGGGAACCCATATTTGGCCGTTTGTGGACAGCACAAAGTCAGGAGGTTTAGCAACATAATTGTCAAAATCTGGATTAATTTGAGCTGACTTTTTTCTGGCTTTTCTCCATAATTCCACAGGAGATATGGACATGTTGGGCATACCTACACACGTGAAGAGCTGTAGTATGCAAATCAGGTTTCAAATTCAACGGGAATCCATATTTGGCCGTTTGGGGACAGCACAAATTCAAGAGGTTTAGCAACAAATCTGGATTTGTTTGAGTTTGTTTTTTTTGGTATTTTCCATATTTCCACAGTAGATATGGACATGTTGGGCATAACTACAAAGGTGAAGAGCTGTAGAATGCAAATCAGGTTTCAAGTTCAATGGAAATCCAAATTTGGCCATTTGGTGAATCGCAAAGTCAGGAGGTTTAGCAACAAATCTGGATTTGTTTGAGTTGGCTTTTTTTCTGGCCTTTCTCCATAATTCCACAGTAGATATGGACATGTTGGGCATAACTACAAACAGGAAAAGCTGTAGTATGCGAATCAGATTCAAAATTCAACAGGAATCGATATTTGGCTGTTTGGGGACAGCACAAAGTCAGGAGGTTTAGCAACAAATCTGGATTTGTTTGAGTAGGCTTTGTTCTTGGTTTTCTCCATAATTCCATGGTAGATATGGACATGTTGGGCATCCCTACAAATGTCAAGAGCTGTAGTATGCGAATCAGGTTTCAAATTTAACGGGAACACATATTTGGCAGTTTGGGGACAGCACATAGTCAGGAAGTTTAGCAACATAATTGTCGAAATCTGGATTTGTTTGAGCTGGCTTTTTTTCTGGCTTTTCTCCATAATTCCACAGTAGATATGGACATGTTGGGCATACCTACAAACATGAAGAGCTGTAGTATGCAAATCAGGATTCAAATTCAACGGGAACCCATATTTGGCCGTTTAGGGACAGCACAAAGTCAGGAGGTTTAGCAACAAATCTGGTTTGTTTGAGTTGGCTTTTTTCTTGGTTTTCTTCATATTTCCACAGTAGATATGGACATGTTGGGCATACCTAGAAACGAGAATAGCTGTAGTATGCAAATCAGGTTTCAAATTCAACGGGAATCCAAATTCGGCCATTTGGGGAAGCGCAAAGTCAGGAGGTTTAGCAACAAATCTGGATTTGTTTGAGTTGGCTTTTTTCTGGCTATTCTCCATAATTCCACAGTAGATATGGACATGTTGGGCATACCTACAAACGTGAAGAGCCGTAGTATGCAAATCACGTTTCAAATTCAAATGGAATCCATATTTGGCAGACTGGGGACAACACAAAGTCAGGAGGTTTAGCAACATAATTGTCAAAATCTGGATTTGTTTGAGTTGGCTTTTTTCTTGCTTTTCTCCATAATTCCACAGTAGATATGGATATGTTGGGCATCCATACAAGCGTGAAGAGGTTTAGTATGCAAATCAGGTTTCAAATTCAACGGGAATCCATATTTGGCCGTCTGGGGACAACACTAAGTCAGGTTTAGCAATATCATTGTCGAAATCTGGATTTGTTTGAGCTGGCTTTTTTCTGTCTTTTCTCCATAATTACATAGTAGATATGGACATGTTAGGCATCCCTACAAACGTGAAGAGCTGTAGTATGCAAATCAGGTTTCAAATTCAATAGGAATCCAAATTCGGCCATTTGGGGAAGCGCAAAGTCAGGAGGTTTAGCAATAAATCTGGATTTGTTTGAGTTGGCTTTTTTCTTGGTTTTCTCCATTTTTCCACAGTAGATATGGACATGTTGGGCATCCCTACAAATGTGAAGAGCTGTAGTATGCAAATTAGGTTTCAAATTCAACAGGAATCCAAATTCGGCTATTTGGGGAAGCGCAAAATCAGGAGGTTTAGCAACAAATCTGGATTTGTTTGAGTTGGCTTTTTTCTTGGTTTTCTCCATATTTCCACAGTAGATATAGACATGTTGGGCATCCCTACAAATGTGAAGAGCCGTAGTATGCAAATCAGGTTTCAAATTCAATGGGAACCCATATTTGGCCGTTTGGGGACAGCACAAAGTCAGGAGGTTTAGCAACATAATTGTCGAAATCTGGATTTGTTTGAGCTGGCTTTTTTTCTGGCTTTTCTCCATATTTCCACAGTAGATATGGACATGTTGGGGATACCTAAAAACTTGAAGAGCTGTAGTCTGCGAAACAGGTTTCAAATTCAACGGGAATCCAAATTCGGCCATTTGGGGAAGCACAAAGTCAGGAGGTGTAGCAACATTGTCGAAATCTGGATTTGTCTGAGTTGTCTTTTTTCTGGCTTTTCTCCATAATTCCACAGTAGATATGGACATGTTAGGCATCACTACAAACGTGAAGAGCTGTAGTATGCAAATCAGGTTTCAAATTCAACGGGAATCCATATTTGGCCTTTTGGGGACAGCACAAAGTCAGGAGGTTTAGCAACATAATTGTCGAAATCTGGATTTGTTTGAGCTGGCTCTTTCTGGCTTTTCTCCATAAATCCACAGTAGATATGGACATGTTGGGCAACCCTACAAACGTGAAGAGCTGTAGTATGCAAATCAGGTTTAAAATTCAACGGGAATCCATATTTGGCCTTTTTTTGGGACAGCACAACGTCATGAGATTTAGCAACATAATTGTCGAAATCTGGATTTGTTTGAGTTGGCTTTGTTATTGTTTTTCTCCATATTTCCACAGTAGATATGGACATTTTCGGTATCGCTACAAACGTGAAGAGCTGTAGTATGCAAATCAGGTTTGAAATTCAATGGGAATCCAAATTCGGCCAATTTAGGAAGCGAAAAGTCAGGAGGTTTAGCAATAAATCTGGAATTGTTTAAGTTGGCTTTTTTCTTGGTTTTATCCATATTTCCACGGTAGATATGGAAATGTTGGGCATCCCTACAAACGTGAAGAGCCATAGTATGCGAATCAGGTTTCAAATTCAACGGGAACCCATATTTGGCCGTTTAGGGACAGCACAAAGTCAGGAGGTTTAGCAACAAATCTGGTTTGTTTGAGTTGGCTTTTTTCTTGGTTTTCTCCATATTTCCACAGTAGATATGGACATGTTGGGAATACCTACAAACGTGAAGAGCTGTAGTATGCGACTCAGGTTTCAAATTCAACGAGAACCCTTATTTGGCCGTTTGGGCAGCGCGCAAAATCAGGAGGTTTGGTAACATCATTGTCGAAATCTGGTTTTGTTTGAGTTGGCTTTTTTCTTGGTTTTCTCCATATTTCCACAGTAGATATGGACATGTTGGGCATAGCTACAAACGTGAAGAGCCATAGTATGAAAATCAGGTTTCAAATTCAACGGGAATCCATATTTGGCCGTTTGGGGACAGCACAAAGTCAGGAGGTTTAGCAACATAATTGTCGAAATCTGGATTTGTTTGAGCTGGCTTTTTTCTGGCTTTTCTCCATATTTCCACAGTAGATATGGACATGTTGGGGATACCTAAAAACTTGAAGAGCTGTAGTCTGCGAAACAGGTTTCAAATTCAACGGGAATCCAAATTCGGCCATTTGGGGAAGCACAAAGTCAGGAGGTTTAGCAACATTGTCGAAATCTGGATATGTCTGAGTTGGCTTTTTTCTGGCTTTTCTCCATAATTCCACAGTAGATATGGACATGTTAGGCATCACTACAAACGTGAAGAGCTGTAGTATGCAAATCAGGTTTCAAATTCAACGGGAATCCTTATTTGGCCGTTTAGGGACAGCACAAAGTCAGGAGGTTTAGCAACAAATCTGGTTTGTTTGAGTTGGCTTTTTTCTTGGTTTTCTCCATATTTCCACAGTAGATATGGACATGTTGGGAATACCTACAAACATGAAGAGCTGTAGTATCCAAATCAGGTTTCAAATTCAACGGGAATCCATATTTGGCCGTTTGGGGACAGCACAAAGTCAGTAGTTTTAGCAACAAATCTGGAGATGTTTGAGTTGGCATTTTTCTTGGTTTTCTCCATATTTCCACAGTAGATATGGACATGTTGGGCATAGCTACAAACGAGAATAGCTGTAGTATGCAAATCAGGTTTCAAATTCAACGGGAATCGAAATTCGGCCATTTGGGGAAGCGCAAAGTCAGGAGGTTTAGCATCCTAATTGTCGAAATCTGGATTTGTTTGACCTGGCTTTTTTCTGGCTTTTCTCCATAATTCCACAGTAGATATGGACATGTTAGGCATCCCTACAAACGTGAAGAGCTGTAGTATGCAAATTAGGTTTCAAATTCAACGGGAATCCAAATTCGGCCATTTGGGGAAGCGCAAAGTCAGGAGGTTTAGCAACAAATCTGGATATGTTTGAGTTGGCTTTTTTCTGGCTCTTCTCCATAATTCCACAGTAGATATGGACATGTTGGGCATACCTACAAACGTGAAGAGCTGTAGTATGCAAATCAGGTTTGAAATTCAATGGGAATCCAAATTCGGCCAATTTAGGAAGCGAAAAGTCAGGAGGTTTAGCAATAAATCTGGAATTGTTTAAGTTGGCTTTTTTCTTGGTTTTATCCATATTTCCACAGTAGATATGGACATGTTGGGCATCCCTACAAACGTGAAGAGCCATAGTATGCGAATCAGGTTTCAAATTCAACGGGAACCCATATTTGGCCGTTTAGGGACAGCACAAAGTCAGGAGGTTTAGCAACAAATCTGGTTTGTTTGAGTTGGCTTTTTTCTTGGTTTTCTCCATATTTCCACAGTAGATATGGACATGTTGGGAATACCTACAAACATGAAGAGCTGTAGTATGCACATCAGGTTTGAAATTCAACGGGAATCCATATTTGGCTGTTTGGGGACAGCACAAAGTCAGTAGGTTTAGCAACAATTCTGGAGATGTTTGAGTTGGCATTTTTCTTGGTTTTCTCCATATTTCCACAGTAGATATGGACATGTTGGGCATAGCTACAAACGAGAATAGCTGTAGTATGCATATCAGGTTTCAAATTCAAATGGAATCCATATTTGGCAGACTGGGGACAACACAAAGTCAGGAGGTTTAGCAACATCCATCCATCCATCCATCTTCGTCCGCTTATCCGGTATCGGGTCGCGGGTGTAGCAGCTCCAGCAGGGGACCCCAAACTTCCCTTTCCCGAGCCACATTTACCAGCTCCGACTGGGGGATCCCGAGGCGTTCCCAGGCGAGGTTAGAGATATAATCCCTCCACCTAGTCCTGGGTCTTCCCCGAGGCCTCCTCCCAGCTGGACCTGCCTGGAACACCTCCCTAGGGAGGCGCCCAGGGGGCATCCTTACCAGATGCCCAAACCACCTCAACTGGCTCCTTTCAATGCAAAGGAGCAGCGGCTCTACTCTGAGCTCCTCACGGATGACTGAGCTTCTCACCCTATCTCTAAGGGAGACGCCAGCCACCCTCCTGAGGAAACCCATTTCGGCCGCTTGTACCCTGGATCTTGTTCTTTCGGTCATGACCCAGCCTTCATGACCATAGGTGAGGGTAGGAAGGAAAACTGACCGGTAGATTGAGAGCTTTGCCTTCTGGCTCAGCTCTCTTTTCGTCACAACGGTGCGATAAATTGAATGCAATACCGCACCCGCTGCGCCGATTCTCCGGCCAATCTCCCGCTCCATTGTCCCCTCACTCGCGAACAAGACCCCAAGGTACTTGAACTCCTTCACTTGGGGTAAGGACTCATTCCCTACCTGGAGAAGGCACTCCATCGGTTTCCTGCTGAGAACCATGGCCTCCGATTTAGAGGTGCTGATCCTCATCCCAGCCGCTTCACACTCGGCTGCGAACCGATCCAGTGAGTGCTGAAGGTCACAGGCCGATGATGCCATCAGGACCACATCATCTGCAAAAAGCAGCGATGAGATCCCCAGCCCACCGAACTGCAACCCCCCTCCACCCCGACTACGCCTCGATATCCTGTCCATAAATACTACGAACAGAATTGGTGACAAAGCGCAGCCCTGGCGGAGGCCAACTTTCACTTGAAACGAGTCCGACTTACTGCCGAGAACCCTGACACAGCTCTCGCTTTGGTCGTACAGAGATTGGATGGCCCTGAGAAGGGACCCCCTCACCCCATACTCCCCCAGCACCTCCCACAGTATCTCCCGGGGTACCCGGTCATACGCCTTCTCCAGATCCACAAAGCACATGTAGACCGGTTGGGCATACTCCCAGGCTCCCTCCAGGATCCTTGCGAGAGTAAAGAGCTGGTCCGTTGTTCCACGACCAGGACGGAATCGGCATTGTTCCTCTTCAACCTGAGGTTTGACTATCGACCGAACCCTCCTTTCCAGCACCTTGGAGTAGACTTTACCGGGGAGGCTGAGAAGTGTGATACCCCTGTAATTGGCACACACCCTCTGGTCCCCCTTTTTGAAAAGGGGAACCACCACCCCGGTCTGCCACTCCTTAGGCACCGTCCCAGACTTCCACGCAATGTTGAAGAGGACTGTCAACCAAGACAACCCCTCCACACCCAGAGCTTTAAGCATTTACGGACGGATCTCATCAATCCCTGGAGCTTTGCCACTGTGGAGTTGTTTAACCACCTCAGCAACTTCCACCAGGGAAATTGACGACAATCCCGCATCATCCTCCGGCTCTGCCTCTACCATAGAGGGCGTATTAGTCGGATTTAGGAGTTCCTCAAAGTGCTCCTTCCACCGCCCTATTACCTCCTCAGTTGAGGTCAACAGCGTCCCATCCTTACTGTACACAGCTTGGATGGTTCCCCGCTTCCCCCTCCTGAGGTGGCGAACGGTTTTCCAGAAGCACCTTGGTGCCGACCGAAAGTCCTTCTCCATGTCTTCTCCGAACTTCTCCCACACCCGCTGCTTTGCCTCTTTCACGGCAGAGGCTGCAGCCCTTCGGTACCTTGCAACTGCCTCCGGAGCCCTCCGGGATAACATATCCCGGAAAGACTCCTTCTTCAGTCGGACGGCTTCCCTGACCACCGGTGTCCACCACGGTGTTCGTGGGTTACCGCCCCTTGAGGCACCTAAGACCCTAAGACCACAGCTCTTCGCCGCAGCTTCAGCAATGGAAACTTTGAACATTGTCCACTCGGGTTCAATGCCCCCAGCCTCCACAGGGATGCACGAAAAGCTCCGCCGGAGGTGTGAGTTGAAAGTCTGTCGGACAGAGGCCTCCTCCAGACGTTCCCAATTTACCCGCACTACCCGTTTGGGCTTACCAGGTCTGTCCAGAGTCTTCCCCCACCCTCTGACCCAACTCACCACCAGATGGTGATCGGTTGACAGCTCCGCCCCTCTCTTCACCCGAGTGTCCAAAACATACGGCCTCAGATCAGATGAAACGATTATAAAATTGATCATTGACCTTTGGCCTAGGGTGCTCTGGTACCAGGTACACTTATGAGCATCCCTATGTTCGAACATGGTGTTCGTTATAGACAATCCATGACTAGCACAGAAGTCCAACAACAAACAACCACTCTGGTTTAGATCAGGGAGGCCGTTCCTCCCAATCACGCCTCTCCATGTGTCTCCATCATTGCCCACGTGCGCGTTGAAGTCCCCCAGCAGAACGATGGAGTCTCCCACTGGAGCCCCATACAGGACTCCATTCAAGGTCTCCAAGAAGGCCGAATACTCCGAACTCTTGTTTGGTGCATATGCACAAACAAGAGTCAGAGTTTTCCCCCCCACCAGCCGCAGGCGTAGGGAGGCGACCCTCTCGTCCACCGGGGTAAACTCCAACATAGCGGCGCTCAACCGGGGGCTTGTGAGTATCCCCACACCCGCCCGGCGCCTCACACCCTGGGCAACTCCGGAGAAGAAAAGAGTCCAACCCCTATCCAGGAGTACGGTTCCAGAACCGAGACTGTGCGTAGAGGTAAGCCCCACCAGATCTAACCGGTAGCGCTCCACCTCCCGCACCAGTTCCGGTTCCTTCCCCCACAGAGAGGTGACATTCCACGTCCCCAGAGCCAGCGTCTGCTGCCCGGGTCTGGTCCGTCGAGGCCCCTGACCTTCACTGCCACCCATGTGGCAATGCACCCGACCCCAGCGGTTCCTCCCACAGGTGGTGGGCCCATGGGCTGGAGAGACGGATGCCACGTAGCTTTTTCGGGCTGTGCCCGACCGGGCTCCGTGGCAAACCCGGCCACCAGACGCTCGCCAACGAGCCCTCCGTCTGGGCCTGGCTCCAGACGGGGGCCCCGGGCTTCCTCCGGGCAGGGTCACTCCATCCCTTCCTCGATCTCTCATAGGGTTTTTGAACCATTCTTTGTCTGGCCCCTCACCTGAGACCACTTTGCCTTGGGAGACCCTACCAGGAGCACAAGGCTCCAGACAACACAGCCCTCAAGTTCATAGGGACACACAAACCTCTCCACCACGATAAGGTGATGGTTCCCGGAGAAGGGTTTAGCAACATAATTGTCAAAATCTGGATTTGTTTGAGTTGGCTTTTTTTCTGGCTTTTCTCCATAATTCCACAGTAGATGTGGACATGTTGGGCATACCTACAAACGTGAAGAGCTGTATCATGGGAATCAGGTTTCAAATTCAACGGGAATTGATATTTGGCCGTTTGTGGACAGCAAAAAATCAGGAGGTTTAGCAACATAATTGTCGAAATCTGGATTTGTTTGAGCTGGCTTTTTCTGGCTTTTCTCCATAATTCCACAGTAGATATGGACATGTTAGGCATCCCTACAAACGTGAAGAGCTGTAGTATGCGAATCAGGTTTCATATTCAACGGGAATCCATATTTGGCCGTTGGCTGGACAGCACAAAGTCAGGAGTTTTAGCAACATAATTGTCGAAATCTGGATTTGTTTGAGTTGGATTTGTTATTGTTTTTCTCCATATTTCCACAGTAGATATGGACATGTTCGGTATCCCTACAAACGTGAAGACCTTTAGTATGCGAATCAGGTTTCAAATTCAACCGGAATCCATATTTGGCCATTTGGGGACAGCACAAAGTCAGTAGGTTTAGCAACAAATCTGGAGATGTTTGAGTTGGCATTTTTCTTGGTTTTCTCCATATTTCCACAGTAGATATGGACATGTTGGGCATCCCTACAAACGTGAAGAGCTGTAGTATGCGAATCAGGTTTCAAATTCAACGGGAATCCATATTTGGCCATTTAGGGACAGCACAAAGTCAGGAGGTTTAGCAACATAATTGTCAAAATCTGGATTTGTTTGAGCTGGCTTTTTTCTGGCTTTCATCCATAATTCCACAGTAGATATGGACATGTTGGGCATCCCTACAAACGTGAAGAGCTGTAGTATGCAAGTAAGGTTTCAAATTCAACGGGAATTCAAATTTGGCCGTTTGGGGAAGAGAAAAATCAGGAGGTTTAGCAATAAATCTGGATTTGTTTGAGTTTTCTTTTTTCTAGCTTTTCTCCATAATTCCACAGTAGATATGGACATGTTTGACATACCTACAAATGTGAAGAGCTGTAGTATGCGAATCAGGTTTCAAATTCAACGGGAATCCATATTTGGCTGTTAGGGGTCAGCACAAAGTCAGGAGGTTTAGCAGTAAATCTGGATTTGTTTGAGCTGGCTTTTTATCTGGCTTTTCTCCATAATTCCACAGTAGATATGGACATGTTGGGCATACCTAAAAACGTGAAGAGCTGTAGTATGCAAATCAGGTTTCAAATTCAACAGGAATCCATATTTGGCCATTTAGGAACAGCACAAAATCAGGAGGTTTAGCAACAAATCTGGATTTGTTTGAGTTGGCTTTTTTCTTGGTTTTCCCCATATTTACACAGTAGATATGGACATGTTGGGCATCCCTACAAACGTGAAGAGCTGTAGTATGTGAATGAAGTTTCAAATTCAACGGGAATCCATATTTGGCCGTTTAAGTACAGCACAAAGTCAGGAGGTTTAGCAACATAATTGTCGAAATCTGGATTTGTTTGATTTGGCTTTTTTCTGGATTTCTCCATAATTCCACAGTAGATATGGATATGTTGGGCATCCCTACAAACGTGAAGAGCTGTAGTATGCAAATCAGATTTCAAATTCAACGGGAATCCAAATTCGGCCATTTGGGGAAGCGCAAAGTCAGGAGGTTTAGCAACAAATCTGGATTTGTTTGAGTTGGCTTTTTTCTGGCTCTTCTCCATAATTCCACAGTAGATATGGACATGTTGGGCATACCTACAATCCTGAAGAGCTGTAGTATGCGAATCAGGTTTCAAATTCAACGGGAATCCATATTTGGCTGTTTGGGGACAGCATAAAATCAGGAGGTTTAGCAACAAATCTGGATTTGTTTGAGTTGGCTTTTTTCTTGGTTTTCTCCATATTTCCACAGTAGATATGGATATGTTTGGCATCCCTACAAACGTGAAGAGCTGCAGTATGTGAATTAGGTTTCAAATTCAATGGGAACCCATATTTGGCCGTTTGGGGACAGCACAAAGTCAGGAGGTTTAGCAACATAATTGTCGAAATCTGGATTTGTTTGAGTTGGCTTTTTTCTGGTTTTCTCCATAATTCCACAGTAGATATGGATATGTTGGGCATCCCTACAAACGTGAAGAGCTGTAGTATGCAAATCAGATTTCAAATTCAACGGGAATCCAAATTCGGCCATTTGGGGAAGCGCAAAGTCAGGAGGTTTAGCAACAAATCTTGATTTGTTTGAGTTGGCTTTTTTCTGGCTCTTCTCCATAATTCCACAGTAGATATGGACATGTTGGGCATACCTACAATCCTGAAGAGCTGTAGTATGCGAATCAGGTTTCAAATTCAACGGGAATCCATATTTGGCTGTTTGGGGACAGCATAAAGTCAGGAGGTTTAGCAACAAATCTGGATTTGTTTGAGTTGGCTTTTTTCTTGGTTTTCTCCATATTTCCACAGTAGATATGGATATGTTTGGCATCCCTACAAACGTGAAGGGCCGTAGTATGCAAATTAGGTTTCAAATTCAACGGCAATCCAAATTCGGCCATTTGGGGAAGCGCAAAATCAGGAGGTTTAGCAACAAATCTGGATTTGTTTGAGTTTTCTTTTTTCTGGCTTTTCTCCATAATTCCACAGTAGATATGGACATGTTGGGCATAGCTACAAACGTGAAGAGCTGTAGTATGCGAATCATGTTTCAAATTCAACGGCAATCCAAATTCGGCCATTTGGGGAAGCTCAAAATCAGGAGGTTTAGGAACAAATCTGTATTTGTTTGAGTTAGATTTTTTCTTGGTTTTCTCCATATTTCCACAGTAGATATGGACATGTTGGGCATCCCTACAAACGTGAAGAGCTGTAGTATGCAAATCAGGTTTCAAATTCAACGGGAATCGATATTTGGCCGTTTGGGGACAGCACAAATTCAGGAGGTTTAGCAACATAATTGTCGAAATCTGGATTTGTTTGAGTTGGATTTTTTCTGGCTTTTCTCCATAATTCCACAGTAGATATGGACATTTTGGGCATCCCTACAAACGTGAAGAGCCGTAGTATGCAAATTAGGTTTCAAATTCAACGGGAATCCAAAGTTGGCCGTTTGGGGAAGCACAAAATCAGGAGGTTTAGCAACAAATCTGGATTTGTTTGAGTTGGCTTTTTTCTTGGTTTTCTCCATATTTCCACAGTAGATATGGATATGTTTGGCATCCCTACAAACGTGAAGAGCCGTCGTATGCAAATCAGGTTTCAAATTCAACGGGAATCGATATTTGGCCATTTGTGGACAGCACAAAATCAGGAAGTGTAGCAACATAATTGTCGAAATCTGGATTTGTTTGAGTTGTCTTTTTTCTTGGTTTTCTTCATATTTCCACAGTAGATATGGACATGTTGGGCATCCCTACAAATGTGAAGAGCCGTAGTATGCAAATCTGGTTTCAAATTCAACGGGAATCCATATTTGGCCGTTTAAGTACAGCACAAAGTCAGGAGGTTTAGCAACATAATTGTCGAAATCTGGATTTGTTTGATTTGGCTTTTTTCTGGTTTTCTCCATAATTCCACAGTAGATATGGATATGTTGGGCATCCCTACAAACGTGAAGAGCTGTAGTATGCAAATCAGATTTCAAATTCAACGGGAATCCAAATTCGGCCATTTGGGGAAGCGCAAAGTCAGGAGGTTTAGCAACAAATCTGGATTTGTTTGAGTTGGCTTTTTTCTGGCTCTTCTCCATAATTCCACAGTAGATATGGACATGTTGGGCATACCTACAATCCTGAAGAGCTGTAGTATGCGAATCAGGTTTCAAATTCAACGGGAATCCATATTTGGCTGTTTGGGGACAGCATAAAGTCAGGAGGTTTAGCAACAAATCTGGATTTGTTTGAGTTGGCTTTTTTCTTGGTTTTCTCCATATTTCCACAGTAGATATGGATATGTTTGGCATCCCTACAAACGTGAAGAGCCGTAGTATGCAAATCAGGTTTCAAATTCAACGGCAATCCAAATTCGGCCATTTGGGGAAGCGCAAAATCAGGAGGTTTAGCAACAAATCTGGATTTGTTTGAGTTTTCTTTTTTCTGGCTTTTCTCCATAATTCCACAGTAGATATGGACATGTTGGGCATAGCTACAAACGTGAAGAGCTGTAGTATGCGAATCATGTTTCAAATTCAACGGCAATCCAAATTCGGCCATTTGGGGAAGCTCAAAATCAGGAGGTTTAGGAACAAATCTGTATTTGTTTGAGTTAGATTTTTTCTTGGTTTTCTCCATATTTCCACAGTAGATATGGACATGTTGGGCATCCCTACAAACGTGAAGAGCTGTAGTATGCAAATCAGGTTTCAAATTCAACGGGAATCGATATTTGGCCGTTTGGGGACAGCACAAAGTCAGGAGGTTTAGCAACATAATTGTCGAAATCTGGATTTGTTTGAGTTGGATTTTTTCTGGCTTTTCTCCATAATTCCACAGTAGATATGAACATTTTGGGCATCCCTACAAACGTGAAGAGCCGTAGTATGCAAATTAGGTTTCAAATTCAACGGGAATCCAAAGTTGGCCGTTTGGGGAAGCACAAAATCAGGAGGTTTAGCAACAAATCTGGATTTGTTTGAGTTGGCTTTTTTCTTGGTTTTCTCCATATTTCCACAGTAGATATGGATATGTTTGGCATCCCTACAAAAGTGAAGAGCCGTCGTATGCAAATCAGGTTTCAAATTCAACGGGAATCGATATTTGGCCATTTGTGGACAGCACAAAGTCAGGAAGTGTAGCAACATAATTGTCGAAATCTGGATTTGTTTGAGTTGTCTTTTTTCTTGGTTTTCTTCATATTTCCACAGTAGATATGGACATGTTGGGCATCCCTACAAATGTGAAGAGACGTAGTATGCAAATCAGGTTTCAAATTCAATGGGAACCCATATTTGGCCGTTTAAGGACAGCACGAAGTCAGGAGGTTTAGCAACATGATTGTCGAAATCTGGATTTGTTTGAGCTGGCTTTTTTTCTGGCTTTTCTCCATACTTCCATAGTAGATATGGACATGTTGGGCATCCCTACAAACATGAAGAGCCAAAGTATGCAAATTAGGTTTCAAATTCAACGGAAATCCAAATTCTACCATTTGGGGAATCACAAAGTCAGGAGGTTTAGCAACATAATTGTCAAAATCTGGATTTGTTTGAGTTGGCTTTTTTTTGGCTTTTCTCCATAATTCCACAGTAGATATGGACATGTTTGACATACCTACAAATGTGAAGAGCTGTAGTATGATAATCAGGTTTCAAATTCAACGGGAATCCATATTTGGCCATTTAGGGACAGCACAAAGTCATGAGGTTTAGCAACAAAACTGGAATTGTTTGAGTTGGATTTTTTCTGGCTTTTCTCCATATTTCCACAGTAGATATGGACATGTTGGGCATCCCTACAAACGTGAAGAGCCGTAGTATGCAAATCAGGTTTCAAATTCAACGGGAATCGATATTTGGCCGTTTGTGGACAGCACAAATTCAGGAGTTTTAGCAACATAATTGTCAAAATCTGGATTTGTTTGAGCTGGCTTTTTTCTGGCTTTTCTCTATAATTCCACAGTAGATATGGACATATTTGACATACCTACAAATGGGAAGAGCTGTAGTATGCGAATCAGGTTTCAAATTCAACGGGAATCCATATTTGGCTGTTAGGGGTCAGCACAAATTCAGGAGGTTTAGCAACAAATCTGGATTTGTTTGAGTTGGCTTTTTTCTTGGTATTCGCCATATTTCCACAGTAGATATAGACATGTTGGGCATCCCTACAAACGTGAAGAGCCGTAGTATGCAAATCAGGTTTCAAATTCAACGGGAATCGATATTTGGCCGTTTGTGGACAGCACAAAGTCAGGAAGTGAAGCAACATAATTGTCGAAATCTGGATTTGTTTGAGTTGGCTTTTTTCTTGGTTTTCTCCATATTTCCACAGTAGATATGGACATGTTGGGCATCGCTACAAACTTGAAGTGCCGTAGTATGCAAATTAGGTTTCAAATTCAACCGGAATCCAAATTCAGCCATTTGGGGAAGCGCAAAGTCAGGAGGTTTAGCAGCAAATCTGGATTTGTTTGAGCTGGCTTTTTTTCTGGATTATCTCCATAATTCCACAGTAGATATGGACATGTTTGGCATACCAACAAACGTGAAGAACTGTAGTATGCGAATCAGGTTTCAAATTCAAGGGGAATCCATATTTGGCCATTTGGGAACAGCACAAAGTCAGGAGGTTTAGCAACATAATTGTCAAAATCTGGATTTGTTTGAGTTGGCTTTTTTCTGGCTTTTCTCCATAATTCCACAGTAGATATGGATATGTTGGGCATCCCTACAAACGTCAAGAGCTGTTGTATGCAAATCAGGTTTCAAATTCAACGGGAATCCATATTTGGCCGTTTAGGGACAGCACAAATTCAGGAGGTTTAGCAACAAATCTGGATTTGTTTGAGTTGGCTTTTTTCTGGCTCTTCTCAATAATTCCACAGTAGATATAGACATGTTGGGCATACGTACAAACCTGAAGAGCTGTAGTATACGAATCAATTTTCAAATTCAACGGGAATCCATATTTGGCCGTTTAGGGACAGCAAAAAGTCAGGAGGTTTAGTAACAAATCTGGATTTGTTTGAGTTGGCTTTTTTCTTGGTTTTCTCCATATTTCCACAGTAGATATGGACATGTTGGGCATCCCTAAAAACGTGAAGACCTGTATTATGCGAATGAGGTTTCAAATTCAATGGGAATCCATATTTGGCCGTTTAGGGACAGCACAAAGTCAGGAGGTTTAGCAACATAATTGTCGAAATCTGGATTTGTTTGAGTTGGCTATTTTCTGGCTTTCCTCCATAATTCCACAGTAGATATGGATATGTTGGGCATATCTACAAACATGAGGAGCTTTCGTATGCGAATCAGGTTTCAAATTCAACGCATTCCATATTTGGCCGTTTGGGGACAGCACAAAGTCAGGAGGTTTAGCAAACAATCTGGATTTGTTTGAGTTGGATTTTTTTCTGGCTTTTCTCCATATTTCAACAGTAGATATGGACATGTTGGGCATCCCTACAAACGTGAAGACCTGTATTATGCGAATGAGGTTTAAAATTCAACGGGAATCGATATTTGGCCGTTTGGGGACAGCACAAAGTCAGGAGTTTTAGCAACATAATTGTTGAAATCTGGATTTGTTTTAGTTGGCTTTTTTCTGGCTTTTCTCCATAATTCCATAGTAGATATGGACATGTTAGGCATCCCTACAAACGAGAAGAGCTGTAGTATGCAAATTAGGTTTCAAATTCAACGGGAATCCAAATTCTGCCATTTGGGGAAGCACAAAGTCAGGAGGTTTAGCAGTAAATCTGGATTTGTTTGAGCTGGCTTTTTATCTGGCTTTTCTCCATAATTCCACAGTAGATATGGACATGTTGGGCATACCTACAAACGTGAAGAGCTGTAGTATGCAAATCAGGTTTCAAATTCAAATGGAATCCATATTTGGCAGACTGGGGACAACACAAAGTCAGGAGGTTTAGCAACATAATTGTCAAAATCTGGATTTGTTTGAGTTGGCTTTTTTCTGGCTTTTCTCCATAATTCCACAGTAGATATGGACATGTTGGGCAAACCTACAAACATGAAGAGCTGTAGTTTGCAAATCAGGTTTCAAATTCAATGGGAATCCATATTTGGCCGTCTGGGGACAACACAAAATCAGGAGGTTTAGCAACATAATTGTCGAAATCTGGATTTTTTTGAGTTGTCTTTTTTCTGGCTTTTCTCCATAATTATACAGTAGATTTGGACATGTTGGGCATAGCTACAAATGTGAAGAGCTGTAGTATGCAAATCAGGTTTCAAATTCAATGGGAACCCATATTTGGCCGTTTAAGGACAGCACGAAGTCAGGAGGTTTAGCAACATGATTGTCAAAATCTGGATTTGTTTGAGCTGGCTTTTTTCTGGCTTTTCTCCATACTTCCATAGTAGATATGGACATGTTGGGCATCCCTACAAACGTGAAGAGCCAAAGTATGCAAATTAGGTTTCAAAATCAACGGAAATCCAAATTCTACCATTTGGGGAAGCACAAAGTCAGGAGGTTTATCAGCAAATCTGGATTTGTTTGAGCTGGCTTTTTTTCTGGCTTTTCTCCATAATTCCACAGTAGATATGGACATGTTGGGCAAACCTACAAACATGAAGAGCTGTAGTATGCAAATCAGGTTTCAAATTCAACGGGAATCCATATTTGGCCATTTAGGAACAGCACAAAGTCAGGAGGTTTAGCAACATATCTCGATTTGTTTAAGTTGGCTTTTTTCTTGGATTTTTCCATATTTCCACAGTAGATATGGACATGTTGGGCATAACTACAAACGTGAAGACCTGTATCATGCGAATGAGGTTTCAAATTCAACGGGAATCCATATTTGTCCGTCTGGGGACAACACAAAGTCAGGAGGTTTAGCAACATACTTGTCGAAATCTGGATTCGTTTGAGTTGGCTTTTTTCTGGCTTTTCTCCATAATTCCACAGTAGATAGGGACATGTTTGGCATACATACAAAGTTGAAGAGCTGTATTATGCAAATCAGGTTTCAAATTCAAATGGAATCCATATTTGGCCATTTGGGGAACCACAAAATCAGGAGGTTTAGCAACAAATCTGGATTTGTTTGATTTGGCTTTTTTTCTGGCTTTTCTCCATATTTCCACAGAATATATGGACATGTCGGGCATCGCTACAAATGTGAAGAGCCGTAGTATGCAAATCAGGTTTCAAATTCAATGGGAACCCATATTTGGCCGTTTGGGGACAGCACAAAGTCAGGAGGTTTAGCAACATAAATATCGAAATCTGGATTTGTTTGAGCTGGCTTTTTTCTGGCTTTTCTCCATAATTCCACCGTAGATATGGACATGTTGGCCATACCTACAAACGTGAAGAGCTGTAGTGTGCGAATTAGGTTTCAAATTCAACGGGAATCCATATTTGGCTGTTTGGGGACAGCACAAAGTCAGGAGGTTTAGCAACAAATCTGGATTTTTTTGAGTTGGCTTTTTTCATGGTATTCGCCATTTTTCCACAGTAGATAGGGACATGTTGGGCATCCCTACAAAGGTGAAGAGCCATAGTATGCAAATCAGGTTTCAAATTCAACGGGAATCCAAATTCGTCCACTTGGGGAAGCGCAAAGTCAGGAGGTTTAGCAATAAATCTGGATTTTTTTGAGTTGGCTTTTTTCTTGGTTTTCTCCATTTTTCCACAGTAGATATGGACATGTTGGGCATCGCTACAAATGTGAAGATCCGTAGTATGCAAATCAGGATTCAAATTCAATGGGAACCCATATTTGGCCGTTTGGGGACAGCACAAAATCAGGAGGTTTAGCAACATAAATGTCGAAATCTGGATTTGTTTGAGCTGGCTTTTTTCTGGCTTTTCTGCATAATTCCACAGTAGATATGGACATGTTGGGCATACCTACAAACGTGAAGAGCTGTAGCATGCAAATCAGGTTTCATATTCAACGGGAATCCATATTTGGCCGTCTAGGGACAACACAAAATCCGGATGTTTAGCAACAAATCTGGATTTGTTTGACTTGGCTTTTTTCTGGCTTTTCTCCATAATTCCACAGTAGATATGGACATGTTGGGCATACCTACAAACGTGAAGAGCTGTAGTATGCGAATCAGTTTTAAAATTCAACGGTAATCGACTTTTGGCCGTTTGGGGACAGCACAAATTCAGGAGGTTTAGCAACAAATCTGGATTTGTTTGATTTGGATTTTTTCTTGGTTTTCTCCATTTTTCCACAGTAGATATGGACATGTTGGGCATCCCTACAAATGTGAAGAGCTGTAGTATGCAAATTAGGTTTCAAATTCAACGGGAATCCAAATTCGGCCATTTGGGGAAGCGCAAAGTCAGGAGGTTTAGCAACAAATCTGGATTTGTTTGAGTTAGTCTTTTTCTGGCTTTTCTCCATAATTCCACAGTAGATATGGACATGTTGGGCATCCCTATAAACGTGAAGAGCTGTAGTATGCGAATCAGGTTTCAAATTCAACTGGATCTATTTTGGCCGTTTGGGGACAGAACAAAGTCAGGAGGTTTAGCAACAAATCTGGATTTGTTTGAGTTGTCTTCTTTCTTTGTTTTCTCCATATGTCAACAGTAGATATGGACATTTTAGGCATCCTTACAAACGTGTAGAGCTGTAGTATGCAAATTGGTTTTCAAATTCAACGGGAATCCATATTTAGCCGTTTGGGGACAGCACAAAGTCAGGAGGTTTAGCTACAAATCTGGATTTGTTTGAGTTGTCTTCTTTCTTTGTTTTCTCCATATGTCAACAGTAGATATGGACATTTTAGGCATCCGTACAAACGTGTAGAGCTGTAGTATGCAAATTGGTTTTCAAATTCAACGGGAATCCATATTTAGCCGTTTGGGGACAGCACAAAGTCAGGAGGTTTAGCAACAAATCTGGATTTGTTTTAGTTGGCTTTTTTCTGGCTTTTCTCCATAATACCACAGTAGACATGGATACGTTGGGCATACCTACACACGTGAAGAGCTGTAATATGCGAATCAGGCTTCAAAATCAACGGGAACCCATATTTTGCCGTCTGGGGACAACACGAAGTCAGGAGGTTTAGCAACATATTTGTCAAAATATGGATTTGTTTGAGCTGGCTTTTTTCTGACTTTACTCCATGATTCCACACTAGATATGGACATTTTAGGCATACCTACAAACTCGAAGAGCTGTAGTATGTGAATCACGTTTCAAATTTTACGGGAACCCATATTTGGCCGTTTGGGGACAGCACAAAGTCAGGAGGTTTAGCAAAATAATTGACGAAATCTGGATTTGTTTGAGCTGGCTTTTTTCTGGCTTTTCTCCATAATTCCACAGTAGATATGGACATGTTGGGTATCCCTACAAACGTGAAGAGCTGTAGTATATGAATCAGGTTTCAAATTCAACGGGAATCCATATTTGGCCGTTTGGGGACTGCACTAATCCAGCAGGTTTAGTAACATAATTGTCGAAATCTGGATTTGTTTGAGTTGGCTTTTTTCTTGGTTTTCTCCATAATTCCACAGTAGATATGGACATGTTGGGCATACCTACAAATGGGAAGAGCTGTAGTATGTGAATCACGTTTCAAATTTTACGGGAACCTATATTTGGCCGTTTGGGGACAGCACAAAGTCAGGAGGTTTAGCAACAAATCTGGATTTGTTTGAGTTGGTTTTTTTCTGGCTTTTCTCCATAATTCCACAGTAGATATGGACATGTTGGGCATACCTAAAAACGTGAAGAGCTGTAGCATGCAAATCAGGTTTCAAATTCAACGAGAATCTATATTTGGCCGTCTGGGGACAACACAATGTCAGGAGGTTTAGCAACATAATTGTCTAAATCTGGATTTGTTTGAGTTGTCTTTTTACTTTGCTTTCTCCATATGTCAACAGTAGATATGGACATATTGGGCATACCTACAAACGTGAAGAGCTGTAGTATGCGAATCAGGTTTCAAATTCAACGGGATCCATGTTAGCCGTTTCGGGACAGCACAAAGTCAGGAGGTTTAACAACAAATCTGGATTTGTTTGAGTTGGTTTTTTTCTTGGTTTTCTCCATATTTCCACAGTAGATATGGACATGTTGGGCATCCCTACAAACGTGAAGAGCTGTAGTATGCGAATCAGGTTTCAAAATCAAGGGGAACCCATATTTGGCCGTCTTGGGACAACACAAAGTCAGGATGTTTAGCAACATAATTGTCAAAATCTGGATTTGTTTGAGTTGGCTTTGTTCTTGGTTTTCTCCATATTTCCACAGTAGATATGGACATTTTAGGCATCCCAACAAACGTGAAGAGCTGTAGTATGCAAATTAGGTTTCAAATTAAACGGGAATCCATATTAGCCGTTTGGGGACAGCACAAAGTCAGGAGGTTTAACAACAAATCTGGATTTGTTTAAGTTGTTTATTTTCTTGGTTTTCTCCATATTTCCACAGTAGATATGGACATGTTGGGCATCCCTACAAACGTTAAGAGCTGTTGCATGCAAATCAGGTTTCAAATTCAACGGGAATCCATATTTGGCTGTCTGGGGACAACACAATGTCAGGAGGTTTAGCAACATAATTGTCAAAATATGGATTTGTTTAAGTTGGCTTTTTTTCTGGCTTTTCTCCATAATTCCACAGTAGATATGGACATGTTGGGCATACATACAGACGTGAAGAGCTGTAGTATGCAAATCAGGTTTCAAATTCAACCGGAATCCATATTTGGCCGTTTATGGACAGCACAAAGTCACGAGGTTTAGCCACATAATTTTCGGTAGAACTTTATAATAACTATCCATAATTCATCATTTATTAAGCACCAGTTAACTATTAGTTAATTGTTTGTTCATCATTACTTATTAATTGTTCATACATAGTTCATCATGAGTAAAGCATTTGTTCACAGTTATAAATGTTTTGTTCACAGTAAATAAGCCTATCTTGAAAAATATGTTTGTAAGTAGATGATTTATACTTGATAGATAATGAAACAACCATTTGTAAATGAAATAATTTTCGCATTATTAACTCGGTACTCAAGAACATAAAAGGTCATTTAAAACTAGGAAGTTAATGATTAACAGACTATTTAAACTACATGAGTTGAAATATAGCTTTAGTGGACATTTAAGCCTTTAATTTTAAAATCCTATTTCAGAATAGTCTGATATTAACCAGTGACAGTCTAGGATGTGTATACTATCACCCTGACATGAAATGCATTAGGCTAAACAGGAGGTTTCGTTTTTAGAGCAACCTTTAAGAGTTACAATAGGGCTTTAATTAGCAGCCTGAAAAAGAGTTGAAATATAGCTTTAGTGGACATTTAAGACTTTAATTTTAAAATCTGACATCAGAATAGACGTATATTACCCAGAGACTCTCTGGGATTTATATACTGTCACGCTGAGGTGAAATGAGTTTGGCTAAACAGGAGGTTTCCTTTTCAGAGCAGCCTGAAAAAGAGTTACAATATGGCTTTAATTAGCAGCCTGAAAAAGAGTTGAAATATAGCTTTAGTGGACATTTAAGCCTTTAATTTTAAAATCCTATTTCAGAATAGTCTGATATTAACCAGGGACAGTCTGGGATGTGTATACTATCACCCTGACTTGAAATGCATGTGCTTAAAAAGGCGGTTTTGTTTTTAGAGCAGACTTTAAGAGTTACAATATGGCTTTAATTAGCAGCCTGAAAAAGAGTTGAAATATAGCTTTAGCGGACATTTAAGCCTTTAACTTTAAAATCTGACATCAGAATAGACGTATATTACCCACAGACTCTCTGGGATTTATATACTGTCACGCTGAGGTGAAATGAGTTTGGCTAAACAGGAGGTTTCCTTTTTAGAGCAGCCTGAAAAAGAGTTACATGTGGCTTTAATTAGCAGCCTGAAAAATAGTTGAAATATGGCTTTAGTGGACATTTAAGTCTTTATTTTTAAAATCCTATTTCAGAATAGTCTGATATTAAACAGTGACAGTCTGGGATGTGTATACTATCACCCTGACGTGAAATGCGTTAGGCTAAACAGGAGGTTTTGTTTTTAGAGCAGCCTTTAAGAGTTACAATATTGCTTTAATTAGCAGCCTGAACAAGAGTTTAAATATAGCTTTAGTGGACATTTAAGCCTTTAAATTTAAAATCTGACATCAGAATAGTCCTATATTACCCAGAGACTCTCTGGGATTTATATACTGTCACGCTGAGTTGAAATGAGTTTGGCTAAACAGGGGGTTTCGTTTTTAGAGCAGCCCGAAAAAGAGTTACAATATGGCTTTAAGTAGCAGCTTGAAAAGAGTTGAAATATAGCTTTAGTGGACATTTAAGCCTTTAATTTTAAAACCCTATTTCAGAATAGTCTGATATTAACCAGAGACAGGCTGGGATGTGTATACTATCACCCTGACGTGAAATGCATGTGGCTAAACAGGAGGTTTCGTTTTTAGACTAGCCTTTAAGAGTTACAATATGGCTTTAATTAGCAGCCTGAAAAAGAGTTGAAATATAGCTTTAGTGGACATTTAAGCCTTTAATTTTAAAATCTGACATCAGAATAGTCCTATATTACCCAGAGACTCTCTGAGCTATATATACTGTCACGCTGAGGTGAAATGAGTTTGGCGAAACAGGTTTCCTTTTTAGAGCAGCCTTTAAGAGTTACAATATGTCTTCATTTAGCAGCATGAAAACGAGTTGAAATATAGCTTTAGTGGACATTTAAGCCTTTAATTTTAAAATCCTATTTCAGAATAGTCTGATATTAACCAGTGACAGTCTGGGATGTGTATACTATCACCCTGACTCAAATGCATTAGGCTAAACATTTTTTTTCGTTTTTAGAGCAGCCTTTAAGAGTTACAATATGGCTTTAAGTAGCAGCTTGAAAAGAGTTGAAATATAGCTTTAGTGGACATTTTAGCCTTTACTTTTAAAACCCTATTTCAGAATAGTTTGATATTAACCAGGGACAGTCTGGGATGTGTATACTATCACCCTAACATGAAATGCATGTGGCTAAACAGGAGGTTTTGTTTTTAGAGCAGCCTTTAAGAGTTACAATATAGCTTTAATTAGCACCCTGAAAAAGAGTTGAAATATAGCTTTAGTGGACATTTAAGCCTTTAAATTTAAAATCTGACATCAGAATAGTCCTATATTACCCAGAGACTCTCTGGATTATATATACTGTCAAGCTGAGGTGAAATGAGTTTGGCTAAACAGGGGGTTTCGTTTTTAGAGCAGACCGAAAAAGAGTTACAATATGGCTTTAAGTAGCAGCTTGAAAAGAGTTGAAATATAGCTTTAGTGGACATTTAAGCCTTTAATTTTAAAACCCTATTTCAGAATAGTCTGATATTAACCAGTGACAGTCTGGGATGTGTATACTATCACCCTGACGTGAAATGCATGTGGCTAAACAGGAGGTTTCGTTTTTAGACTAGCCTTTAAGAGTTACAATATGGCTTTAATTAGCAGCCTGAAAAAGAGTTGAAATATAGCTTTAGTGGACATTTAAGCCTTTAATTTTAAAATCTGACATCAGAATAGTCCTATATTACCCAGAGACTCTCTGGGATTTATATACTGTCACGCTGAGTTGAAATAAGTTTGGCTAAACAGGGGGTTTCGTTTTTAGAGCATCCCGAAAAAGAGTTACAATATGGCTTTAATTAGCAGCTTGAAAAGAGTTGAAATATAGCTTTAGTGGACATTTAAGCCTTTAATTTTAAAACTCTATTTCAGAATAGTCTGATATTAACCAGTGACAGGCTGGGGTGTGTATACTATCACCCTGACGTGAAATGCATGTGGCTAAACAGGAGGTTTCGTTTTTAGACTAGCCTTTAAGAGTTACAATATGGCTTTAATTAGCAGCCTGAAAAAGAGTTGAAATATATCTTTAGTGGACATTTAAGCCTTTAATTTTAAAATCTGACATCAGAATAGACCTATATTAGACAGAGACTCTCTGGGATATATATACTGTAACGTTGAGGTGAAATGCATGTGGCTAAACAGGATGTTTTGTTTTTAGAGCAGCCTTTAAGAGTTACAATATGGCTTTAATTAGCAGCCTGAAAAAGAGTTGAAATATAGCTTTAGTGGACATTTAAGCCTTTAATTTTAAAATCTGACATCAGAATAGTCCTATATTACCCAGAGACTCTCTGGGATATATATATATTGTCAAGCTGAGGTGAAATGAGTTGGGCTAAACAGGAGGTTTCATTTCTAGAGCTGCCTGCAAAAGAGTTACGATACGGCTTTAATTAGCAGCCTGAAAAAGAGTTGAAATATAGCTTTAGTGGACATTTAAGCCTTTAATTTTAAAATCCTATTTCAGAATAGTCTGATATTAACCAGTGACAGTCTGGGATGTGTATACTATCACCCTGACGTGAAAAGCATGTGGCTAAACAGGAGGTATTGTTTTTAGACTAGCCTTTAAGAGTTACAATATGGCTTTAATTAGCAGCCTGAAAAAGAGTTGAAATATAGCTTTAGTGGACATTTAAGCCTTTAATTTTAAAATCTGACATTAGAATAGTCCTATATTACCCAGATACTCTCTGGGATTTATATACTGTCACGCTGAGGTGAAATGAGTTTGGCTAAACAGGAGGTTTCCTTTTTAGAGCAGCCTGAAAAAGAGTTACAATATGGCTTTAATTAGCAGCCTGAAAAAGAGTTGAAATATAGCTTTAGTGGACATTTAAGCCTTTAATTTTAAAATCCTATATCAGAATAGTCTGATATTAACCAGTGACAGTCTGGGATGTGTATACTCTCACCCTGACGTGAAATGCATGTGGCTAAACAGGAGGTTTTGTTTTTAGAGCAGCCTTTAAGAGTTGCAATATGGCTTTAATTAGCAGCCTGAAAAAGAGTTGAAATATAGCTTTAATGGACATTTAAGCCTTTAATTTTAAAATCCCATATCAGAATAGTCTGATATTAACCATTGACAGTCTGGGATGTGTATACTCTCACCCTGACGTGAAATGCATGTGGCTAAACAGGAGGTTTTGTTTTTAGAGCAGCATTTAAGAGTTGCAATATGGCTTTAATTAGCAGCCTGAAAAAGAGTTGAAATATAGCTTTAGTAGACATTTAATCCTTTAATTTAAAAATCTGACATCAGAATAGTCCTATATTACCCAGAGACTCTCTGAGATATATATACTGTCACGCTGAGGTGAAATGAGTTTGGCTAAACAGGAGGTTTCCTTTTTAGAGCAGCCTGAAAAAGAGTTACAATATGGCTTTAATTAGCAGCCTGAAAAAGAGTTGAAATATAGCTTTAGTGGACATTTAAGCCTTTAATTTTAAAATCCTATATCAGAATACTCTGATATTAACCAGTGAGAGTCTGGGATGTGTATACTCTCACCCTGACGTGAAATGCATGTGGCTAAACAGGCGGTTTTGTTTTTAAAGCAGCCTTCAAGAGTTGCAATATGGCTTTAATTAGCAGCCTGAAAAAGAGTTGAAATATAGCTTTAGTGGACATTTAAGCCTTTAATTTTAAAATCCCATATCAGAATAGTCTGATATTAACCAGTGACAGTCTGGGATGTGTATACTCTCACCCTGACGTGAAATGCATGTGGCTAAACAGGAGGTTTTGTTTTTAGAGCAGCCTTTAAGAGTTGCAATATGGCTTTAATTAGCAGCCTGAAAAAGAGTTGAAATATAGCTTTAGTGGACATTTAAGCCTTTAATTTAAAAATCTGACATCAGAATAGTCCTATATTACCCAGAGATTCTCTGAGATATATATATATATACTGTCACGCTGAGGTGAAATGAGTTTGGCTAAACAGGAGGTTTCCTTTTTAGAGCAGCCTGAAAAAGTGTTACAATATGGCTTCAATTACCAGCCTGAAAAATAGTTGAAATATAGCTTTAGTGGACATTTAAGCCTTTAATTTTAAAATCCTATTTCAGAATAGTTTTTGGTTACACTTTATAATAACCATCATTAATAGATGGTAAATTGGTAGTTGATTAATCTTTAGTAATAGTAATTTAACTGTCAGCAAACAGTCATTTTACTGTTAACTAACAATTATATTATAATTATTAATGTTTACTAATTATTAGTAGTGCTGTTATTTAACAGTTCATTGTTACACACATTATATCCCTCAATAGGTATCCGGTAATGATTAAAACATCTTTGTATACCTTTAAGAAACCATTTTTAAAAGTCTATAACGATTACATATATAGATATAGACCAGATATTCCTAACACTTTAAGGGTTACTGGTTGCTTTGTAAACTGTCTATAAACATTATCTGGATGGTTATTATAAAGTTGCAACAGATGACTATAATACCTTGTTAAATATTTAATAAAAAACAACTAGTATCCACTGACAAAGTATTAACTATCTAAATATTTTTTTTATAGATGGTTAACAAAGTATTTTTTAACTACTAAACAAGGTATTATAGTAATCTGTTGCAACTTTAGAATAACCATCCAGATACTGTTTATACATGGTTTACAAACCAACTAGTAAACCTTAACAAAGTGTTAGCAATATGTGGTCTATATCTATCTATGTAAGGTTTATAGATGTTTAAAAAAGGTTTCTTAAAGGCTTACAAAAAATGTTTAATCAATACCCGATACCTAAAAATAAACTGTTAATTAACAGCCCTACTAATAATTAGTAAGCAGTATTAATTATAATTGAATTGTTTGTTAACAGTAGAATGACAATTAACTAAAGATTAATTAGCCATCAATTTACCATCTATTAACGATGGTTATTTTAAAGTGTTACCTGGTTTACTCCATATTTCCACAGTAGATATGGACATGTTAGGCATCCCTACAAACGTGAAGAGATGTAGTATGCGAATCAGGTTTCAAATTCAAAGGGAACCCATATTTGGCCGTTTGTGGACAGCGCAAAGTCAGGAGGTTTAGCAACATAATTGTCGAAATCTGGATTTGTTTAAGCTGGCTTTTTTCTGGCTTTTCTCCATAATTCCACAGTATATATGGACATGTTAGTCATCCCTACAAACGGGAAGAGCTGTAGTATACGAATCAGGTTTCAAGTTCAACTGGAATCCAAATTCGGCCATTTGGGGAAGCGCAATGTCAGGAGGTTTAGCAACATAATTGTCGAAATCTGGATTTGTTTGAGCCGGCTTTTTTTCTGACTTTCCTCCATAATTCCACAGTAGATATGGACATGTTAGGCATCCCTACAAACGTCAAGAGCTGTAGTATGCAAAGCAGGTTTCAAATTCAACGGGAATCCAAATTCAGCCATTAGGGGAAGCGCAAAGTCAGGAGGTTTAGCAATAAATCTGGATTTGTTTGAGTTGGCTTTTTTCTTGGTTTTCTCCCTTTTACCTCAGTAGATATGGACATGTTGGGCATCCCTACAAACGTGAAGAGCCGTAGTATGCGAATCAGGTTTCAAATTCAACGGGAACCCATAATTGGCCGTTTGTGGACAGCACAAAGTCAGGAGGTTTAGCAACATAATTGTCGAAATCTGGATTTGTTTGAGTTGTTTTTTTTCTGGCTTTCCTCCATAATTCCACAGTAGATTTGGACATGTTGGGCATACCTACAAACGTAAAGAGCTGTAGGCTGCGAATCAGGTTTCAAATCCAACAGGAATCCATATTTGGCCGTTTAGGGACATCACAAAGTCAGGAGGTTTAGCAACAAATCTGGATATGTTTGAGTTGGCTTTTTTCTTGTTTTTCTCCATTTTTCCACAGTAGATATGGACATGTTGGGCATCCCTACAAACGTGAAGAGCCGTAGTATGCAAATCAGGTTTCAAATTCAACGGGAATCCATATTTGGACAATTGGGGACAGCACAAAGTCAGGAGGTTTAGCAACATAATTGTCGAAATCTGGATTTGTTTGAGTTGGCTTTTTTTCTGGCTTTTCTCCCTAATTCCACAGTAGATATGGATATGTTGGGCAGACCTACAGACGTGAAGAGCTGTAGCATGCGAATCAGGTTTCAAATTCAACGGGAATCGAAGGTGGCCGTTTGGGGACAGCACAAAGTCAGGAGGTTTAGCAAAATAAATGTCGAAATCTGGATTTGTTTGAGTTGGCTTTTTTATGGCTTTCCTCCATAATTCCAAAATAGATATGGATATGTTGGGCATACCTACAGACGTGAAGAGCTGTAGTATGCGAATCAGGATTCAAATTCAAAGGGAATCCTTATTTGGCCGTTTGGGGACAGCACAAAGTCAGAATGTTTAGCAACAAATCTATATTTGTTTGAGTTGGCTTTTTTTTTGGTATTCGCCATATTTCCAGAGTAGATATGGACATGTTGTGCATTCCTACAGATGTGAAGAGCTGTAGTATGCAAATCAGGTTTCAAATTCAACGGGAATCGATATTTTGCCGTTTGTGGACAGCACAAATTCAGGAGGTGTAGCAACATAATTGTCGACATCTGGATTTGTTTGAGTTGGCTTTTTTCTTGGTTTTCTCCATTTTTCCAGAGTAGATATGGACATGTTGGGCATCCCTACAAATGTGAAGAGCTGTAGTATGCAAATCAGGTTTCAAATTCAATGGGAACCCATATTTGGCCGTTTGTGGACAGCACAAAATCAGGAGGTGTAGCCACATAATTGTCGACATCTGGATTTGTTTGAGTTGGCTTTTTTCTTGGTTTTCTCCATTTTTCCAACGTAGATATGGACATGTTGGGCATCCCTTCAAATGTGAAGAGCTGTAGTATGCAAATCAGGTTTAAAATTTAACGGGAATCGATATTTGGCGGTTTGGGGACAGCACAAAGTCAGGAGGTTTAGCAACAAATCTGGATTTGTTTGAGTTGGCTTTTTTCTTGGTTTTCTTCATGTTTCCACAGTAGATATGGACATGTTGGGGATACCTACAAACGTGAAGAGCTGTAGTATGCGAATCAGGTTTCAAATTCAACGGGAATCCATTTTTGGCCGTTTGGGGACAGCACAGACTCAGGAGGTTTAGCAACATAATTGTCGAAATCTGAATTTGTTTGAGTTGGCTTTTTTCTGACTTTTCTCCATAATTCCACAGTAGATATGGATATGTTGGCCATACCTACAGACGTGAAGAGCTGTAGTATGCGAATCAGGTTTCAAATTCAACGGGAATCCATATTTGTCCGTTTAGGGACAGCACAAAGTCAGGAGGTTTAGTAACAAATCTGGATTTGTTTGAGTTGGCTTTTTTCTTGGTTTTCTCCATATTTCCACAGTAGATATGGACATGTTGGGCAGACCTACAAACGTGAAGACGTGTATTATGCGAATCAGGTTTCAAATTCAACGGGAATCCATATTTGGCCGTTTAGGGACAGCACAAAGTCAGAAGGTTTAGCAACATAATTGTCGAAATCTGGATTTGTTTGAGTTGGCTTTTTTCTGGTTTTCTCCATAATTCCACAGTAGATATGGATATGTTGGGCATCCCTACAAACGTGAAGAGCTGTAGTATGCAAATCAGGTTTTAAATTCAACGGGAATCCAAATTCGGCCATTTGGGGAAGCGCAAAATCAGGAGGTTTAACAACAAATCTGGATTTGTTTGAGTTAGCTTTTTTCTGGCTTTTCTTAATAATTCCACAGTAGATAAGGACATGTTGGGCATACCTACAAACGTGAAGAACTGTAGTTTGCAAATGAGGTTTCAAATTCAACGGGAATCCATATTTGGCCGTCTGGGGACAACACAAAGTCAGGAGTTTTAGCAACATAATTGTCAAAATCTGGATTTGTTTGAGTTGGCTTTTTTCTGGCTTTTCTCCATATTTCCAAAGTAGATATGGACATGTTGGGCATCCCAAAAAATGTGAAGAGCCGTAGTATGCAAATCAGGTTTCAAATTCAACAGGAATCGATATTTGGCCGTTTGTGGACAGCACAAAGTCAGGAAGTGTAGCAACATAATTGTCGAAAACTGGATTTGTTTGAGTTGTCTTTTTTCTTGGTTTTCTCCATATTTCCACAGTAGATATGGAGATGTTGGGCATCCCTACAAACGTGAAGAGCTGTAGTATGTTAATCAGGTTTCAAATTCAACGGGAACCCATATTTGGCCGTTTGGGGACAGCACAAAGTCAGGAGGTTTAGCAACAAAACTGTATTTGTTTGAGTTAGCTTTTTTCTTGGTTTTCTTCATATTTCCACAGTAGATTTGGACATGTTGGGCATACCTACAAACGTAAAGAGCTGTAGGATATGAATCAGGTTTCAAATTCAACGGGAATCCATATTTGGCCATTTTGGGGACAGCACAAAGTCAGGAGGTTTAGCAACAAATCTGGATTTGTTTGAGTTTTCTTTTTTCTGGCTTTTCTCCATAATTCCAGAGTAGATATGGAAATGTTGGGAGTACCTACAAACGTGAAGAGCTGTAGTATGCAAATCAGGTTTCAAATTCAACGGGAATCCATATTTGGCCGTCTGGGGACAACACAAAGTCAGGAGGTTTAGCAACATAATTGTCGAAATCTGGATTTGTTTGAGTTGGCTTTTTTTCTGGCTTTTCTCCATAATTCCACAGTAGATATGGACATGTTGGGGATCCCTACAAACGTGAAGAGCTGTAGTATGCAAATCAGGTTTCAAATTCAATGGGAATCCAAATTCGGCCATTTGGGAAGCTCAAAGTCAGGAGGTTTAGCAACAAATCTGGATATGTTTGAGATAGCTTTTTTCTGGCTCTTCTCCATAATTCCACAGTAGATATGGACATGTTGGGCATCCCTACAAACAGGAAGAGGTGTAGTGTGTAAATCAGGTTTCAAATTCAACGGGAATCGATATTTGGCCATTTGGGGACAGCACAATGTCAGGAGGTTTAGCAACATAATTGTCGAAATCTGGATTTGTTTGAGCTAGCTTTTTTTCTGGCTTTTCTCCATAATTCCACAGTAGATATGGACATGTTTGACATACCTACAAACGTGAAGAGCTGTAGTATGCGAATCAGGGTTCAAATTCAACGCGAATCCATATTTGGATGTTTGGGGACAGCACAAAGTCAGGAGGTTTAGCAACAAATCTGGATTTGTTTGAGTTTTATTTTTTCTGGCTTTTCTCCATAATTCCACAGTAGATATGGACATATTTGACATATTAACAAACGTTAAGAGCTGTAGTATGCGAATCAGGTTTCAAATTCGACGGGAATCCATATTTGGCCGTCTGGGGACAACACAAAGTCAGGAGGTTTAGCAACATAATTGTCGAAATCTGGATTTGTTTGAGTTGGCTTTTTTCTTAGTTTTCTCCATAATTCCACAGTAGATAGGGACATGTTAGGCATCCCTACAAACATGAAGAGCTGTAGTATGCAAATCAGGTTTAAAATTCAACGGGCATCCAAATTCGGCCATTTGGGGAAGCGCAAAGTCAGGAGGTTTAGCAATTAATCTGGATTTGTTTGAGTTGGCTTTTTTCATGGTTTTCTCCATAATTCCACAGTAGATATGGAAATGTTGGGAATATCTACAAACGGGAAGAGCTGTAGTATGCAAATCAGGTTTCAAATTCAACGGGAATCCATATTTGGCCGTCTGGGGACAACACAAAGTCAGGACGTTTAGCAACATAATTGTCGAAATCTGGATTTATTTGAGTTGGCTTTTTTCTGGCTTTTCTCCATAATTCCACAGTAGATATGGACATGTTGGGGATCCCTACAAACGGGAAGAGGTGTAGTGTGCAAATCAGGTTTCAAATTCAACGGGAATCGATATTTGGCAGTTTGGGGACAGCACAAAGTCAGGAGGTGTAGCAACATAATTGTTGAAAACTAGATTTGTTTGAGTTGGCTTTTTTCTGGCTTTTCTCCATAATTCCACAGTTGATATGAATATGTTGGGGATCCCTACAAACGTGAAGAGCTGTAGTATGCAAATCAGGTTTCAAATTCAACGGGAATCCAAATTCGGCCATTTGGGGAAGCGCAAAATCAGGAGGTTTAGCAACAAATCTGGATTTGTTTGAGTTTTCTTTTTTCTTGCTTTTCTCCATAATTCCACAGTAGATATGGACATGTTTGAAATACCTACAAATGTGAAGAGCTGTAGTATGCAAATCAGGTTTCAAATTCAACGGGAATCCAAATTCGTCCATTTGGGGAAGCGCAAAGTCAGGAGTTTTAGCAACAAATCTGGATTGGTTTGATTTGGCTTTTTTCTGGCTTTTCTCCATAATTCCACGGTAGATATGGACATGTTGGGCATACCTACAAATGTGAAGACCTGTATTATGCGAATGAGGTTTCAAATTCAACGGGAATCGATATTTGGCCGTTTGGGGACAGCAGAAAGTCAGGATGTTTAGCAACATAATTGTCGAAATCTGGATTTGTTTTAGCTGGCTTTTTTCTGGCTTTACTCCATAATTCCACAGTAGATATGGACATGTTGCGCATCCCTACAAACGTGAAGAGCTGTAGTATGCAAATTAGGTTTCAAATTCAACGGGAATCCAAATTCGGCCATTTGGGGAAGCGCAAAGTCAGGAGGTTTAGCAACAAATCTGGATTTGTTTGAGCTGGATTTTTTTCTGGCTTTTCTCCATAATTCCACAGTAGATATGGACATGTTGGGCATACCTACAAACGTGAAGAGCTGTAGCATGCAAATCAGGTTTCAAATTTAACGGTAATCCATATTTGGCCGTTTCGGGACACCAACAAAGTCAGGAGGTTTAGCAACATAATTGTTGAAATCTGGATTTGTGATTTGGCTTTTTTCTGGCTTTTCTCCATAATTCCACAGTAGATATGGACATGTTGGCCATCCCTACAAATGCTAAGACCTGTAGTATGCAAATCAGGTTTCAAATTCAACGGGAATCCAAATTCGGCCATTTGGGGAAGCGCAAAATCAGGAGGTTTAGCAACAAATCTGGATTTGTTTGAGTTTTCTTTTTTCTTGCTTTTCTCCATAATTCCACAGTAGATATGGACATGTTTGAAATACCTACAAATGTGAAGAGCTGTAGTATGCAAATCAGGTTTCAAATTCAACGGGAATCCAAATTCGTCCATTTGGGGAAGCGCAAAGTCAGGAGTTTTAGCAACAAATCTGGATTGGTTTGATTTGGCTTTTTTCTGGCTTTTCTCCATAATTCCACGGTAGATATGGACATGTTGGGCATACCTACAAACGTGAAGACCTGTATTATGCGAATGAGGTTTCAAATTCAACGGGAATCGATATTTGGCCGTTTGGGGACAGCAGAAAGTCAGGATGTTTAGCAACATAATTGTCGAAATCTGGATTTGTTTTAGCTGGCTTTTTTTCTGGCTTTACTCCATAATTCCACAGTAGATATGGACATGTTGCGCATCCCTACAAACGTGAAGAGCTGTAGTATGCAAATCAGGTTTCAAATTCAACGGGAATCCAAATTCGGCCATTTGGGGAAGCGCAAAGTCAGGAGGTTTAGCAACAAATCTGGAGATGTTTGAGATAGCTTTTTTCTGGCTCTTCTCCATAATTCCACAGTAGATATGGACATGTTGGGCATCCCTACAAACGGGAAGAGGTGTAGTGTGCAAATCAGGTTTCAAATTCAATGGGAATCGATATTTGGCCGTTTGGGGACAGCACAAAGTCAGGAGGTGTAGCAACATAATTGTCGAAAACTGGATTTGTTTGAGATGGCTTTTTTCTGGCTTTTCTCCATAATTCCACAGTAGATATGGACATGTTGGGGATCCCTACAAATGTGAAGAGCTGTAGTATGCAAATCAGGTTTCAAATTCAATGGGAATCCAAATTCGGCCATTTGGGGAAGTGCAAAGTCAGGAGGTTTAGCAACAAATCTGGATTTGTTTGAGTTGGATTTTTTCTTGGTTTTCTTCATATTTCCACAGTAGATATGGACATGTTGGGCATACCTACAAACGTGAAGAGCTGTAGCATGCAAATCAGGTTTCAAATTCAACGGGAATCCATATTTGGCCATTTGGGAACAGCAAAAAGTCAGGAGGTTTAGCAACAAATCTGGATTTGTTTGAGTTGGCTTTTTTCTTGTTTTTTTCCATATTTCCACAGTAGATATGTATATGTTGGGCATACCTACAGACATAAAGAGCTGTAGTATGCGAATCAGGTTTCAAATTCAACGGGAATCGATATTTGGCCGTTTGTGGACATCACAAAATCAGGAGATGTAGCAACATAATTGTCGAAATCTGCATTTGTTTGAGTTGGCTTTTTTCTGGCTTTTCTCCATAATTCCACAGTAGATATGGACATGTTGGGCATCCCTACAAACGTGAAGAGCTGTAGTATACAAATCAGGTTTCAAATTCAACGGGAATCCATATTTGGCCGTTTAGGGACAGCACAAAGTCAGGAGGTTTAGAAACAAATCTGGATTTATTTGAGTTGGCGTTTTTCTGGCTTTTCTCCATAATTCCACAGTAGATATAGACATGTTGGCCATCCCTACAAACGCTAAGACCTGTAGTATGCAAATCAGGTTTCAAATTGAATGGGACTCCAAATTCGGCCATTTGGGGAAGCGCAAAGTCAGGAGGTTTAGCAACAAATCTGGATATGTTTGAGATAGCTTTTTTCTGGCTCTTCTCCATAATTCCACAGTAGATATGGACATGTTGGGCATCCCTACAAACGGGAAGAGGTGTAGTGTGCAAATCACATTTCAAATTCAATCGGAATCGATATTTGGCCGTTTGGGAACAGCACAAAGTCAGGAGGTTTAGCAACATAATTGTCGAAATCTGGATTTGTTTGAGTTGGCTTTTTTCTGGCTTTTCTCCATATTTCCACAGTAGATATGGACATGTTGGGCATCTCTACAAACGTGAAGAGCCGTGGTATGCAAATCAGGTTTCAAATTGAATGGGACTCCAAATTCGGCCATTTGGGGAAGCGCAAAGTCAGGAGGTTTAGCAACAAATCTGGATATGTTTGAGATAGCTTTTTTCTGGCTCTTCTCCATAATTCCACAGTAGATATGGACATGTTGGGCATCCATACAAATGTGAAGAGCCGTAGTATGCGAATCAGGTTTCAAATTCAACGGGAATCCATATTTGGCCGTTTAGGGACAGCACAAAGTCAGGAGGTTTAGTAACAAATCTGGATTTGTTTGAGTTGTCTTTTTTCTGGCTTTTCTCCATAATTCCACAGTAGATATGGACATGTTGGGCTTACCTACAAACGTGAAGAGCTGTAGTATGCCAATCAGGTTTCAAATTCAACGGGAATCCATATTTGGCCGTTTGTGGACAACACAAAGTCAGGAGGTTTAGCAACATAATTGTCGAAATCTGGATTTGTTTGAGCTGGCTTTTTTCTGGCTTTTCTCCATAATTCCACAGTAGATATGGACATGTTGGGCATCCCTACAAACGTGAAGAGCTGTAATATGCAAATCAGGTTTCAAATTCAACGGGAATCCAAATTCGGCCATTTGGGGAAGTGCAAAGTCAGGAGGTTTAGCAACAAATCTGTATTTGTTTGAGTTGGCTTTTTTCTGGCTTTCCTCCATAATTCCACAGTGGATATGGACATGTTGGGCATCCCTACAAACGTGAAGAGCTGTAATATGCAAATCAGGTTTCAAATTCAACGGGAATCCAAATTCGGCCATTTGGGGAAGCGCAAAGTCAGGAGGTTTAGCAACAAATCTGGATTTGTTTGAGTTGGATTTTTTCTGGCTCTTCTCCATAATTCCACAGTAGATCTGGACATGTTGGGCATAACTACAAACGTGAAGAGCTGTAGTATAAGAATCAGGTTTCAAATTCAACGGGAATCCAAATTCGTCCATTTGGTAAAGCGCAAAGTCAGGAGGTTTAGCAACAAATCTGGATTTGTTTGATTTAGCTTTTTTCTGGTTTTTCTCCATAATTCCACAGTAGATATGGACATGTTGGGCATACCTACAAACGTGAGGAGCTGTAGCATGCAAATCAGGTTTCAACTTCAACGGGAATCCATATTTGGCCATTTGGGAACAGCAAAAAGTCAGGAGGTTTAGCAACAAATCTGGATTTGTTTGAGTTGGCTTTTTTCTTGGTTTTTTCCATATTTCCACAGTAGATATGAACATTTTGGGAATACCTACAAACGTGAAGAGCTGTACTATGCGAATCAGGTTTCAAATTAAACAGGAATCCATATTTGGCCGTTTGGGGACAGCACAAATTCAAGAGGTTTTAGCAACATAATTGTCGAAATCTGGATTTGTTTGAGTTGGCTTTTTTCTGGCTTTCCTCCATAATTCCACAGTAGATATGTATATGTTGGGCATACCTACAGACATGAAGAGCTGTAGTATGCGAATCAGGTTTCAAATTCAACGGGAATCGGTATTTGGCCGTTTGTGGACATCACAAAATTAGGAGATGTAGCAACATAATTGTCGAAATCTGCATTTGTTTGAGTTGGGTTTTTTCTGGCTTTTCTCCATAATTCCACAGTAGATATGGACATGTTGGGCATCCGTACAAACGTGAAGAGCTGTAGTATGCAAATTAGGTTTCAAATGCAACGGGAATCCAAATTCGGCCATTTGGGGAAGCGCAAAGTCAGGAGGTTTAGCAACAAATCTGGATTTGTTTGAGTTGGCTTTTTTCTGGCTTTTCTCCATAATTCCACAGTAGATATGGACATGTTGCACATCCCTACAAACGTGAAGAGCTGTAGTATGCAAATCAGGTTTCAAATTCAACGGGAATCCAAATTCGGCCATTTGGGGAAGCGTAAAGTCAGGAGGTTTAGCAACAAATCTGGATATGTTTGAGATAGCTTTTTTCTGGCTCTTCTCCATAATTCCACAGTACATATGGACATGTTGGGCATCCATACAAACGGGAAGAGGTGTAGTGTGCAAATCAGGTTTCAAATTCAACGGGAATCGATATTTGGCCATTTGGGGACAGCACAAAGTCAGGAGGTTTAGCAACATAATTGTCGAAATCTGGATTTGTTTGAGTTGGCTTTTTTCTGGCTTTCCTCCATAATTCCACAGTAGATATGTATATGTTGGGCATACCTACAGACATGAAGAGCTGTAGTATGCGAATCAGGTTTTAAATTCAACGGGAATCGATATTTGGCCGTTTGTGGACATCACAAAATCAGGAGATGTAGCAACATAATTGTCAAAATCTGCATTTGTTTGAGTTGGCGTTTTTTTGGCTTTTATCCATAATTCCACAGTAGATATGGACATGATGGCCATCCCTACAAACGCTAAGACCTGTTGTATGCAAATCAGGTTTCAAATTCAACGGGAATCCAAATTCGGCCATTTTGGGAAGCGCAAAGTCAGGAGGTTTAGCAACAAATCAGGATTTGTTTGAGTTGGCTTTTTTCTTTGTTTTCTCCATATTTCCACAGTAGATATGGACATGTTGCGCATCCCTACGAACGTGAGGAGCTGTAGTATGTGAATCAGTTTTCAAATTCAACGGGAATCCATATTTGGCCGTTTAGGGACAGCACAAAGTAGGGAGGTGTAGCAACATAATTGTCGAAAACTGGATTTGTTTGAGATGGCTTTTTTCTGGCTTTTCACCATAATTCCACAGTAGATATGGACATGTTGGGGATCCCTACAAACGTGAAGAGCTGTAGTATGCAAATCAGGTTTCAAATTCAACGGGAATCCAAATTCGGCCATTTGGGGGAAGCGCAAAGTCAGTAGGTTTAGCAACAAATCTGGAGATGTTTGAGATAGCTTTTTTCTGGCTCTTCTCCATAATTCCACAGTAGATATGGACATGTTGGGCATCCCTACAAACGGGAAGAGGTGTAGTGTGCAAATCAGGTTTCAAATTCAACGGGAATCGATATTTGGCCGTTTGGGGACAGCACAAATTCAGGAGGTTTATCAACATAATTGTCGAAATCTGGATTTGTTTGAGTTTGCTTTTTTCTGGCTTTTGTCCATATTTCCACAGTAGATATGGACATGTTGGGCATCTCTACAAACGTGAAGAGCTGTAGTATGCAAATCAGGTTTCAAATTGACTGGGACTCCAAATTCGGCCATTTGGGGAAGCGCAAAGTCAGGAGGTTTAGCAACAAATCTGGATTTGTTTGAGTTGGCTTTTTTCTGGCTTTTCTCCATAATTCCACAGTAGATATGTATATGTTGGGCATACCTACAGACATGAAGAGCTATAGTATGCGAATCAGGTTTCAAATTCAACGGGAATCGATATTTGGCCGTTTGTGGACATCACAAAATCAGGAGATGTAGCAACATAATTGTCAAAATCTGCATTTGTTTGAGTTGGCGTTTTTTTGGCTTTTATCCATAATTCCACAGTAGATATGGACATGATGGCCATCCCTACAAACGCTAAGACCTGTTGTATGCAAATCAGGTTTCAAATTCAACGGGAATCCAAATTCGGCCATTTTGGGAAGCGCAAAGTCAGGAGGTTTAGCAACAAGTCAGGATTTGTTTGAGTTGGCTTTTTTCTTTGTTTTCTCCATATTTCCACAGTAGATATGGACATGTTGCGCATCCCTACGAACGGGAAGAGCTGTAGTATGCGAATCAGTTTTCAAATTCAACGGGAATCCATATTTGGCCGTTTAGGGACATCACAAAGTCAGGAGGTTTAGAAACAAATCTGGATTTGTTTGAGTTGGCGTTTTTCTGGCTTTTCTCCATAATTCCACAGTAGATATAGACATGTTGGGCATCTCTACAAACGTGAAGAGCTGTAGTATGCAAATCAGGTTTCAAATTTAATGGGAATCCATATTTGGCCGTTTTGGGACAGCAACAAAGTCAGGAGGTTTAGCAACATAATTGTTGAAATCTGGATTTGTTTGATTTGGCTTTTTACTGGCTTTCCTCCATAATTCCACAGTAGATAAGTATATGTTGGGCATACCTACAGACATGAAGAGCTGTAGTATGCGAATCAGGTTTCAAATTCAACGGGAATCGATATTTGGCCGTTTGTGGACATCACAAAATCAGGAGATGTAGCAACATAATTGTCGAAATCTGCATTTGTTTGAGTTGGCTTTTTTCTGGCTTTTCTCCATAATTCCACAGTAGATATGGACAGGTTGGGCATCCCTACAAACGTGAAGAGCTGTAGTATGCAAATTAGGTTTCAAATTCAACGGGAATCCATATTTGGCCGTTTAGGGACAGCACAAAGTCAGGAGGTTTAGAAACAAATCTGGATTTATTTGAGATGGCGTTTTTCTGGCTTTTCTCCATAATTTCACAGAAGATATGGACATGTTGGGCATACCTACAAATGTGAAGAGCTGTAGTATGCAAATCAGGTTTCAAATTTAATGGGAATCCAAATTCGGCCATTTGGGGAAGCGCAATGTCAGGAGGTTTAGCAACAAATCTGGATATGTTTGAGATAGCTTTTTTCTGGCTCTTCTCCATAATTCCACAGTAGATATGGACATGTTGGGCATCCCTACAAACGGGAAGAGGTGTAGTGTGCAAATCAGGTTTCAAATTCAACGGGAATCGATATTTGGCTGTTTGGGGACAGCACAAAGTCAGGAGGTTTAGCAACATAATTGTCGAAATCTGGATTTGTTTGAGTTGGCTTTTTTCTGGCTTTTCTCCATATTTCCACAGTAGATATGGACATGTTGGGCATCTCTACAAACGTGAAGAGCCGTAGTATGCAAATCAGGTTTCAAATTCAACGGGAATCCAAATTCGGCCATTTTGGGAAGCGCAAAGTCAGGAGGTTTAGCAACAAATCAGGATTTGTTTGAGTTGGCTTTTTTCTTTGTTTTCTCCATATTTCCACAGTAGATATGGACATGTTGCGCATCCCTACGAACGTGAGGAGCTGTAGTATGTGAATCAGTTTTCAAATTCAACGGGAATCCATATTTGGCCGTTTAGGGACAGCACAAAGTAGGGAGGTGTAGCAACATAATTGTCGAAAACTGGATTTGTTTGAGATGGCTTTTTTCTGGCTTTTCACCATAATTCCACAGTAGATATGGACATGTTGGGGATCCCTACAAACGTGAAGAGCTGTAGTATGCAAATCAGGTTTCAAATTCAACGGGAATCCAAATTCGGCCATTTGGGGGAAGCGCAAAGTCAGTAGGTTTAGCAACAAATCTGGAGATGTTTGAGATAGCTTTTTTCTGGCTCTTCTCCATAATTCCACAGTAGATATGGACATGTTGGGCATCCCTACAAACGGGAAGAGGTGTAGTGTGCAAATCAGGTTTCAAATTCAACGGGAATCGATATTTGGCCGTTTGGGGACAGCACAAATTCAGGAGGTTTATCAACATAATTGTCGAAATCTGGATTTGTTTGAGTTTGCTTTTTTCTGGCTTTTGTCCATATTTCCACAGTAGATATGGACATGTTGGGCATCTCTACAAACGTGAAGAGCTGTAGTATGCAAATCAGGTTTCAAATTGACTGGGACTCCAAATTCGGCCATTTGGGGAAGCGCAAACTCAGGAGGTTTAGCAACAAATCTGGATTTGTTTGAGTTGGCTTTTTTCTGGCTTTTCTCCATAATTCCACAGTAGATATGTATATGTTGGGCATACCTACAGACATGAAGAGCTATAGTATGCGAATCAGGTTTCAAATTCAACGGGAATCGATATTTGGCCGTTTGTGGACATCACAAAATCAGGAGATGTAGCAACATAATTGTCAAAATCTGCATTTGTTTGAGTTGGCGTTTTTTTGGCTTTTATCCATAATTCCACAGTAGATATGGACATGATGGCCATCCCTACAAACGCTAAGACCTATTGTATGCAAATCAGGTTTCAAATTCAACGGGAATCCAAATTCGGCCATTTTGGGAAGCGCAAAGTCAGGAGGTTTAGCAACAAGTCAGGATTTGTTTGAGTTGGCTTTTTTCTTTGTTTTCTCCATATTTCCACAGTAGATATGGACATGTTGCGCATCCCTACGAACGGGAAGAGCTGTAGTATGCGAATCAGTTTTCAAATTCAACGGGAATCCATATTTGGCCGTTTAGGGACAGCACAAAGTCAGGAGGTTTAGAAACAAATCTGGATTTGTTTGAGTTGGCGTTTTTCTGGCTTTTCTCCATAATTCCACAGTAGATATAGACATGTTGGGCATCTCTACAAACGTGAAGAGCTGTAGTATGCAAATCAGGTTTCAAATTTAATGGGAATCCATATTTGGCCGTTTTGGGACAGCAACAAAGTCAGGAGGTTTAGCAACATAATTGTTGAAATCTGGATTTGTTTGATTTGGCTTTTTACTGGCTTTCCTCCATAATTCCACAGTAGATAAGTATATGTTGGGCATACCTACAGACATGAAGAGCTGTAGTATGCGAATCAGGTTTCAAATTCAACGGGAATCGATATTTGGCCGTTTGTGGACATCACAAAATCAGGAGATGTAGCAACATAATTGTCGAAATCTGCATTTGTTTGAGTTGGCTTTTTTCTGGCTTTTCTCCATAATTCCACAGTAGATATGGACAGGTTGGGCATCCCTACAAACGTGAAGAGCTGTAGTATGCAAATTAGGTTTCAAATTCAACGGGAATCCATATTTGGCCGTTTAGGGACAGCACAAAGTCAGGAGGTTTAGAAACAAATCTGGATTTATTTGAGATGGCGTTTTTCTGGCTTTTCTCCATAATTTCACAGAAGATATGGACATGTTGGGCATACCTACAAATGTGAAGAGCTGTAGTATGCAAATCAGGTTTCAAATTTAATGGGAATCCAAATTCGGCCATTTGGGGAAGCGCAAAGTCAGGAGGTTTAGCAACAAATCTGGATATGTTTGAGATAGCTTTTTTCTGGCTCTTCTCCATAATTCCACAGTAGATATGGACATGTTGGGCATCCCTACAAACGGGAAGAGGTGTAGTGTGCAAATCAGGTTTCAAATTCAACGGGAATCGATATTTGGCTGTTTGGGGACAGCACAAAGTCAGGAGGTTTAGCAACATAATTGTCGAAATCTGGATTTGTTTGAGTTGGCTTTTTTCTGGCTTTTCTCCATATTTCCACAGTAGATATGGACATGTTGGGCATCTCTACAAACGTGAAGAGCCGTAGTATGCAAATCAGGTTTCAAATTGAATGGGACTCCAAATTCGGCCATTTGGGGAAGTGCAAAGTCAGGAGGTTTAGCAACAAATCTGGATATGTTTGAGATAGCTTTTTTCTGGCTCTTCTCCATAATTCCACAGTAGATATGGACATGTTGGGCATCCCTACAAACGGGAAGAGGTGTAGTGTGCAAATCAGGTTTCAAATTCAACGGGAATCGATATTTGGCCGTTTGGGAACAGCACAAAGTCAGGAGGTTTAGCAACATCATTGTCGAAATCTGGATTTTTTGAGCTGGCTTTTTTCTGGCTTTTCTCCATAATTCCACTTTAGATATGGACATGTTGGGCATCCCTACAAACGTGAAGAGCTGTAGCATGCAAATCAGGTTTCAAATTCAACGGGAATCCATATTTGGCCATTTGGGAACAGCAAAAAGTCAGGAGGTTTAGCAACAAATCTGGATTTGTTTGAGTTGGCTTTTTTCTTGTTTTTTTTCATATTTCCACAGTAGATATGGACATGTTGGGCATACCTACAAACCTGAAGAGCTGTACTATGCGAATCAGGTTTCAAATTCAAAGGGAATCGATATTTGGCCGTTTGGGGACAGCACAAAGTCAGGAGGTTTAGCAACATAATTGTCGAAATCTGGATTTGTTTGAGTTGGATTTTTTCTTGGTTTTCTTCATATTTCCACAGTAGATATGGACATTTTGGGAATACCTACAAAGGTGAAGAGCTGTACTATGCGAATCAGGTTTCAAATTAAACAGGAATCCATATTTGGCCGTTTGGGGACAGCACAAATTCAAGAGGTTTTAGCAACATAATTGTCGAAATCTGGATTTGTTTGAGTTGGCTTTTTTCTGGCTTTCCTCCATAATTCCACATTAGATATGTATATGTTGGGCATACCTACATACATGAAGAGCTGTAGTATGCGAATCAGGTTTCAAATTCAACGGGAATCGGTATTTGGCCGATTGTGGACATTACAAAATCAGGAGATGTAGCAACATAATTGTCGAAATCTGCATTTGTTTGAGTTGGGTTTTTTCTGGCTTTTCTCCATAATTCCACAGTAGATATGGACATGTTGGGCATCCGTACAAACGTGAAGAGCTGTAGTATGCAAATTAGGTTTCAAATGCAACGGGAATCCAAATTCGGCCATTTGGGGAAGCGCAAAGTCAGGAGGTTTAGCAACAAATCTGGATTTGTTTGAGTTGGCTTTTTTCTGGCTTTTCTCCATAATTCCACAGTAGATATGGACATGTTGCACATCCCTACAAACGTGAAGAGCTGTAGTATGCAAATCAGGTTTCAAATTCAACGGGAATCCAAATTCGGCCATTTGGGGAAGCGTAAAGTCAGGAGGTTTAGTAACAAATCTGGATATGTTTGAGATAGCTTTTTTATGGCTCTTCTCCATAATTCCACAGTAGATATGGACATGTTGGGCATCCATACAAACGGGAAGAGGTGTAGTGTGCAAATCAGGTTTCAAATTCAACGGGAATCGATATTTGGCCATTTGGGGACAGCACAAAGTCAGGAGGTTTAGCAACATAATTGTCGAAATCTGGATTTGTTTGAGTTGGCTTTTTACTGGCTTTCCTCCATAATTCCACAGTAGATATGTATATGTTGGGCATACCTACAGACATGAAGAGCTGTAGTATGCGAATCAGGTTTTAAATTCAACGGGAATCGATATTTGGCCGTTTGTGGACATCACAAAATCAGGAGATGTAGCAACATAATTGTCAAAATCTGCATTTGTTTGAGTTGGCGTTTTTTTGGCTTTTATCCATAATTCCACAGTAGATATGGACATGATGGCCATCCCTACAAACGCTAAGACCTGTTGTATGCAAATCAGGTTTCAAATTCAACGGGAATCCAAATTCGGCCATTTTGGGAAGCGCAAAGTCAGGAGGTTTAGCAACAAATCAGGATTTGTTTGAGTTGGCTTTTTTCTTTGTTTTCTCCATATTTCCACAGTAGATATGGACATGTTGCGCATCCCTACGAACGTGAGGAGCTGTAGTATGTGAATCAGTTTTCAAATTCAACGGGAATCCATATTTGGCCGTTTAGGGACAGCACAAAGTCAGGAGGTGTAGCAACATAATTGTCGAAAACTGGATTTGTTTGAGATGGCTTTTTTCTGGCTTTTCTCCATAATTCCACAGTAGATATGGACATGTTGGGCATCTCTACAAACGTGAAGAGCCGTAGTATGCAAATCAGGTTTCAAATTGAATGGGACTCCAAATTCGGCCATTTGGGGAAGCGAAAAGTCAGGAGGTTTAGCAACAAATCTGGATATGTTTGAGATAGCTTTTTTCTGGCTCTTCTCCATAATTCCACAGTAGATATGGACATGTTGGGCATCCCTACAAACGGGAAGAGGTGTAGTGTGCAAATCAGGTTTCAAATTCAACGGGAATCGATATTTGGCCGTTTGGGAACAGCACAAAGTCAGGAGGTTTAGCAACATAATTGTCAAAATCTGGATTTTTTGAGCTTGCTTTTTTCTGGCTTTTCTCCATAATTCCACTTTAGATATGGACATGTTGGGCATCCCTACAAACGTGAAGAGCTGTAGCATGCAAATCAGGTTTCAAATTCAACGGGAATCCATATTTGGCCATTTGGGAACAGCAAAAAGTCAGGAGGTTTAGCAACAAATCTGGATTTGTTTGAGTTGGCTTTTTTCTTGTTTTTTTCATATTTCCACAGTAGATATGGACATGTTGGGCATACCTACAAACCTGAAGAGCTGTACTATGCGAATCAGTTTTCAAATTCAAAGGGAATCGATATTTGGCCGTTTTGGGACAGCACAAAGTCAGGAGGTTTAGCAACATAATTGTCGAAATCTGGATTTGTTTGAGTTGGATTTTTTCTTGGTTTTCTTCATATTTCCACTGTAGATATGGACATGTTGGGCATACCTACAAACGTGAGGAGCTGTAGCATGCAAATAAGGTTTCAACTTCAACGGGAATCCATATTTGTCCATTTGGGAACCGCAAAAAGTCAGGAGGTTTAGCAACAAATCTGGATTTGTTTGAGTTGGCTTTTTTCTTGTTTTTTTCCATATTTCCACAGTAGATATGGACATTTTGGGAATACATACAAGCGTGAAGAGCTGTACTATGCGAATCAGGTTTTAAATTCAACGGGAATCGATATTTGGCCGTTTGTGGACATCACAAAATCAGGAGATGTAGCAACATAATTGTCAAAATCTGCATTTGTTTGAGTTGGCGTTTTTTTGGCTTTTATCCATAATTCCACAGTAGATATGGACATTTTGGGAATACATACAAGCGTGAAGAGCTGTACTATGCGAATCAGGTTTTAAATTCAACGGGAATCGATATTTGGCCGTTTGTGGACATCACAAAATCAGGAGATGTAGCAACATAATTGTCAAAATCTGCATTTGTTTGAGTTGGCGTTTTTTTGGCTTTTATCCATAATTCCACAGTAGATATGGACATGTTGCGCATCCCTACCAACGTGAGGAGCTGTAGTATGTGAATCAGTTTTCAAATTCAACGGGAATCCATATTTGGCCGTTTAGGGACAGCACAAAGTCAGGAGGTGTAGCAACATAATTGTCGAAAACTGGATTTGTTTGAGATGGCTTTTTTCTGGCTTTTCTCCATAATTCCACAGTAGATATGGACATGTTGGGCATCTCTACAAACGTGAAGAGCCGTAGTATGCAAATCAGGTTTCAAATTGAATGGGACTCCAAATTCGGCCATTTGGGGAAGCGCAAAGTCAGGAGGTTTAGCAACAAATCTGGATATGTTTGAGATAGCTTTTTTCTGGCTCTTCTCCATAATTCCACAGTAGATATGGACATGTTGGGCATCCCTACAAACGGGAAGAGGTGTAGTGTGCAAATCAGGTTTCAAATTCAACGGGAATCGATATTTGGCCGTTTGGGAACAGCACAAAGTCAGGAGGTTTAGCAACATAATTGTCAAAATCTGGATTTTTTGAGCTGGCTTTTTTCTGGCTTTTCTCCATAATTCCACTTTAGATATGGACATGTTGGGCATCCCTACAAACGTGAAGAGCTGTAGCATGCAAATCAGGTTTCAAATTCAACGGGAATCCATATTTGGCCATTTGGGAACAGCAAAAAGTCAGGAGGTTTAGCAACAAATCTGGATTTGTTTGAGTTGGCTTTTTTCTTGTTTTTTTTCATATTTCCACAGTAGATATGGACATGTTGGGCATACCTACAAACCTGAAGAGCTGTACTATGCGAATCAGTTTTCAAATTCAAAGGGAATCGATATTTGGCCGTTTGGGGACAGCACAAAGTCAGGAGGTTTAGCAACATAATTGTCGAAATCTGGATTTGTTTGAGTTGGATTTTTTCTTGGTTTTCTTCATATTTCCACTGTATATATGGACATGTTGGGCATACCTACAAACGTGAGGAGCTGTAGCATGCAAATAAGGTTTCAACTTCAACGGGAATCCATATTTGGCCATTTGGGAACAGCAAAAAGTCAGGAGGTTTAGCAACAAATCTGGATTTGTTTGAGTTGGCTTTTTTCTTGGTTTTTTCCATATTTCCACAGTAGATATGGACATTTTGGGAATACATACAAGCGTGAAGAGCTGTACTATGCGAATCAGGTTTCAAATTAAACAGGAATCCATATTTGGCCGTTTGGGGACAGCACAAATTCAAGAGGTTTTAGCAACATAATTGTCGAAATCTGGATTTGTTTGAGTTGGCTTTTTTCTGGCTTTCCTCCATAATTCCACAGTAGATATATATATGTTGGGCATACCTACAGACATGAAGAGCTGTAGTATGCGAATCAGGTTTCAAATTCAACGGGAATCGGTATTTGGCCGATTGTGGACATCACAAAATCAGGAAATGTAGCAACATAATTGTCGAAATCTGCATTTGTTTGAGTTGGGTTTTTTCTGGCTTTTCTCCATAATTCCACAGTAGATATGGACATGTTGGGCATCCGTACAAACGTGAAGAGCTGTAGTATGCAAATTAGGTTTCAAATGCAACGGGAATCCAAATTCGGCCATTTGGGGAAGCGCAAAGTCAGGAGGTTTAGCAACAAATCTGGATTTGTTTGAGTTGGCTTTTTTTCTGGCTTTTCTCCATAATTCCACAGTAGATATGGACATGTTGGGCATCCATACAAACGGGAAGAGGTGTAGTGTGCAAATCAGGTTTCAAATTCAACGGGAATCGATATTTGGCCATTTGGGGACAGCACAAAGTCAGGAGGTTTAGCAACATAATTGTCGAAATCTGGATTTGTTTGAGTTGGCTTTTTTCTGGCTTTCCTCCATAATTCCACAGTAGATATGTATATGTTGGGCATACCTACCGACATGAAGAGCTGTAGTATGCGAATCAGGTTTCAAATTCAACGGGAATCGATATTTGGCCGTTTGTGGACATCACAAAATCAGGAGATGTAGCAACATAATTGTCAAAATCTGCATTTGTTTGAGTTGGCGTTTTTTTGGCTTTTATCCATAATTCCACAGTAGATATGGACATGATGGCCATCCCTACAAACGCTAAGACCTGTTGTATGCAAATCAGGTTTCAAATTCAACGGGAATCCAAATTCGGCCATTTTGGGAAGCGCAAAGTCAGGAGGTTTAGCAACAAATCAGGATTTGTTTGAGTTGGCTTTTTTCTTTGTTTTCTCCATATTTCCACAGTAGATATGGACATGTTGCGCATCACTACGAACGTGAGGAGCTGTAGTATGTGAATCAGTTTTCAAATTCAACGGGAATCCATATTTGGCCGTTTAGGGACAGCACAAAGTCAGGAGGTGTAGCAACATAATTGTCGAAAACTGGATTTGTTTGAGATGGCTTTTTTCTGGCTTTTCTCCATAATTCCACAGTAGATATGGACATGTTGGGGATCCCTACAAACGTGAAGAGCTGTAGTATGCAAATCAGGTTTCAAATTCAACGGGAATCCAAATTCGGCCATTTGGGGAAGCGCAAAGTCAGTAGGTTTAGCAACAAATCTGGAGATGTTTGAGATAGCTTTTTTCTGGCTCTTCTCCATAATTCCACAGTAGATATGGACATGTTGGGCATCCCTACAAATGGGAAGAGGTGTAGTGTGCAAATCAGTTTTCAAATTCAACTTGAATCGATATTTGGCCGTTTGGGGACAGCACAAAGTCAGGAGGTTTATCAACATAATTGTCGAAATCTGGATTTGTTTGAGTTTGCTTTTTTCTGGCTTTTGTCCATATGTCCACAGTAGATATGGACATGTTGGGCATCTCTGCAAACGTGAAGAGCTGTAGTATGCAAATCAGGTTTCAAATTGACTGGGACTCCAAATTCGGCCATTTGGGGAAGCGCAAAGTCAGGAGGTTTAGCAATAAATCTGGATATGTTTGAGATAGCTTTTTTCTGGCTCTTCTCCATAATTCCACAGTAGATATAGACATGTTGGGCATCCCTCCAAACGGGAAGAGGTGTAGTGTGCAAATCAGGTTTCAAATTCAACGGGAATCGATATTTGGCCGTTTGGGGACAGCACAAATTCAGGAGGTTTATCAACATAATTGTCGAAATCTGGATTTGTTTTGGTTGGCTTTTTTCTGGCTTTCCTCCATAATTCCACAGTAGATATGGACATGTTGGGAATCCCTACAAACGGGAAGAGCTGTAGTATGCAAATTAGGTTTCAAGTGCAAAGGGAATCCAAATTCGGCCATTTGGGGAAGCGCAAAGTCAGGAGGTTTAGCAACAAATCTGGATTTGTTTGAGTTGGATTTTTTCTTGGTTTTCTTCATATTTCCACTGTAGATATGGACATGTTGGGCATACCTACAAACGTGAGGAGCTGTAGCATGCAAATAAGGTTTCAACTTCAACGGGAATCCATATTTGTCCATTTGGGAACCGCAAAAAGTCAGGAGGTTTAGCAACAAATCTGGATTTGTTTGAGTTGGCTTTTTTCTTGTTTTTTTCCATATTTCCACAGTAGATATGGACATTTTGGGAATACATACAAGCGTGAAGAGCTGTACTATGCGAATCAGGTTTTAAATTCAACGGGAATCGATATTTGGCCGTTTGTGGACATCACAAAATCAGGAGATGTAGCAACATAATTGTCAAAATCTGCATTTGTTTGAGTTGGCGTTTTTTTGGCTTTTATCCATAATTCCACAGTAGATATGGACATTTTGGGAATACATACAAGCGTGAAGAGCTGTACTATGCGAATCAGGTTTTAAATTCAACGGGAATCGATATTTGGCCGTTTGTGGACATCACAAAATCAGGAGATGTAGCAACATAATTGTCAAAATCTGCATTTGTTTGAGTTGGCGTTTTTTTGGCTTTTATCCATAATTCCACAGTAGATATGGACATGTTGCGCATCCCTACCAACGTGAGGAGCTGTAGTATGTGAATCAGTTTTCAAATTCAACGGGAATCCATATTTGGCCGTTTAGGGACAGCACAAAGTCAGGAGGTGTAGCAACATAATTGTCGAAAACTGGATTTGTTTGAGATGGCTTTTTTCTGGCTTTTCTCCATAATTCCACAGTAGATATGGACATGTTGGGCATCTCTACAAACGTGAAGAGCCGTAGTATGCAAATCAGGTTTCAAATTGAATGGGACTCCAAATTCGGCCATTTGGGGAAGCGCAAAGTCAGGAGGTTTAGCAACAAATCTGGATATGTTTGAGATAGCTTTTTTCTGGCTCTTCTCCATAATTCCACAGTAGATATGGACATGTTGGGCATCCCTACAAACGGGAAGAGGTGTAGTGTGCAAATCAGGTTTCAAATTCAACGGGAATCGATATTTGGCCGTTTGGGAACAGCACAAAGTCAGGAGGTTTAGCAACATAATTGTCAAAATCTGGATTTTTTGAGCTGGCTTTTTTCTGGCTTTTCTCCATAATTCCACTTTAGATATGGACATGTTGGGCATCCCTACAAACGTGAAGAGCTGTAGCATGCAAATCAGGTTTCAAATTCAACGGGAATCCATATTTGGCCATTTGGGAACAGCAAAAAGTCAGGAGGTTTAGCAACAAATCTGGATTTGTTTGAGTTGGCTTTTTTCTTGTTTTTTTTCATATTTCCACAGTAGATATGGACATGTTGGGCATACCTACAAACCTGAAGAGCTGTACTATGCGAATCAGTTTTCAAATTCAAAGGGAATCGATATTTGGCCGTTTGGGGACAGCACAAAGTCAGGAGGTTTAGCAACATAATTGTCGAAATCTGGATTTGTTTGAGTTGGATTTTTTCTTGGTTTTCTTCATATTTCCACTGTATATATGGACATGTTGGGCATACCTACAAACGTGAGGAGCTGTAGCATGCAAATAAGGTTTCAACTTCAACGGGAATCCATATTTGGCCATTTGGGAACAGCAAAAAGTCAGGAGGTTTAGCAACAAATCTGGATTTGTTTGAGTTGGCTTTTTTCTTGGTTTTTTCCATATTTCCACAGTAGATATGGACATTTTGGGAATACATACAAGCGTGAAGAGCTGTACTATGCGAATCAGGTTTCAAATTAAACAGGAATCCATATTTGGCCGTTTGGGGACAGCACAAATTCAAGAGGTTTTAGCAACATAATTGTCGAAATCTGGATTTGTTTGAGTTGGCTTTTTTCTGGCTTTCCTCCATAATTCCACAGTAGATATATATATGTTGGGCATACCTACAGACATGAAGAGCTGTAGTATGCGAATCAGGTTTCAAATTCAACGGGAATCGGTATTTGGCCGATTGTGGACATCACAAAATCAGGAAATGTAGCAACATAATTGTCGAAATCTGCATTTGTTTGAGTTGGGTTTTTTCTGGCTTTTCTCCATAATTCCACAGTAGATATGGACATGTTGGGCATCCGTACAAACGTGAAGAGCTGTAGTATGCAAATTAGGTTTCAAATGCAACGGGAATCCAAATTCGGCCATTTGGGGAAGCGCAAAGTCAGGAGGTTTAGCAACAAATCTGGATTTGTTTGAGTTGGCTTTTTTTCTGGCTTTTCTCCATAATTCCACAGTAGATATGGACATGTTGGGCATCCATACAAACGGGAAGAGGTGTAGTGTGCAAATCAGGTTTCAAATTCAACGGGAATCGATATTTGGCCATTTGGGGACAGCACAAAGTCAGGAGGTTTAGCAACATAATTGTCGAAATCTGGATTTGTTTGAGTTGGCTTTTTTCTGGCTTTCCTCCATAATTCCACAGTAGATATGTATATGTTGGGCATACCTACCGACATGAAGAGCTGTAGTATGCGAATCAGGTTTCAAATTCAACGGGAATCGATATTTGGCCGTTTGTGGACATCACAAAATCAGGAGATGTAGCAACATAATTGTCAAAATCTGCATTTGTTTGAGTTGGCGTTTTTTTGGCTTTTATCCATAATTCCACAGTAGATATGGACATGATGGCCATCCCTACAAACGCTAAGACCTGTTGTATGCAAATCAGGTTTCAAATTCAACGGGAATCCAAATTCGGCCATTTTGGGAAGCGCAAAGTCAGGAGGTTTAGCAACAAATCAGGATTTGTTTGAGTTGGCTTTTTTCTTTGTTTTCTCCATATTTCCACAGTAGATATGGACATGTTGCGCATCACTACGAACGTGAGGAGCTGTAGTATGTGAATCAGTTTTCAAATTCAACGGGAATCCATATTTGGCCGTTTAGGGACAGCACAAAGTCAGGAGGTGTAGCAACATAATTGTCGAAAACTGGATTTGTTTGAGATGGCTTTTTTCTGGCTTTTCTCCATAATTCCACAGTAGATATGGACATGTTGGGGATCCCTACAAACGTGAAGAGCTGTAGTATGCAAATCAGGTTTCAAATTCAACGGGAATCCAAATTCGGCCATTTGGGGAAGCGCAAAGTCAGTAGGTTTAGCAACAAATCTGGAGATGTTTGAGATAGCTTTTTTCTGGCTCTTCTCCATAATTCCACAGTAGATATGGACATGTTGGGCATCCCTACAAATGGGAAGAGGTGTAGTGTGCAAATCAGTTTTCAAATTCAACTTGAATCGATATTTGGCCGTTTGGGGACAGCACAAAGTCAGGAGGTTTATCAACATAATTGTCGAAATCTGGATTTGTTTGAGTTTGCTTTTTTCTGGCTTTTGTCCATATGTCCACAGTAGATATGGACATGTTGGGCATCTCTGCAAACGTGAAGAGCTGTAGTATGCAAATCAGGTTTCAAATTGACTGGGACTCCAAATTCGGCCATTTGGGGAAGCGCAAAGTCAGGAGGTTTAGCAACAAATCTGGATATGTTTGAGATAGCTTTTTTCTGGCTCTTCTCCATAATTCCACAGTAGATATAGACATGTTGGGCATCCCTCCAAACGGGAAGAGGTGTAGTGTGCAAATCAGGTTTCAAATTCAACGGGAATCGATATTTGGCCGTTTGGGGACAGCACAAATTCAGGAGGTTTATCAACATAATTGTCGAAATCTGGATTTGTTTTGGTTGGCTTTTTTCTGGCTTTCCTCCATAATTCCACAGTAGATATGGACATGTTGGGAATCCCTACAAACGGGAAGAGCTGTAGTATGCAAATTAGGTTTCAAGTGCAAAGGGAATCCAAATTCGGCCATTTGGGGAAGCGCAAAGTCAGGAGGTTTAGCAACAAATCTGGATTTGTTTGAGTTGGCTTTTTTCTGGCTTTTCTCCATAATTCCACAGTAGATATGGACATGTTGGGCATCCCTACAAACGTGAAGAGCTGTAGTATGCAAATTAGGTTTCAAATTCAACGGGAATCCATATTTGGCCGTTTTGGGACAGCAACAAAGTCAGGAGGTTTAGCAACATAATTGTTGAAATCTGGATTTGTTTTATTTGGCTTTTTACTGGCTTTCCTCCATAATTCCACAGTAGATAAGTATATGTTGGGCAAACCTACAGACATGAAGAGCTGTAGTATGCGAATCAGTTTTCAAATTCAACGGGAATCGATATTTGGCCGTTTGTGGACATCACAAAATCAGGAGATGTAGCAACATAATTGTCGAAATCTGCATTTGTTTGAGTTGGCTTTTTTCTGGCTTTTCTCCATAATTCCACAGTAGATATGGACATGTTGGGCATCCCTACAAACGTGAAGAGCTGTAGTATGCAAATTAGGTTTCAAATTAAACGGGAATCCATATTTGGCCGTTTAGGGACAGCACAAAGTCAGGAGGTTTAGAAACAAATCTGGATTTATTTGAGTTGGCGTTTTTCTGGCTTTTCTCCATAATTCCACAGAAGATATGGACATGTTGGGCATCCCTACAAACGGGAAGAGGTGTAGTGTGCAAATCAGGTTTCAAATTCAACGGGAATCGATATTTGGCTGTTTGGGGACAGCACAAAGTCAGGAGGTTTAGCAACATAATTGTCGAAATCTGGATTTGTTTGAGTTGGCTTTTTTCTGGCTTTTCTCCATATTTCCACAGTAGATATGGACATGTTGGGCATCTCTACAAACGTGAAGAGCCGTAGTATGCAAATCAGGTTTCAAATTGAATGGGACTCCAAATTCGGCCATTTGGGGAAGCGCAAAGTCAGGAGGTTTAGCAACAAATCTGGATATGTTTGAGATAGCTTTTTTCTGGCTCTTCTCCATAATTCCACAGTAGATATGGACATGTTGAGCATCCCTACAAACGGGAAGAGGTGTAGTGTGCAAATCAGGTTTCAAATTCAACGGGAATCAATATTTGGCCGTTTGGGAACAGCACAAAGTCAGGAGGTTTAGCAACATAATTGTCAAAATCTGGATTTGTTTGAGCTGGCTTTTTTCTTGTTTTTTTTTCATATTTCCACAGTAGATATGGACATGTTGGGCATACCTACAAACCTGAAGAGCTGTACTATGCGAATCAGGTTTCAAATTCAACAGGAATCCATATTTGGCCGTTTGGGGACAGCACAAATTCAGGAGGTTTAGCAACATAATTGTCGAAATCTGGATTTGTTTGAGTTGGCTTTTTTCTGGCTTTCCTCCATAATTCCACAGTAGATATGTATATGTTGGGCATAACTACAGACATGAAGAGCTGTAGTATGCGAATCAGGTTTCAAATTCAACGGAAATCGGTATTTGGCCGTTTGTGGACATCACAAAATCAGGAGATGTAGCAACATAATTGTCGAAATCTGCATTTGTTTGAGTTGGCTTTTTCCTGGCTTTTCTCCATAATTCCACAATAGATATGGACATGTTGGGAATCCCTACAAATGTGAAGAGCTGTAGTATGCAAATCAGGTTTCAAATTCAACGGGAATCCAAATTCGGCCATTTGGGGAAGCGCAAAGTCAGGAGGTTTAGCAACATAATTGTCGAAATCTGGATTTGTTTGAGTTGGCTTTGTTCTGGCTTTTCTCCATATTTCCACAGTAGATATGGACATGTTGGGCATCTCTACAAACGTGAAGAGCCGTAGTATGCAAATCAGGTTTCAAATTGAATGGGACTCCAAATTCGGCCATTTGGGGAAGCGCAAAGTCAGGAGGTTTAGCAACAAATTCGGGATTTGTTTGAGTTGGCTTTTTTCTTTGTTTTCTCCATGTTTCCACAGTAGATATGGACATGTTGGGCATCCCTACAAACGTGAAGAGCCGTAGTATGCAAATCAGGTTTCAAATTGAATGGGACTCCAAATTCGGCCATTTGGGGAAGCGCAATGTCAGGAGGTTTAGCAACAAATCTGGATATGTTTGAGATAGCTTTTTTCTGGCTCTTCTCCATAATTCCACAGTAGATATGGACATGTTGGGCATCCCTACAAATGGGAAGAGGTGTAGTGTGCAAATCAGGTTTCAAATTGAATGGGACTCCAAATTCGGCCATTTGGGGAAGCGCAAAGTCAGGAGGTTTAGCAACTAATCTGGATATGTTTGAGATAGCTTTTTTCTGGCTCTTCTCCATAATTCCACAGTAGATATGGACATGTTGGGCATCCCTACAAACGGGAAGAGGTGTAGTGTGCAAATCCGGTTTCAAATTCAACGGGAATCGATATTTGGCCGTTTGGGGACAGCACAAAGTCAGGAGGTTTAGCAACATAATTGTCGAAATCTGGATTTGTTTGAGTTTATTTTTTTCTGGCTTTTCTCCATATTTCCACAGTAGATATGAACATGTTGGGCATCCCTACAAACGTGAAGAGCTGTAGCATGCGAATCAGATTTCAAATTCAACAGGAATCCATATTTGGCCGTTTGGGGACAGCACAAATTCAGGAGGTTTAGCAACATAATTGTCGAAATCTGGATTTGTTTGAGATGGCTTTTTTCTGGCTTTTCTCCATATTTCCACAGTAGATATGGACATGTTGGGCATCTCTACAAACGTGAAGAGCCGTAGTATGCAAATCAGGTTTCAAATTGAATGGGACTCCAAATTCGGCCATTGGGGGAAGCGCAAAGTCAGGTGGTTTAGCAACAAATCTAGATATGTTTGAGATAGCTTTTTTCTGGCTCTTCTCCATAATTCCACAGTAGATATGGACATGTTGGGCATCCCTACAAACGGGAAGAGGTGTAGTGTGCAAATCCGGTTTCAAATTCAACGGGAATCGATATTTGGCCGTTTGGGGACAGCACAAAGTCAGGAGGTTTAGCAACATAATTGTCGAAATCTGGATTTGTTTGAGTTTATTTTTTTCTGGCTTTTCTCCATATTTCCACAGTAGATATGAACATGTTGGGCATCCCTACAAACGTGAAGAGCTGTAGCATGCGAATCAGATTTCAAATTCAACAGGAATCCATATTTGGCCGTTTGGGGACAGCACAAATTCAGGAGGTTTAGCAACATAATTGTCGAAATCTGGATTTGTTTGAGATGGCTTTTTTCTGGCTTTTCTCCATATTTCCACAGTAGATATGGACATGTTGGGCATCTCTACAAACGTGAAGAGCCGTAGTATGCAAATCAGGTTTCAAATTGAATGGGACTCCAAATTCGGCCATTGGGGGAAGCGCAAAGTCAGGTGGTTTAGCAACAAATCTGGATATGTTTGAGATAGCTTTTTTCTGGCTCTTCTCCATAATTCCACAGTAGATATGGACATGTTGGGCATCCCTACAAACGGGAAGAGGTGTAGTGTGCAAATCCGGTTTCAAATTCAACGGGAATCGATATTTGGCCGTTTGGGGACAGCACAAAGTCAGGAGGTTTAGCAATAAATCTGAATTTGTTTGAGTTGGCTTTTTTCTGGATTTCCTCCATAATTCCACAGTAGATATGTATGTGTTGGGCATAACTCCAGACATGAAGAGCTGTAGTATGCGAAACAGGTTTCAAATTCAACGGGAATCGATATTTGGCTGTATATGGACATCACAAAATCAGGAGATGTAGCAACATAATTGTCGAAATCTGCATTTGTTTGAGTTGGCTTTTTTCTGGCTTTTCTCCATAATTCCAAGGTAGATATGGACATGTTGGGCATCCCTACAAACGTGAAGAGCCGTAGTTTGCAAATCAGGTTTCAAATTCAACGGGAATCCATATTTGGCCGTTTAGGGACAGCACAAAGTCAGGAGGTTTAGAAACAAATATGGATTTATTTGAGTTGGCGTTTTTCTGGCTTTTCTCCATATTTCCACAGTAGATATGGACATGTTGGGCATAGCTACAAACCTGAAGAGCTGTACTATGCGAGTCAGGTTTCAAATTCAACAGGAATCCATATTTGGCCGTTTGGGGACAGCACAAATTCAGGAGGTTTAGCAACATAATTGTCGAAATCTGGATTTGTTTGAGTTGGCTTTTTTCTGGCTTTCCTCCATAATTCCACAGTAGATATGTATGTGTTGGGCATAACTCCAGACATGAAGAGCTGTACTATGCGAAACAGGTTTCAAATTCAACGGGTATCGATATTTGGCTGTTTATGGACATCACAAAATCAGGAGATGTAGCAACATAATTGTCGAAATCTGCATTTGTTTGAGTTGGATTTTTTCTGGCTTTTCTCCATAATTCCAAGGTAGATATGGACATGTTGGGCATCCCTACAAACGTGAAGAGCTGTAGTATGCAAATCAGGTTTCAAATTCAACGGGAATCCATATTTGGCCGTTTAGGGACAGCAAAAAGACAGGAGGTTTAGAAACAAATCTGGATTTATTTGAGTTGGCGTTTTTCTGGCTTTTCTCCATATTTCCACAGTAGATATGGACATGTTGGGCATACCTACAAACCTGAAGAGCTGTACTATGCGAATCAGGTTTCAAATTCAACAGGAATCCATATTTGGCCGTTTGGGGACAGCACAAAGTCAGGAGGTTTAGCAACATAATTGTCGAAATCTGGATTTGTTTGAGTTGTTTTTTTTCTGGCTTTTCTCCATATTTCCACAGTAGATATGGACACGTTGGGCATTTCTACAAACGTGAAGAGCCGTAGTATGCAAATCAGGTTTCAAATTGAATGGGACTCCAAATTCGGCCATTTGGGAAAGCGCAAAGTCAGGAGGTTTAGCAACAAATCTGGATATGTTTGAGATAGCTTTTTTCTGGCTCTTCTCCATAGTTCCACAGTAGATATGGACATGTTGGGCATCCCTACAAACGGGAAGAGGTGTAGTGTGCAAATCCCGTTTCAAATTCAACGGGAATCGATATTTGGCCGTTTGGGGACAGCACAAAGTCAGGAGGTTTAGCAACATAATTGTCGAAATCTGCATTTGTTTGAGTTGGATTTTTTCTGGCTTTTCTCCATAATTCCAAGGTAGATATGGACATGTTGGGCATCCCTACAAACGTGAAGAGCTGTAGTATGCAAATCAGGTTTCAAATTCAACGGGAATCCATATTTGGCCGTTCAGGGACAGCAAAAAGACAGGAGGTTTAGAAACAAATCTGGATTTATTTGAGTTGGCGTTTTTCTGGCTTTTCTCCATATTTCCACAGTAGATATGGACATGTTGGGCATACCTACAAACCTGAAGAGCTGTACTATGCGAATCAGGTTTCAAATTCAACAGGAATCCATATTTGGCCGTTTGGGGAAAGCACAAATTCAGGAGGTTTAGCAACATAATTGTCGAAATCTGGATTTGTTTGAGTTGGCTTTTTTCTGGCTTTTCTCCATATTTCCACAGTAGATATGGACATGTTGGGCATCTCTACAAACGGAAAGAGCCGTAGTATGCAAATCAGGTTTCAAATTGAATGGGACTCCAAATTCGGCCATTTGGGGAAGCGCAAAGTCAGGAGGTTTAGCAACAAATCTGGATATGTTTGAGATAGCTTTTTTCTGGCTCTTCTCCATAATTCCACAGTAGATATGGAAATGTTGGGCATCCCTACAAACGTGAAGAGGTGTAGTGTGCAAATCAGTTTTCAAATTCAACGGGAATCAATATTTAGCCGTTTGGGCACAGCACAAAGTCAGGAGGTTTAGCACCACAATTGTCGAAATCTGGATTTCTTTGAGTTGGCTTTTTTCTGGCTTTTCTCCATATCTCCACAGTAGATATGGACATGTTGGGCATCTCTACAAACGTGAAGAGCCGTAGTATGCAAATCAGGTTTCAAATTGAATGGGACTCCAAATTCGGCCATTGGGGGAAGCGCAAAGTCAGGAGGTTTAGCAACAAATCTGGATATGTTTGAGAAAGCTTTTTTCTGGCTCTTCTCCATAATTCCACAGTAGATATGGACATGTTGGGCATCCCTACAAATGGGAAGAGGTGTAGTGTGCAAATCCGGTTTCAAATTCAACGGGAATCGATATTTGGCCGTTTGGGGACAGCACAAAGTCAGGAGGTTTAGCAACATAATTGTCGAAATCTGGATTTGTTTGAGTTGGTTTTTTCTGGCTTTTCTCCATATTTCCACAGTAGATATGGACACGTTGGGCATCTCTACAAACGTGAAGAGCCGTAGTATGCAAATCAGGTTTCAAATTGAATGGGACTCCAAATTCGGCCATTTGGGAAAGCGCAAAGTCAGGAGGTTTAGCAACAAATCTGGATATGTTTGAGATAGCTTTTTTCTGGCTCTTCTCCATAGTTCCACAGTAGATATGGACATGTTGGGCATCCCTACAAACGGGAAGAGGTGTAGTGTGCAAATCCGGTTTCAAATTCAACGGGAATCGATATTTGGCCGTTTGGGGACAGCACAAAGTCAGGAGGTTTAGCAACATAATTGTCGAAATCTGGATTTGTTTGAGCTGGCTTTTTTCTGGCTTTTCTCCATAATTCCACTGTAGATATGGACATGTTGGGCATCCCTACAAACGTGAAGAGCTGTAGCATGCAAATCAGGTTTCAAATTCAATGGGAATCCATATTTGGCCATTTGGGAACAGCACAAATTCAGGAGGTTTAGCAACATAATGGTCGAAATCTGGATTTGTTTGAGTTTGTTTTTTTCTGGCTTTTCTCCATATTTCCACAGTAGATATGGACATGTTGGGCATCTCTACAAACGTGAAGAGCCGTAGTATGCAAATCAGGTTTCAAATTGAATGGGACTCCAAATTCGGCCATTGGGGGAAGCGCAAAGTCAGGTGGTTTAGCAACAAATCTGGATATGTTTGAGATAGCTTTTTTCTGGCTCTTCTCCATAATTCCACAGTAGATATGGACATGTTGGGCATCCCTACAAACGGGAAGAGGTGTAGTGTGCAAATCCGGTTTCAAATTCAAAGGGAATCGATATTTGGCCGTTTGGGGACAGCACAAAGTCAGGAGGTTTAGCAATAAATCTGAATTTGTTTGAGTTGGCTTTTTTCTGGCTTTCCTCCATAATTCCACAGTAGATATGTATGTGTTGGGCATAACTCCAGACATGAAGAGCTGTAGTATGCGAAACAGGTTTCAAATTCAACGGGAATCGATATTTGGCTGTATATGGACATCACAAAATCAGGAGATGTAGCAACATAATTGTCGAAATCTGCATTTGTTTGAGTTGGCTTTTTTCTGGCTTTTCTCCATAATTCCAAGGTAGATATGGACATGTTGGGCATCCCTACAAACGTGAAGAGCCGTAGTATGCAAATCAGGTTTCAAATTCAACGGGAATCCATATTTGGCCGTTTAGGGACAGCACAAAGTCAGGAGGTTTAGAAACAAATATGGATTTATTTGAGTTGGCGTTTTTCTGGCTTTTCTCCATATTTCCACAGTAGATATGGACATGTTGGGCATAGCTACAAACCTGAAGAGCTGTACTATGCGAGTCAGGTTTCAAATTCAACAGGAATCCATATTTGGCCGTTTGGGTACAGCATAAATTCAGGAGGTTTAGCAACATAATTGTCGAAATCTGGATTTGTTTGAGTTGGCTTTTTTCTGGCTTTCCTCCATAATTCCACAGTAGATATGTATGTGTTGGGCATAACTCCAGACATGAAGAGCTGTACTATGCGAAACAGGTTTCAAATTCAACGGGTATCGATATTTGGCTGTTTATGGACATCACAAAATCAGGAGATGTAGCAACATAATTGTCGAAATCTGCATTTGTTTGAGTTGGCTTTTTTCTGGCTTTTCTCCATAATTCCAAGGTAGATATGGACATGTTGGGCATCCCTACAAACGTGAAGAGCTGTAGTATGCAAATCAGGTTTCAAATTCAACGGGAATCCATATTTGGCCGTTTAGGGACAGCAAAAAGACAGGAGGTTTAGAAACAAATCTGGATTTATTTGAGTTGGCGTTTTTCTGGCTTTTCTCCATATTTCCACAGTAGATATGGACATGTTGGGCATACCTACAAACCTGAAGAGCTGTACTATGCGAATCAGGTTTCAAATTCAACAGGAATCCATATTTGGCCGTTTGGGGACAGCACAAATTCAGGAGGTTTAGCAACATAATTGTCGAAATCTGGATTTGTTTGAGTTGGCTTTTTTCTGGCTTTTCTCCATATTTCCACAGTAGATATGGACATGTTGGGCATCTCTACAAACGGAAAGAGCCGTAGTATGCAAATCAGGTTTCAAATTGAATGGGACTCCAAATTCGGCCATTTGGGGAAGCGCAAAGTCAGGAGGTTTAGCAACAAATCTGGATATGTTTGAGATAGCTTTTTTCTGGCTCTTCTCCATAATTCCACAGTAGATATGGAAATGTTGGGCATCTCTACAAACGTGAAGAGGTGTAGTGTGCAAATCAGTTTTCAAATTCAACGGGAATCGATATTTAGCCGTTTGGGCACAGCACAAAGTCAGGAGGTTTAGCACCACAATTGTCGAAATCTGGATTTCTTTGAGTTGGCTTTTTTCTGGCTTTTCTCCATATTTCCACAGTAGATATGGACATGTTGGGCATCTCTACAAACGTGAAGAGCCGTAGTATGCAAATCAGGTTTCAAATTGAATGGGACTCCAAATTCGGCCATTGGGGGAAGCGCAAAGTCAGGAGGTTTAGCAACAAATCTGGATATGTTTGAGAAAGCTTTTTTCTGGCTCTTCTCCATAATTCCACAGTAGATGTGGACATGTTGGGCATCCCTACAAATGGGAAGAGGTGTAGTGTGCAAATCCGGTTTCAAATTCAACGGGAATCGATATTTGGCCGTTTGGGGACAGCACAAAGTCAGGAGGTTTAGCAACATAATTGTCGAAATCTGGATTTGTTTGAGTTGGTTTTTTTCTGGCTTTTCTCCATATTTCCACAGTAGATATGGACACGTTGGGCATCTCTACAAACGTGAAGAGCCGTAGTATGCAAATCAGGTTTCAAATTGAATGGGACTCCAAATTTGGCCATTTGGGAAAGCGCAAAGTCAGGAGGTTTAGCAACAAATCTGGATATGTTTGAGATAGCTTTTTTCTGGCTCTTCTCCATAGTTCCACAGTAGATATGGACATGTTGGGCATCCCTACAAACGGGAAGAGGTGTAGTGTGCAAATCCGGTTTCAAATTCAACGGGAATCGATATTTGGCTGTTTGGGGACAGCACAAAGTCAGGAGGTTTAGCAATAAATCTGGATTTGTTTGAGTTGGCTTTTTTCTGGGTTTTCTCCATAATTCCACTGTAGATATGGACATGTTGGGCATACCTACAAACGTGAAGAGCTGTACTATGCAAATCAGGTTTCAAATTCAACAGGAATCCATATTTGGCCGTTTGGGGACAGCACAAATTCAGGAGGTTTAGCAACATAATTGTCGAAATCTGGATTTGTTGGAGTTGGCTTTTTTCTGGCTTTCCTCCATAATTCCACCGTAGATATGGACATGTTGGGAATCCCTACAAACGTGAAGAGCTGTAGTATGCAAATCAGGTTTCAAATTCAACGGGAATCCAAATTCGGCCATTTGGGGAAGCGCAAAGTCAGGAGGTTTAGCAACAAATCTGGCTATGTTTGAGCTGGCTTTTTTCTGGCTCTTCTCCATAATTCCACAGTAGATATGGACATGTTGGGCATCCCTACAAACGTGAAGAGGTGTAGTGTGCAAATCAGTTTTCAAATTCAACGGGAATCGATATTTGGCCGTTTGGGGAAAGCACAAAGTCAGGAGGTTTAGCAACATAATTGTCGAAATCTGGATTTGTTTGAGTTGGCTTTTTTCTGGCTTTCCTCCATAATTCCACAGTAGATATGTATGTGTTGGGCATAACTCCAGACATGAAGAGCTGTACTATGCGAAACAGGTTTCAAATTCAACGGGTATCGATATTTGGCTGTTTATGGACATCACAAAATCAGGAGATGTAGCAACATAATTGTCGAAATCTGCATTTGTTTGAGTTGGCTTTTTTCTGGCTTTTCTCCATAATTCCAAGGTAGATATGGACATGTTGGGCATCCCTACAAACGTGAAGAGCTGTAGTATGCAAATCAGGTTTCAAATTCAACGGGAATCCATATTTGGCCGTTTAGGGACAGCAAAAAGACAGGAGGTTTAGAAACAAATCTGGATTTATTTGAGTTGGCGTTTTTCTGGCTTTTCTCTATATTTCCACAGTAGATATGGACATGTTGGGCATACCTACAAACCTGAAGAGCTGTACTATGCGAATCAGGTTTCAAATTCAACAGGAATCCATATTTGGCCGTTTGGGGACAGCACAAATTCAGGAGGTTTAGCAACATAATTGTCGAAATCTGGATTTGTTTGAGTTGGCTTTTTTCTGGCTTTTCTCCATATTTCCACAGTAGATATGGACATGTTGGGCATCTCTACAAACCGAAAGAGCCGTAGTATGCAAATCAGGTTTCAAATTGAATGGGACTCCAAATTCGGCCATTTGGGGAAGCGCAAAGTCAGGAGGTGTAGCAACAAATCTGGATATGTTTGAGAAAGCTTTTTTCTGGCTCTTCTCCATAATTCCACAGTAGATGTGGACATGTTGGGCATCCCTACAAATGGGAAGAGGTGTAGTGTGCAAATCCGGTTTCAAATTCAACGGGAATCGATATTTGGCCGTTTGGGGACAGCACAAAGTCAGGAGGTTTAGCAACATAATTGTCGAAATCTGGATTTGTTTGAGTTGGTTTTTTTCTGGCTTTTCTCCATATTTCCACAGTAGATATGGACACATTGGGCATCTCTACAAACGTGAAGAGCCGTAGTATGCAAATCAGGTTTCAAATTGAATGGGACTCCAAATTTGGCCATTTGGGAAAGCGCAAAGTCAGGAGGTTTAGCAACAAATCTGGATATGTTTGAGATAGCTTTTTTCTGGCTCTTCTCCATAGTTCCACAGTAGATATGGACATGTTGGGCATCCCTACAAACGGGAAGAGGTGTAGTGTGCAAATCCGGTTTCAAATTCAACGGGAATCGATATTTGGCTGTTTGGGGACAGCACAAAGTCAGGAGGTTTAGCAATAAATCTGGATTTGTTTGAGTTGGCTTTTTTCTGGGTTTTCTCCATAATTCCACTGTAGATATGGACATGTTGGGCATACCTACAAACGTGAAGAGCTGTACTATGCGAATCAGGTTTCAAATTCAACAGGAATCCATATTTGGCCGTTTGGGGACAGCACAAATTCAGGAGGTTTAGCAACATAATTGTCGAAATCTGGATTTGTTGGAGTTGGCTTTTTTCTGGCTTTCCTCCATAATTCCACCGTAGATATGGACATGTTGGGAATCCCTACAAACGTGAAGAGCTGTAGTATGCAAATCAGGTTTCAAATTCAACGGGAATCCAAATTCGGCCATTTGGGGAAGCGCAAAGTCAGGAGGTTTAGCAACAAATCTGGCTATGTTTGAGCTGGCTTTTTTCTGGCTCTTCTCCATAATTCCACAGTAGATATGGACATGTTGGGCATCCCTACAAACGTGAAGAGGTGTAGTGTGCAAATCAGTTTTCAAATTCAACGGGAATCCATATTTGGCCGTTTAGGGACAGCAAAAAGACAGGAGGTTTAGAAACAAATCTGGATTTATTTGAGTTGGCGTTTTTCTGGCTTTTCTCCATATTTCCACAGTAGATATGGACATGTTGGGCATCTCTACAAACGGAAAAAGCCGTAGTATGCAAATCAGGTTTCAAATTGAATGGGACTCCAAATTCGGCCATTTGGGGAAGCGCAAAGTCAGGAGGTTTAGCAACAAATCTGGATATGTTTGAGATAGCTTTTTTCTGGCTCTTCTCCATAATTCCACAGTAGATATGGAAATGTTGGGCATCCCTACAAACGTGAAGAGGTGTAGTGTGCAAATCAGTTTTCAAATTCAACGGGAATCGATATTTAGCCGTTTGGGCACAGCACAAAGTCAGGAGGTTTAGCACCACAATTGTCGAAATCTGGATTTCTTTGAGTTGGCTTTTTTCTGGCTTTTCTCCATATTTCCACAGTAGATATGGACATGTTGGGCATCTCTACAAACGTGAAGAGCCGTAGTATGCAAATCAGGTTTCAAATTGAATGGGACTCCAAATTCGGCCATTGGGGGAAGCGCAAAGTCAGGAGGTTTAGCAACAAATCTGGATATGTTTGAGAAAGCTTTTTTCTGGCTCTTCTCCATAATTCCACAGTAGATGTGGACATGTTGGGCATCCCTACAAATGGGAAGAGGTGTAGTGTGCAAATCCGGTTTCAAATTCAACGGGAATCGATATTTGGCCGTTTGGGGACAGCACAAAGTCAGGAGGTTTAGCAACATAATTGTCGAAATCTGGATTTGTTTGAGTTGGTTTTTTTCTGGCTTTTCTCCATATTTCCACAGTAGATATGGACACATTGGGCATCTCTACAAACGTGAAGAGCCGTAGTATGCAAATCAGGTTTCAAATTGAATGGGACTCCAAATTTGGCCATTTGGGAAAGCGCAAAGTCAGGAGGTTTAGCAACAAATCTGGATATGTTTGAGATAGCTTTTTTCTGGCTCTTCTCCATAGTTCCACAGTAGATATGGACATGTTGGGCATCCCTACAAACGGGAAGAGGTGTAGTGTGCAAATCCGGTTTCAAATTCAACGGGAATCGATATTTGGCTGTTTGGGGACAGCACAAAGTCAGGAGGTTTAGCAATAAATCTGGATTTGTTTGAGTTGGCTTTTTTCTGGGTTTTCTCCATAATTCCACTGTAGATATGGACATGTTGGGCATACCTACAAACGTGAAGAGCTGTACTATGCGAATCAGGTTTCAAATTCAACAGGAATCCATATTTGGCCGTTTGGGGACAGCACAAATTCAGGAGGTTTAGCAACATAATTGTCGAAATCTGGATTTGTTGGAGTTGGCTTTTTTCTGGCTTTCCTCCATAATTCCACCGTAGATATGGACATGTTGGGAATCCCTACAAACGTGAAGAGCTGTAGTATGCAAATCAGGTTTCAAATTCAACGGGAATCCAAATTCGGCCATTTGGGGAAGCGCAAAGTCAGGAGGTTTAGCAACAAATCTGGCTATGTTTGAGCTGGCTTTTTTCTGGCTCTTCTCCATAATTCCACAGTAGATATGGACATGTTGGGCATCCCTACAAACGTGAAGAGGTGTAGTGTGCAAATCAGTTTTCAAATTCAACGGGAATCGATATTTGGCCGTTTGGGGAAAGCACAAAGTCAGGAGGTTTAGCAACATAATTGTCGAAATCTGGATTTGTTTGAGTTGGCTTTTTTCTGGCTTTTCTCCATATTTCCACAGTAGATATGGACATGTTGGGCATCTCTACAAACGTGAAGAGCCGTAGTATGTAAATCAGGTTTCAAATTGAATGGGACTCCAAATTCGGCCATTTGGGGAAGCGCAAAGTCAGGAGGTTTAGCAACAAATCTGGATATGTTTGAGATAGCTTTTTTCTGGCTCTTCTCCATAATTCCACAGTAGATATGGACATGTTGGGCATCCCTACAAACGGGAAGAGTTGTAGTGTGCAAATCAGGTTTCAAATTCAACGGGAATCGATATTTGGCTGTTTGGGGACAGCACAAAGTCAGGAGGTTTAGCAATAAATCTGGATTTGTTTGAGTTGGCTTTTTTCTGGGTTTACTCCATAATTCCACAGTAGATATGGACATGTTGGGCATACCTACAAACGAGAAGAGCTGTAGTATGCGAATCAGGTTTCAAATTCAACAGGAATCCATATTTGGCCGTTTGGGGACAGCACAAATTCAGCAGGTTTAGCAACATAATTGTCGAAATCTGGATTTGTTTGAGTTGGCTTTTTTCTGGCTTTCCTCCATAATTCCAAAGTAGATATGGACATGTTGGGCATCACTACAAACGTGAAGAGCCGTAGTATGTAAATCAGGTTTCAAATTGAATGGGACTCCAAATTCGGCCATTTGGGGAAGCGCAAAGTCAGGAGGTTTAGCAACAAATCTGGAGTTGTTTGAGATAGCTTTTTTCTGGCTCTTCTCCATAATTCCACAGTAGATATGGACATGTTGGGCATCCCTACAAACGGGAAGAGGTGTAGTGTGCAAATCAGGTTTCAAATTCAACGGGAATGGATATTTGGCTGTTTGGGGACAGCACAAAGTCAGGAGATTTAGCAATAAATCTGGATTGATTTGAGTTGGCTTTTTTCTGGCTTTCGTCCATGATTCCACAGTAGATATGTATGTGTTGGGCATAACTCCAGACATGAAGAGCTGTAGTATGCGAAACAGGTTTCAAATTCAACGGGAATCGATATTTGGCTGTTTATGGACATCACAAAATCAGTAGATGTAGCAACATAATTGTCGAAATCTGCATTTGTTTGAGTTGGCTTTTTTCTGGCTTTTCTCCATAATTCCACAGTAGATATGGACATGTTGGGCATCCCTACGAACGTGAAGAGCTGTAGTATGCAAATCAGGTTTCAAATTCAACGGGAATCCAAATTCGGCCATTTGGGGAAGCGCAAAGTCAGGAGGTTTAGCAACAAATCTGGATATGTTTGAGATAGCTTTTTTCTGGCTCTTCTCCATAATTCCACAGTAGATATGGACATGTTGGGCATCACTACAAACGGGAAGAGGTGTAGTGTGCAAATCAGGTTTCAAATTCAACGGGAATCGATATTTGGCCGTTTGGGGACAGCACAAATTCAGGAGGTTTAGCAACATAATTGTCGAAATCTGGATTTGTTTGAGTTGGCTTTTTTCTGGTTTTTCTCCATATTTCCACAGTAGATATGGACATGTTGGGCATCTCTACAAACGTGAACAGCCGTAGTATGCAAATCAGGTTTCAAATTGAATGGGACTCCAAATTCGGCCATTTGGGGAAGCGCAAAGTCAGGAGGTTTAGCAACAAATCTGGCTATGTTTGAGCTGGCTTTTTTCTGGCTCTTCTCCATAATTCCACAGTAGATATGGACATGTTGGGCATCCCTACAAACTTGAAGAGCCGTAGTATGCAAATCAGGTTTCAAATTTAACGGGAATCCATATTTGGCCGTTTCGGGACAGCAACAAAGTCAGGAGGTGTAGCAACATAATTGTCGAAAACTGGATTTGTTTGAGATGTTTTTTTTCTGGCTTTTCTCCATAATTCCACAGTAGATATGGATATGTTGGGATCCCTACAAACGTGAAGAGCTGTAGTATGCAAATCAGGTTTCAAATTCAACGGGAATCCAAATTCGGCCATTTGGGGAAGCGCAAAGTCAGGAGGTTTAGCCACAAATCTGTATATGTTTGAGATAGCTTTTTTCTGGCTCTTCTCCATAATTCCACAGTAGATATAGACATGTTGGGTATCCCTACAAACGGGAAGAGGTGTAGTGTGCAAATCAGGTTTCAAATGCAACGGGAATCCAAATTCGGCCATTTGGGGAAGCGCAAAGTCAGGAGGTTTAGCAACAAATCTGGATTTGTTTGAGTTGGCTTTTTTCTGGCTCTTCTCCATAATTCCACAGTAGATATGGACATGTTGCGCATCCCTACGAACGTGAAGAGCTGTAGTATGCAAATCAGTTTTCAAATTCAACGGGAATCCATATTTGGCCGTTTAGGGACAGCACAAAATCAGGAGGTTTAGAAACAAATCTGGATTTGTTTGAGTTGGGGTTTTTCTGGCTTTTCTCCATAATTCCACAGTAGATATGGACATGTTGGGCATCCCTACAAACGTGAAGAGGTGTAGTGTGCAAATCAGTTTTCAAATTCAACGGGAATCGATATTTGGCCGTTTGGGGAAAGCACAAAGTCAGGAGGTTTAGCAACATAATTGTCGAAATCTGTATTTGTTTGAGTTGGCTTTTTTCTGGCTTTTCTCCATATTTCCACAGTAGATATGGACATGTTGGGCATCTCTACAAACATGAAGAGCCGTAGTATGTAAATCAGGTTTCAAATTGAATGGGACTCCAAATTCGGCCATTTGGGGAAGCGCAAAGTCAGGAGGTTTAGCAACAAATCTGGATATGTTTGAGATAGCTTTTTTCTGGCTCTTCTCCATAATTCCACAGTAGATATGGACATGTTGGGCATCCCTATAAACGGGAAGAGGTGTAGTGTGCAAATCAGGTTTCAAATTCAACGGGAATCGATATTTGGCTGTTTGGGGACAGCACAAAGTCAGGAGGTTTAGCAATAAATCTGGATTTGTTTGAGTTGGCTTTTTTCTGGGTTTACTCCATAATTCCACTGTAGATATGGACATGTTGGGCATACCTACAAACGAGAAGAGCTGTAGTATGCGAATCAGGTTTCAAATTCAACAGGAATCCATATTTGGCCGTTTGGGGACAGCACAAATTCAGCAGGTTTAGCAACATAATTGTCGAAATCTGGATTTGTTTGAGTTGGCTTTTTTCTGGCTTTCCTCCATAATTCCAAAGTAGATATGGACATGTTGGGCATCACTACAAACGTGAAGAGCCGTAGTATGTAAATCAGGTTTCAAATTGAATGGGACTCCAAATTCGGCCATTTGGGGAAGCGCAAAGTCAGGAGGTTTAGCAACAAATCTGGAGTTGTTTGAGATAGCTTTTTTCTGGCTCTTCTCCATAATTCCACAGTAGATATGGACATGTTGGGCATCCCTACAAACGGGAAGAGGTGTAGTGTGCAAATCAGGTTTCAAATTCAACGGGAATGGATATTTGGCTGTTTGGGGACAGCACAAAGTCAGGAGATTTAGCAATAAATCTGGATTGATTTGAGTTGGCTTTTTTCTGGCTTTCGTCCATGATTCCACAGTAGATATGGATGTGTTGGGCATAACTCCAGACATGAAGAGCTGTAGTATGCGAAACAGGTTTCAAATTCAACGGGAATCGATATTTGGCTGTTTATGGACATCACAAAATCAGGAGATGTAGCAACATAATTGTCGAAATCTGCATTTGTTTGAGTTGGCTTTTTTCTGGCTTTTCTCCATAATTCCACAGTAGATATGGACATGTTGGGCATCCCTACGAACGTGAAGAGCTGTAGTATGCAAATCAGCTTTCAAATTCAACGGGAATCCAAATTCGGCCATTTGGGGAAGCGCAAAGTCAGGAGGTTTAGCAACAAATCTGGATATGTTTGAGATAGCTTTTTTCTGGCTCTTCTCCATAATTCCACAGTAGATATGGACATGTTGGGCATCACTACAAACGGGAAGAGGTGTAGTGTGCAAATCAGGTTTCAAATTCAACGGGAATCGATATTTGGCCGTTTGGGGACAGCACAAATTCAGGAGGTTTAGCAACATAATTGTCGAAATCTGGATTTGTTTGAGTTGGCTTTTTTCTGGTTTTTCTCCATATTTCCACAGTAGATATGGACATGTTGGGCATCTCTACAAACGTGAACAGCCGTAGTATGCAAATCAGATTTCAAATTGAATGGGACTCCAAATTCGGCCATTTGGGGAAGCGCAAAGTCAGGAGGTTTAGCAACAAATCTGGCTATGTTTGAGCTGGCTTTTTTCTGGCTCTTCTCCATAATTCCACAGTAGATATGGACATGTTGGGCATCCCTACAAACTTGAAGAGCCGTAGTATGCAAATCAGGTTTCAAATTTAACGGGAATCCATATTTGGCCGTTTCGGGACAGCAACAAAGTCAGGAGGTGTAGCAACATAATTGTCGAAAACTGGATTTGTTTGAGATGTTTTTTTTCTGGCTTTTCTCCATAATTCCACAGTAGATATGGACATGTTGGGGATCCCTACAAACGTGAAGAGCTGTAGTATGCAAATCAGGTTTCAAATTCAACGGGAATCCAAATTCGGCCATTTGGGGAAGCGCAAAGTCAGGAGGTTTAGCCACAAATCTGTATATGTTTGAGATAGCTTTTTTCTGGCTCTTCTCCATAATTCCACAGTAGATATAGACATGTTGGGCATCCCTACAAACGGGAAGAGGTGTAGTGTGCAAATCAGGTTTCAAATGCAACGGGAATCCAAATTCGGCCATTTGGGGAAGCGCAAAGTCAGGAGGTTTAGCAACAAATCTCGATTTGTTTGAGTTGGCTTTTTTCTGGCTCTTCTCCATAATTCCACAGTAGATATGGACATGTTGCGCATCCCTACGAACGTGAAGAGCTGTAGTATGCAAATCAGTTTTCAAATTCAACGGGAATCCATATTTGGCCGTTTAGGGACAGCACAAAATCAGGAGGTTTAGAAACAAATCTGGATTTGTTTGAGTTGGGGTTTTTCTGGCTTTTCTCCATAATTCCACAGTAGATATAGACATGTTGGGCATCTCTACAAATGTGAAGAGCTGTAGTATGCAAATCAGGTTTCAAATTTAACGGGAATCCATATTTGGCCGTTTGTGGACAACACAAAGTCAGGAGGTTTAGCAACATAATTGTTGAAATCTGGATTTGTTTGATTTGGATTTTACTGGCTTTCCTCCATAATTCCACAGTAGATAAGTATATGTTGGGCATACCTACAGACATGAAGAGCTGTAGTATGCGAATCAGGTTTCAAATTCAACGGGAATCGATATTTGGCCGTTTGTGGACATCACAAAATCAGGAGATGTAGCAACATAATTGTCGAAATCTGCATTTGTTTGAGTTGGCTTTTTTCTGGCTTTTCTCCATAATTCCACAGTAGATATGGACATGTTGGGCATCCCTACAAACGTGAAGAGCCGTAATATGCAAATTAGGTTTCAAATTCAACGGGAATCCATATTTGGCCGTTTAGGGACAGCACTAAGTCAAGAGGTTTAGAAACAAATCTGGATATGTTTGAGATAGCTTTTTTCTGGCTCTTCTCCATAATTCCACAGTAGATATGGACATGTTGGGCATCCCTACAAACGGGAAGAGGTGTAGTGTGCAAATCAGGTTTCAAATTGAATGGGACTCAAAATTCGGCCATTTGGGGAAGCGCAATGTCAGGATTTTTAGCAACAAATCTGGATATGTTTGAGATAGCTTTTTTCTGGCTCTTCTCCATAATTCCACAGTAGATATGGACATGTTGGGCATCCCTACAAATGGGAAGAGGTGTAGTGTGCAAATCAGGTTTCAAATTCAACGGGAATCGATATTTGGCCGTTTAGGGACAGCACTAAGTCAAGAGGTTTAGCAACAAATCTGGATATGTTTGAGATAGCTTTTTTCTGGCTCTTCTCCATAATTCCACAGTAGATATGGACATGTTGGGCATCCCTATAAACGGGAAGAGGTGTAGTGTGCAAATCAGGTTTCAAATTCAACGGGAATCGATATTTGGCTGTTTGGGGACAGCACAAAGTCAGGAGGTTTAGCAATAAATCTGGATTTGTTTGAGTTGGCTTTTTTCTGGGTTTACTCCATAATTCCACTGTAGATATGGACATGTTGGGCATACCTACAAACGAGAAGAGCTGTAGTATGCGAATCAGGTTTCAAATTCAACAGGAATCCATATTTGGCCGTTTGGGGACAGCACAAATTCAGCAGGTTTAGCAACATAATTGTCGAAATCTGGATTTGTTTGAGTTGGCTTTTTTCTGGCTTTCCTCCATAATTCCAAAGTAGATATGGACATGTTGGGCATCACTACAAACGTGAAGAGCCGTAGTATGTAAATCAGGTTTCAAATTGAATGGGACTCCAAATTCGGCCATTTGGGGAAGCGCAAAGTCAGGAGGTTTAGCAACAAATCTGGAGTTGTTTGAGATAGCTTTTTTCTGGCTCTTCTCCATAATTCCACAGTAGATATGGACATGTTGGGCATCCCTACAAACGGGAAGAGGTGTAGTGTGCAAATCAGGTTTCAAATTCAACGGGAATGGATATTTGGCTGTTTGGGGACAGCACAAAGTCAGGAGATTTAGCAATAAATCTGGATTGATTTGAGTTGGCTTTTTTCTGGCTTTCGTCCATGATTCCACAGTAGATATGGATGTGTTGGGCATAACTCCAGACATGAAGAGCTGTAGTATGCGAAACAGGTTTCAAATTCAACGGGAATCGATATTTGGCTGTTTATGGACATCACAAAATCAGGAGATGTAGCAACATAATTGTCGAAATCTGCATTTGTTTGAGTTGGCTTTTTTCTGGCTTTTCTCCATAATTCCACAGTAGATATGGACATGTTGGGCATCCCTACGAACGTGAAGAGCTGTAGTATGCAAATCAGGTTTCAAATTCAACGGGAATCCAAATTCGGCCATTTGGGGAAGCGCAAAGTCAGGAGGTTTAGCAACAAATCTGGATATGTTTGAGATAGATTTTTTCTGGCTCTTCTCCATAATTCCACAGTAGATATGGACATGTTGGGCATCACTACAAACGGGAAGAGGTGTAGTGTGCAAATCAGGTTTCAAATTCAACGGGAATCGATATTTGGCCGTTTGGGGACAGCACAAATTCAGGAGGTTTAGCAACATAATTGTCGAAATCTGGATTTGTTTGAGTTGGCTTTTTTCTGGTTTTTCTCCATATTTCCACAGTAGATATGGACATGTTGGGCATCGCTACAAACGTGAACAGCCGTAGTATGCAAATCAGATTTCAAATTGAATGGGACTCCAAATTCGGCCATTTGGGGAAGCGCAAAGTCAGGAGGTTTAGCAACAAATCTGGCTATGTTTGAGCTGGCTTTTTTCTGGCTCTTCTCCATAATTCCACAGTAGATATGGACATGTTGGGCATCCCTACAAACTTGAAGAGCCGTAGTATGCAAATCAGGTTTCAAATTTAACGGGAATCCATATTTGGCCGTTTCGGGACAGCAACAAAGTCAGGAGGTGTAGCAACATAATTGTCGAAAACTGGATTTGTTTGAGATGTTTTTTTTCTGGCTTTTCTCCATAATTCCACAGTAGATATGGACATGTTGGGGATCCCTACAAACGTGAAGAGCTGTAGTATGCAAATCAGGTTTCAAATTCAACGGGAATCCAAATTCGGCCATTTGGGGAAGCGCAAAGTCAGGAGGTTTAGCCACAAATCTGTATATGTTTGAGATAGCTTTTTTCTGGCTCTTCTCCATAATTCCACAGTAGATATAGACATGTTGGGCATCCCTACAAACGGGAAGAGGTGTAGTGTGCAAATCAGGTTTCAAATGCAACGGGAATCCAAATTCGGCCATTTGGGGAAGCGCAAAGTCAGGAGGTTTAGCAACAAATCTGGATTTGTTTGAGTTGGCTTTTTTCTGGCTCTTCTCCATAATTCCACAGTAGATATGGACATGTTGCGCATCCCTACGAACGTGAAGAGCTGTAGTATGCAAATCAGTTTTCAAATTCAACGGGAATCCATATTTGGCCGTTTAGGGACAGCACAAAATCAGGAGGTTTAGAAACAAATCTGGATTTGTTTGAGTTGGGGTTTTTCTGGCTTTTCTCCATAATTCCACAGTAGATATAGACATGTTGGGCATCTCTACAAATGTGAAGAGCTGTAGTATGCAAATCAGGTTTCAAATTTAACGGGAATCCATATTTGGCCGTTTGTGGACAACACAAAGTCAGGAGGTTTAGCAACATAATTGTTGAAATCTGGATTTGTTTGATTTGGATTTTACTGGCTTTCCTCCATAATTCCACAGTAGATAAGTATATGTTGGGCATACCTACAGACATGAAGAGCTGTAGTATGCGAATCAGGTTTCAAATTCAATGGGAATCGATATTTGGCCGTTTGTGGACATCACAAAATCAGGAGATGTAGCAACATAATTGTCGAAATCTGCATTTGTTTGAGTTGGCTTTTTTCTGGCTTTTCTCCATAATTCCACAGTAGATATGGACATGTTGGGCATCCCTACAAACGTGAAGAGCCGTAATATGCAAATTAGGTTTCAAATTCAACGGGAATCCATATTTGGCCGTTTAGGGACAGCACTAAGTCAAGAGGTTTAGAAACAAATCTGGATATGTTTGAGATAGCTTTTTTCTGGCTCTTCTCCATAATTCCACAGTAGATATGGACATGTTGGGCATCCCTACAAACGGGAAGAGGTGTAGTGTGCAAATCAGGTTTCAAATTGAATGGGACTCAAAATTCGGCCATTTGGGGAAGCGCAATGTCAGGATTTTTAGCAACAAATCTGGATATGTTTGAGATAGCTTTTTTCTGGCTCTTCTCCATAATTCCACAGTAGATATGGACATGTTGGGCATCCCTACAAATGGGAAGAGGTGTAGTGTGCAAATCAGGTTTCAAATTCAACGGGAATCGATATTTGGCCGTTTAGGGACAGCACTAAGTCAAGAGGTTTAGCAACAAATCTGGATATGTTTGAGATAGCTTTTTTCTGGCTCTTCTCCATAATTCCACAGTAGATATGGACATGTTGGGCATCCCTATAAACGGGAAGAGGTGTAGTGTGCAAATCAGGTTTCAAATTCAACGGGAATCGATATTTGGCTGTTTGGGGACAGCACAAAGTCAGGAGGTTTAGCAATAAATCTGGATTTGTTTGAGTTGGCTTTTTTCTGGGTTTACTCCATAATTCCATTGTAGATATGGACATGTTGGGCATACCTACAAACGAGAAGAGCTGTAGTATGCGAATCAGGTTTCAAATTCAACAGGAATCCATATTTGGCCGTTTGGGGACAGCACAAATTCAGCAGGTTTAGCAACATAATTGTCGAAATCTGGATTTGTTTGAGTTGGCTTTTTTCTGGCTTTCCTCCATAATTCCAAAGTAGATATGGACATGTTGGGCATCACTACAAACGTGAAGAGCCGTAGTATGTAAATCAGGTTTCAAATTGAATGGGACTCCAAATTCGGCCATTTGGGGAAGCGCAAAGTCAGGAGGTTTAGCAACAAATCTGGAGTTGTTTGAGATAGCTTTTTTCTGGCTCTTCTCCATAATTCCACAGTAGATATGGACATGTTGGGCATCCCTACAAACGGGAAGAGGTGTAGTGTGCAAATCAGGTTTCAAATTCAACGGGAATGGATATTTGGCTGTTTGGGGACAGCACAAAGTCAGGAGATTTAGCAATAAATCTGGATTGATTTGAGTTGGCTTTTTTCTGGCTTTCGTCCATGATTCCACAGTAGATATGGATGTGTTGGGCATAACTCCAGACATGAAGAGCTGTAGTATGCGAAACAGGTTTCAAATTCAACGGGAATCGATATTTGGCTGTTTATGGACATCACAAAATCAGGAGATGTAGCAACATAATTGTCGAAATCTGCATTTGTTTGAGTTGGCTTTTTTCTGGCTTTTCTCCATAATTCCACAGTAGATATGGACATGTTGGGCATCCCTACGAACGTGAAGAGCTGTAGTATGCAAATCAGGTTTCAAATTCAACGGGAATCCAAATTCGGCCATTTGGGGAAGCGCAAAGTCAGGAGGTTTAGCAACAAATCTGGATATGTTTGAGATAGCTTTTTTCTGGCTCTTCTCCATAATTCCACAGTAGATATGGACATGTTGGGCATCACTACAAACGGGAAGAGGTGTAGTGTGCAAATCAGGTTTCAAATTCAACGGGAATCGATATTTGGCCGTTTGGGGACAGCACAAATTCAGGAGGTTTAGCAACATAATTGTCGAAATCTGGATTTGTTTGAGTTGGCTTTTTTCTGGTTTTTCTCCATATTTCCACAGTAGATATGGACATGTTGGGCATCGCTACAAACGTGAACAGCCGTAGTATGCAAATCAGATTTCAAATTGAATGGGACTCCAAATTCGGCCATTTGGGGAAGCGCAAAGTCAGGAGGTTTAGCAACAAATCTGGCTATGTTTGAGCTGGCTTTTTTCTGGCTCTTCTCCATAATTCCACAGTAGATATGGACATGTTGGGCATCCCTACAAACTTGAAGAGCCGTAGTATGCAAATCAGGTTTCAAATTTAACGGGAATCCATATTTGGCCGTTTCGGGACAGCAACAAAGTCAGGAGGTGTAGCAACATAATTGTCGAAAACTGGATTTGTTTGAGATGTTTTTTTTCTGGCTTTTCTCCATAATTCCACAGTAGATATGGACATGTTGGGGATCCCTACAAACGTGAAGAGCTGTAGTATGCAAATCAGGTTTCAAATTCAACGGGAATCCAAATTCGGCCATTTGGGGAAGCGCAAAGTCAGGAGGTTTAGCCACAAATCTGTATATGTTTGAGATAGCTTTTTTCTGGCTCTTCTCCATAATTCCACAGTAGATATAGACATGTTGGGCATCCCTACAAACGGGAAGAGGTGTAGTGTGCAAATCAGGTTTCAAATGCAACGGGAATCCAAATTCGGCCATTTGGGGAAGCGCAAAGTCAGGAGGTTTAGCAACAAATCTGGATTTGTTTGAGTTGGCTTTTTTCTGGCTCTTCTCCATAATTCCACAGTAGATATGGACATGTTGCGCATCCCTACGAACGTGAAGAGCTGTAGTATGCAAATCAGTTTTCAAATTCAACGGGAATCCATATTTGGCCGTTTAGGGACAGCACAAAATCAGGAGGTTTAGAAACAAATCTGGATTTGTTTGAGTTGGGGTTTTTCTGGCTTTTCTCCATAATTCCACAGTAGATATAGACATGTTGGGCATCTCTACAAATGTGAAGAGCTGTAGTATGCAAATCAGGTTTCAAATTTAACGGGAATCCATATTTGGCCGTTTGTGGACAACACAAAGTCAGGAGGTTTAGCAACATAATTGTTGAAATCTGGATTTGTTTGATTTGGATTTTACTGGCTTTCCTCCATAATTCCACAGTAGATAAGTATATGTTGGGCATACCTACAGACATGAAGAGCTGTAGTATGCGAATCAGGTTTCAAATTCAACGGGAATCGATATTTGGCCGTTTGTGGACATCACAAAATCAGGAGATGTAGCAACATAATTGTCGAAATCTGCATTTGTTTGAGTTGGCTTTTTTCTGGCTTTTCTCCATAATTCCACAGTAGATATGGACATGTTGGGCATCCCTACAAACGTGAAGAGCCGTAATATGCAAATTAGGTTTCAAATTCAACGGGAATCCATATTTGGCCGTTTAGGGACAGCACTAAGTCAAGAGGTTTAGAAACAAATCTGGATATGTTTGAGATAGCTTTTTTCTGGCTCTTCTCCATAATTCCACAGTAGATATGGACATGTTGGGCATCCCTACAAACGGGAAGAGGTGTAGTGTGCAAATCAGGTTTCAAATTGAATGGGACTCAAAATTCGGCCATTTGGGGAAGCGCAATGTCAGGATTTTTAGCAACAAATCTGGATATGTTTGAGATAGCTTTTTTCTGGCTCTTCTCCATAATTCCACAGTAGATATGGACATGTTGGGCATCCCTACAAATGGGAAGAGGTGTAGTGTGCAAATCAGGTTTCAAATTCAACGGGAATCGATATTTGGCCGTTTGGGGACAGCACAAAGTCAGGAGATTTAGCAATAATCTGGATTTGTTTGAGTTGGCTTTTTTCTGGGTTTTATCCATAATTCCACTGTAGATATGGACATGTTGGGCATACCTACAAACATGAAGAGCTGTAGTATGCGAATCAGGTTTCAAATTCAACGGGAATCGATATTTGGCCGTTTGTGGACATCACAAAATCAGGAGATGTAGCAACATAATTGTCGAAATCTGCATTTTTTTGAGTTGGCTTTTTTCTGACTTTTTCCATAATTCCACAGTAGATATGGACATGTTGGGCATCCGTACAAACGTGAAGAGCTGTAGTATGCAAATCAGGTTTCAAATTCAACGGGAATCCAAATTCGGCCATTTGGGGAAGCGCAAAGTCAGGAGGTTTAGCAACAAATCTGGATATGTTTGAGATAGCTTTTTTCTGGCTCTTCTCCATAATTCCACAGTAGATATGGACATGTTGGGCATCACTACAAACGGGAAGAGGTGTAGTGTGCAAATCAGGTTTCAAATTCAACGGGAATCGATATTTGGCCATTTGGGGACAGCACAAATTCAGGAGGTTTAGCAACATAGTTGTCGAAATCTGGATTTGTTTGAGTTTGTTTTTTTCTGGCTTTTCTCCATATTTCCACAGTAGATATGGACATGTTGGGCATTTCTACAAACGTGAAGAGCCGTAGTATGCAAATCAGGTTTCAAATTGAATGTGACTCCAAATTCGGCAATTTGGGGAAGCGCAAAGTCAGGAGGTGTAGCAACATGATTGTCGAAAACTGGATTTGTTTGAGATGGCTGTTTTCTGGCTTTTCTCCATAATTCCACAGTAGATATGGACATGTTGGGCATCTCTACAAACGTGAACAGCCGTAGTATGCAAATCAGGTTTCAAATTGAATGGGACTCCAAATTCGGCCATTTGGGGAAGCGCAAAGTCAGGAGGTTTAGCAACAAATCTGGCTATGTTTGAGCTGGCTTTTTTCTGGCTCTTCTCCATAATTCCACAGTAGATATGGACATGTTGGGCATCCCTACAAACTTGAAGAGCCGTAGTATGCAAATCAGGTTTCAAATTTAACGGGAATCCATATTTGGCCGTTTCGGGACAGCAACAAAGTCAGGAGGTGTAGCAACATAATTGTCGAAAACTGGATTTGTTTGAGATGTTTTTTTTCTGGCTTTTCTCCATAATTCCACAGTAGATATGGACATGTTGGGGATCCCTACAAACGTGAAGAGCTGTAGTATGCAAATCAGGTTTCAAATTCAACGGGAATCCAAATTCGGCCATTTGGGGAAGCGCAAAGTCAGGAGGTTTAGCCACAAATCTGTATATGTTTGAGATAGCTTTTTTCTGGCTCTTCTCCATAATTCCACAGTAGATATAGACATGTTGGGCATCCCTACAAACGGGAAGAGGTGTAGTGTGCAAATCAGGTTTCAAATGCAACGGGAATCCACATTCGGCCATTTGGGGAAGCGCAAAGTCAGGAGGATTAGCAACAAATCTGGATTTGTTTGAGTTGGCTTTTTTCTGGCTCTTCTCCATAATTCCACAGTAGATATGGACATGTTGCGCATCCCTACGAACGTGAAGAGCTGTAGTATGCAAATCAGTTTTCAAATTCAACGGGAATCCATATTTGGCCGTTTAGGGACAGCACAAAATCAGGAGGTTTAGAAACAAATCTGGATTTGTTTGAGTTGGGGTTTTTCTGGCTTTTCTCCATAATTCCACAGTAGATATAGACATGTTGGGCATCTCTACAAATGTGAAGAGCTGTAGTATGCAAATCAGGTTTCAAATTTAACGGGAATCCATATTTGGCCGTTTGTGGACAACACAAAGTCAGGAGGTTTAGCAACATAATTGTTGAAATCTGGATTTGTTTGATTTGGATTTTACTGGCTTTCCTCCATAATTCCACAGTAGATAAGTATATGTTGGGCATACCTACAGACATGAAGAGCTGTAGTATGCGAATCAGGTTTCAAATTCAACGGGAATCGATATTTGGCCGTTTGTGTACATCACAAAATCAGGAGATGTAGCAACATAATTGTCGAAATCTGCATTTGTTTGAGTTGGCTTTTTTCTGGCTTTTCTCCATAATTCCACAGTAGATATGGACATGTTGGGCATCCCTACAAACGTGAAGAGCCGTAATATGCAAATTAGGTTTCAAATTCAACGGGAATCCATATTTGGCCGTTTAGGGACAGCACAAAGTCAGGAGGTTTAGAAACAAATCTGGATATGTTTGAGATAGCTTTTTTCTGGCTCTTCTCCATAATTCCACAGTAGATATGGACATGTTGGGCATCCCTACAAACGGGAAGAGGTGTAGTGTGCAAATCAGGTTTCAAATTGAATGGGACTCAAAATTCGGCCATTTGGGGAAGCGCAATGTCAGGATTTTTAGCAACAAATCTGGATATGTTTGAGATAGCTTTTTTCTGGCTCTTCTCCATAATTCCACAGTAGATATGGACATGTTGGGCATCCCTACAAATGGGAAGAGGTGTAGTGTGCAAATCAGGTTTCAAATTCAACGGGAATCGATATTTGGCCGTTTGGGGACAGCACAAAGTCAGGAGATTTAGCAATAATCTGGATTTGTTTGAGTTGGCTTTTTTCTGGGTTTTATCCATAATTCCACTGTAGATATGGACATGTTGGGCATACCTACAAACATGAAGAGCTGTAGTATGCGAATCAGGTTTCAAATTCAACGGGAATCGATATTTGGCCGTTTGTGGACATCACAAAATCAGGAGATGTAGCAACATAATTGTCGAAATCTGCATTTTTTTGAGTTGGCTTTTTTCTGACTTTTTCCATAATTCCACAGTAGATATGGACATGTTGGGCATCCGTACAAACGTGAAGAGCTGTAGTATGCAAATCAGGTTTCAAATTCAACGGGAATCCAAATTCGGCCATTTGGGGAAGCGCAAAGTCAGGAGGTTTAGCAACAAATCTGGATATGTTTGAGATAGCTTTTTTCTGGCTCTTCTCCATAATTCCACAGTAGATATGGACATGTTGGGCATCACTACAAACGGGAAGAGGTGTAGTGTGCAAATCAGGTTTCAAATTCAACGGGAATCGATATTTGGCCATTTGGGGACAGCACAAATTCAGGAGGTTTAGCAACATAGTTGTCGAAATCTGGATTTGTTTGAGTTTGTTTTTTTCTGGCTTTTCTCCATATTTCCACAGTAGATATGGACATGTTGGGCATTTCTACAAACGTGAAGAGCCGTAGTATGCAAATCAGGTTTCAAATTGAATGTGACTCCAAATTCGGCCATTTGGGGAAGCGCAAAGTCAGGAGGTGTAGCAACATAATTGTCGAAAACTGGATTTGTTTGAGATGGCTGTTTTCTGGCTTTTCTCCATAATTCCACAGTAGATATGGACATGTTGTGGATCCCTACAAACGGGAAGAGCTGTAGTATGCAAATCAGGTTTCAAATTCAACGGGAATCCAAATTCGGCCATTTGGGGAAGCGCAAAGTCAGGAGGTTTAGCAACAAATCTGGATATGTTTGAGATAGCTTTTTTCTGGCTCTTCTCCATAATTCCACAGTAGATATGGACATGTTGGGCATCCCTACAAACGGGAAGAGATGTAGTGTGCAAATCAGGTTTCAAATTCAACGGGAACCCATATTTGGCCGTTTGGGGACAGAACAAAATCAGGAGGTTTAGCAACAAATATGGATTTGTTTGAGTTGGCTTTTTTCTTGGTTTTCTCCACATTTCAACAGTAGATATCGACATTTTAGACATGCCTACAAACGTCAACAGCCGTAGTATGCATAAAATGTCCATATCTAGTGTGGAATTATGGAGAAAACCAAGAAAACAGCCACCTCAAACAAATCCAGATTTTGACAATTATGTTGCTAAACCTAATGACTTTGTGTTGTCCCCAGAAGGCCAAATATGGATTCCCGTTGAATTTGAAACCTGATTCGCATACTACAGCTCTTCACGTTTGTAGAGATGCTTAACATGTCCATATCTAGTGTGGAATTATGGAGAAAAGCCAGAAAAAAGCCAGCTCAAACAAATCCAGATTTCGACAATTATGTTGCTATACCTCCTGACTTTGTGCTGTCCCCAAACGGCCAAATATGGGTTCCCGTTGAATTTGAAACCTGATTCGCATACTACAGCTCTTCACTTTTGTAGGTATGCCCAACATGTCCATATCTACTGTGGAATTATGGAGAAAAGCCAGAAAAAAATCCAACTTAAACAAATCCAGATTTGTTGATAAACCTCCTGACTTTGCGCTTCCCCAAATGGCCGAATTTGGATTCCCGTTGAATTTGAAACCTGATTTGCATACTACAGCTCTTCACGTTTGTAGGGATGCCTAAAATGACCATATCTACTGTGGAAATATGGAGAAAACCAAGACAAAAATCAACTCAAACAAATCCAGATTTCGACAATTATGTTGCTAAACCTCCTGACTTTGTGTTGTTCCCAGACAGCCAAATATGGATTCCCATTGAATTTGAAACCTGATTTGCATACTACAGCTCTTCACGTTCATAGGTATGCCCAACATGTCCATATCTACTGTGGAATTATGGAGAAAAGCCAGAAAAAAGTCAGTTCAAACAAATCCAGATTTAGACAATTATGTTGATAAACCTCCTGACTTTGCGCTTCCCCAAATGGCCGAATTTGGATTCCCGTTGAATTTGAAACCGGATATGCATACTACAACTCTTCACGTTTGTAGGGATGCCTAAAATGTCCATATCTACTGTGGAAATATGGAGAAAACCAAAGAAAAAAGCCAACTCAAACAAATCCAGATTTGTTGCTAAACCTCCTGACTTTGTGCTGTCCCCAAACGGCCAAATATGGATTCCCGTTGAATTTGAAACCTGATTTGTATACTAAAGCTCTTCACGTTTGTAGGTATGCCCAACATGTCCATATCTCCTGTGGAATTATGGAGAAAAGCCAGAAAAAAATCCAACTTAAACAAATCCAGATTTGTTGCTAAACCTCCTGACTTTGTGCTGTCCCCAAACGGCCGAATTTGGATTCCCTTTGAATTTGAAATCTGATTTACATACTACAGCTCTTCAAGTTTGTAGGGATGCCAAAAATCTCCATATCTACTGTGGAATTATGGAGAAAAGCCAGAAAAAAACCAGCTCAAACAAATCCAGATTTCGACAATTATGTTGCTAAACCTCCTGACTTTGTGCTGTCCCCAAACGGCCAAATATGGGTTCCCGTTGAATTTGAAACCTGATTTGCATACTACAGCTCTTCACGTTTGTAGGTATGCCCAACATGTCCATATCTACAGTGGAATTATGGAGAAAAGCCAGAAAAAAGCCAACTCAAACAAATCCAGATTTATTGCTAAACCTCCTGACTTTGCGCTTCCCCAAATGGCCGAATATAGGTTCCCGTTTAAGCCTTTAATTTTAAAATCCTATTTCAGAATAGTCTGATATTAACCAGTGACAGTCTGGGATGTGTATACTGTCACGTTGAGGTGAAATTAGTCTGGCTAAAAAGGAGGTTTCCTTTTTAGAGCAGCCTAAAAAGAGTTACAATATGGCTTTAATTAGCAGCCTGAAAAAGAGTTGAAATATAGCTTTAATGGACGTTTAAGCCTTTAATTTCAAAATCCTATTGCAGAATAGTCTGATTTCAACCAGTGACAGTCTGGGATGTGTATACTATCACCCTGACGTGAAATGAGTCTATTTGAACAAGTGGTTTCATTTTTAGAGCAGCCTGAAAAAGAGTTACAATATGGCTTTAATTAGTCAGTAAGTCGGACTCGTTTCAGGTGAGAGTTGGCCTCCGCCAGGGCTGCGCTTTGTCACCAATCCTGTTTGTAGTATTTATGGACAGGATATCGAGGCGTAGTCGGGGTGGAGAGGGGTTGCAGTTCGGTGGGCTGGGGATCTCATCCCTGCTTTTTGCAGATGATGTGGTCCTGATGGCATCATCGGCCTGTGACCTTCAGCGCTCACTGGATCGGTTCGCGGCCGAGTGTGAAGCGGCTGGGATGAGGATCAGCACCTCTAAATCGGAGGCCATGGTTCTCAGCAGGAAACCGATGGAGTGCCTTCTCCGGGTAGGGAATGAGTCCTTACCCCAAGTGAAGGAGTTCAAGTACCTTGGGGTCTTGTTTGCGAGTGAGGGGACAATGGAGCGGGAGATTGGCCGGATAATCGGCGCAGCGGGTGCGGTATTACAGTCAATTTATCGCACCGTTGTGACGAAAAGAGAGCTGAGCCAGAAGGCAAAGCTCTCAATCTACCGGTCAGTTTTCCTTCCTACCCTCACCTATGGTCATGAAGGCTGGGTCATGACCGAAAGAACAAGATCCAGGGTACAAGCGGCCGAAATGGGTTTCCTCAGGAGGGTGGCTGGCGTCTCCCTTAGAGATAGGGTGAGAAGCTCAGTCATCCGTGAGGAGCTCAGAGTAGAGCCGCTGCTCCTTCGCGTTGAAAGGAGCCAGTTGAGGTGGTTCGGGCATCTTGTAAGGATGCCCCCTGGGCACCTCCCTAGGGAGGTGTTCCAGGCACGTCCAGCTGGGAGGAGGCATCGGGGAAGACCCAGGACAAGGTGGAGGGATTATATCTCTAACCTGGCCTGGGAACGCCTCGGGATCCCCCAGTCGGAGCTGGTTAATGTTGATCGGGAAAGGGAAGTTTGGGGTCCCCTGCTGGAGCTGCTACCCCTGCGACCCGATACCGGATAAGCGGACGAAGATGGATGGATGGATATGGCTTTAATTAGCAGCCTGAAAAAGAGTTGAAATATAGCTTTAGTGGACATTTAAGCCTTTAATTTTAAAATCTGATATCCAAATAGTCCTATATTAACAAGTGCCACTCTGCGATGTGTATACTATCACCCTGACGTGAAATGAGTCTAGCGGAACAAGTGGTTTCGTTTCAAGAGCAGTCTGACAAAGTTGTATAATATGGCTTTAATTAGCAGCCAAAATATAGACAAAATAGAGCTTTAAGTGGACAATTAAGCCTTTAATTTTAAAATCCTATTTCAGAATAGTCTGATATTAACCAGTGACAGTCTGGGATGTGTATACTATCACCCTGACCTGAAATGAGTCTAGCTGAACAAATGGTTTTGTTTTTAGAGCAGCCTGAAAAAGAGTTACAATATGGCTTTAATTAGCAGCCAAAATATAGACAAAATATAGCTTTAAGTGGACAATTAAGCCTTTAATTTTAAAATCCTATTTCAGAATAGTCTGATATTAACCAGTGACAGTCTGGGATGTGTATACTATCACCCTGACCTGAAATTTGTCTAGCTGAACAAATGGTTTCGTTTTTAGAGCTGCCTGAAAAAGAGTTACAATATGGCTTTAATTAGCAGCCAAAATATAGCCAAAATATAGCTTTAATTGGACATGTAATCCTTTAATTTTAAAATCCTATTTCAGAATAGTCTGATATTAAGCAGTGACAGTCTGGGATGTGTATACTATCACCCTGAGTTGAAATGCATGTGGCTAAACAGGATCTTTCGTTTTTAGAGCAGCCTTTAAGAGTTACAACATGGCTTTAATTAGCAGCCAAAATATAGACAAAATAGAGCTTTAAGTGGACAATTAAGCCTTTAATTTTAAAATCCTATTTCAGAATAGTCTGATATTAACCAGTGACAGTCTGGGATGTGTATACTATCACCCTGACCTGAAAGGAGTCTAGCTGAACAAATGGTTTTGTTTTTAGAGCAGCCTGAAAAAGAGTTACAATATGGCTTTAATTAGCAGCCAAAATATAGAAAAAATATAGCTTTAATTGGACATTTAATCCTTTAATTCTAAAATCCTATTTCAGAATAGTCTGATATTAAGCAGTGACAGTCTGGGATGTGTATAATATCACTTTGAGGTGAAATGCATGTGGCTAAACAGGATCTTTTGTTTTTAGAGCAGCCTTTAAGAGTTACAACATGGCTTTAATTAGCAGCCAAAATATAGACAAAATAGAGCTTTAAGTGGACAATTAAGCCTTTAATTTTAAAATCCTATTTCAGAATAGTCTGATATTAACCAGTGACAGTCTGGGATGTGTATACTATCACCCTGACCTGAAATGAGTCTAGCTGAACAAATGGTTTTGTTTTTAGAGCAGCCTGAAAAAGAGTTACAATATGGCTTTAATTAGCAGCCAAAATATAGAAAAAATATAGCTTTAATTGGACATTTAATCCTTTAATTTTAAAATCCTATTTCAGAATAGTCTGATATTAAGCAGTGACAGTCTGGGATGTGTATACTATCACGCTGAGGTAAAATGAGTCTGGCTAAACAGTAGGTTTCGTTATTAGAGCAGCCTGAAAAAGAGTTACAATATGGCTTTGATTGGCAGCCAAAATATAGCCAAAATATAGCTTTAGTGGACATTTAAGCCATTTATTGTCAAATCTTATATCAGAATAGTCCTTTTATTAACCAGTGACATTCTGGGATGTGTATTCTATCACCCTGACGTGAAATGTGTTTAGCTGACCAAGTGGTTTCGTTTTTAGAGCAGCCTGAAAAAGAGTTACAATATGGCTTTAATTAGCAGCCAAACTATAGCCAAAATATAGCTTTAATTGGACATTTAAGCCTTTAATTTTAAAATCCCATTTCAGAATAGTCCTATATTACCCAGTTACACTCTGGGATGTGTATACTGTCATTATGAGGTGAAATGAGTCTGGCTTAACAGGAGGTTTGCTTTTTAGAGCAGCCTGAAAAAGAGTTACAATATGGCTTTAATTAGCAGCCTGAAAAACAGTTGAAATATAGCTTTAGTGGACATTTATGCCTTTAATTTTAAAATCTGACATCAGAATAGTCCTATATTACCCAGTGACACTCTGGGATGTGAATACTGTCACGCTGAGGTGAAATAAGTCTGGCTAAACAGGAGGTTTGCTTTTTAGAGCAGCCTGAAAAAGAGTTACAATATGGCTTTAATTAGCAGCCTGAAAAAGAGTTGAAATATAGCTCTAGTGGACATTCAAGCCTTTTATTTTAAAATCCTATTTCAGAATAGTCTGATATTAACCAGTGACAGTCTGGTATGTGTACACTATCACCCTGAATTGAAATGTATGTGACTAAACAGGAGGTTTCATTTTTAGAGCAGCCTGAAAAAAAGTTACAACATGGCTTTAATTAGCAGCGTGAAAAAGGGTTGAAATATAGCTTTAGTGGACATTTAAGCCTTTAATTTTAAAATCCTATTTCAGAATAGTCTGATATTAGCAGTGACAGTCTGGGATGTGTATACTCTCACCCTGACGTGAAATGAGTCTAGCTGAACAAGTGGTTTCGTTTTTAGTGCAGCCGGAAAAAGAGTTACAGTATGGCTTTAATTAGCAGCCAAAATATAGCCAAAATATAGCTTTAATTGGGCCTTTAAGCCTTTAATTTTAAAATCCTATTTCAGAATAGTCTGATATTAACCAGTGAAGGTCTGGGATGTGTATACTATCACCCTGAGGTGAAATGAGTCTGGCTAAACAGGAGGTTTCCTTTTTAGAGCAGCCTTCAAGAGTTACAATATGGCTTTAATTAGCAGCCTGAAAAAGAGTTACAATATGTCTTTAATTAGCAGCCAAAATATAGCTTTAATTGGACATTTAAGCCTTTAATTTTAAAATCCTATATCAGCATGCTCCAATATTTCTTAGTGACAGTCTGAGATGTATATACTATCACCCTGATGTAAAATGAGTCTGGCTAAACAGGTGGTTTCGCTTTTAGAGCAGCCATTAAGAATTCCAGTATGGCTTAAATTAGCAGCCTGAAAAACAGTTGAAATATAGCTTTAGTGGACATTTATGCCTTTAATTTTAAAATCTGATATCAGAATAGTCCTATATTACCCAGTGGCACTCTGGGATGTGAATACTGTCACGCTGAGGTGAAATAAGTCTGGCTAAACAGGAGGTTTGCTTTTTAGAGCAGCCTGAAAAAGAGTTACAATATGGCTTTAATTAGCAGCCTGAAAAAGAGTTGAAATATAGCTCTAGTGGACATTTAAGCCTTTTATTTTAAAATCCTATTTCAGAATAGTCTGATATTAACCAGTGACAGTCTGGTATGTGTACACTATCACCCTGAATTGAAATGTATGTGACTAAACAGGAGGTTTCATTTTTAGAGCAGCTTGAAAAAAAGTTACAACATGGCTTTAATTAGCAGCCTGAAAAAGGGTTGAAATATAGCTTTAGTGGACATTTAAGCCTTTAATTTTAAAATCCTATTTCAGAATAGTCTGATATTAAGCAATGACAGTCTGGGATGTGTATACTATCACCCTGAAGTGAAATGCATGTAGCTAAAGAGGAGCTTTGGTTTTTGGAGCAGCCTTTAAGAGTTACAATATGGCATTAATTAGCAGCCAAAATATAGCTTTAATTGGACATTTAAGCCTTTAATTTTAAAATCCTACAACAGAATGCTCCAAAATCTCCCAGTGACAGTCTGAGATGTATATACTATCACCCTGATGTGAAATGAATCTGGCTATACAAGATGTTTCGTTTTTAAAGCAGTCTGAAAAAGAGTTACAGTATTGCTTTAATTAGCACCCTGTAAAAGACTTACAATATGGCTTTAATTAGCAGCCTGAAAAAGAGTTACAATATGTCTTCAATTAGCAGCCAAAATATAGCTTTAATTGGACATTTAAGCCTTTAATTTTAAAATGCTATATCAGAATGGTCCGATATTACCCAGTGACAGTCTGGGATGTGTATATTATCATCCTGAGGTGAAAGGAGTCTTGCTAAACAGGAGATTTCGTTTTTAGTGCAGCCTTTAAGAATTACAATATGGCTTTAATTAGCTGCCTGAAAAAGAGTTGAAATATAGCTTTAGTGGACATTTATGCCTTTAATTTTAAAATCCTATTTCAGAATAGTCTGTTATTGACCAGTGACAGTCTGGGATGTGTATACTTTCACCCTGACGTGAAATGACTCTAGCTGAACAAGTGGTTTCGTTTTTAGAGCAGACTGAAAAAGAGTTACAATATGGCTTTAATTATCGGCGAAAATATAGCCAAAATATAGCTTTAATTGGACATTTAATCCTTTAATTTTAAAATCCTATTTCTGAATAGTCTGATATTAACCAGTGACAGTCTGGGATGTGTATACTATCACCATGACGTGAAATGAGTCTAGCTGAACAAGTGGTTTCGTTTTTAGAGCAGCCTGAAAAAGAGTTACAATATGGCTTTAATTAGCAGCCAAAATATAGCTTTATTTGGACATTTAAGCCTTTAATTTTAAAATCCTATATCAGAATGCTCCAATATTTCCCAGTGACAGTCTGAGATGTATATACTATCACCGTGATGTGAAATGAGTATGGCTAAACAGGATGTTTCGTTTTCAGAGCAGCCTGAAAAAGAGTTACAATATGTCTTGAATTAGCAGCCAAAATATAGCTTTAATTGGACATTTAAGCCTTTAATTTTAAAATCCTATATCAGAATGCTCCAATATTTCCCAGTAACAGTCTGAGATGTATATACTATCACCCTGATGTGAAATGAGTCTGGCTAAACAGGATATTTCGTTTTTAGAGCAGCCTGAAAAAGAGTTACAGTATGGCTTTAATTAGCAGCCTGAAAAAGAGTTAGAATATGGCTTTAATTAGCAGCCTGAAAAAGAGTTACAATATGTATTTAATTAGCAGCCAAAATATAGCTTTAATTGGACATTTAAGCCTTTAATTTTAAAATCCTATATCAGAATGCTCCAATATTTCCCAGTGACAGTCTGAGATGTATATACTATCACCCTGATGTGAAATGAGTCTGGCTAAACAGGATGTTTCGTTTTTAGAGCAGCCTGAAAAAGAGTTACAGTATGGCTTTAATTAGCAGCCTGAAAAAGAGTTACAATATGGCTTTAATTAGCAGCCTGAAAAAGAGTTACAACATGTCTTTAATTAGCAGCCAAAATATAGCTTTAATTGGACATTTAAGCCTTTAATTTTAAAATCCTATATCAGAATGCTCCAATATTTCCCAGTGACAGTCTGAGATGTATATACTATCACCCTGATGTGAAATGAGTCTGGCTAAACAGGATGTTTCGTTTTTAGAGCAGCCATTAAGAGTTACAGTATGGCTTAAATTAGCAGCCTGAAAACGAGTTTAAATATAGCTTTATGTGGACAATTAAGCCTTTAATTTTAAAATACTATATCAGAATACTCCGATATTACCCAGTGACAGTCTGGGATGTGTATATTATCATCCTGAGGTGAAATGAGTCTTGCTAAACAGGAGATTTCGTTTTTAGAGCAGCCTTTAAGAGTTACAATATGGCTTTAATTAGCAGCCTGAAAAAGAGTTGAAATATAGCTTTAGTGGACATTTATGCCTTTAATTTTCAAATCCTATTTCAGAATAGTCTGTTATTGACCAGTGACAGTCTGGGATGTGTATACTATCACCCTGACGTGAAATGACTCTAGCTGAACAAGTGGTTTCGTTTTTAGAGCAGCCTGGAAAAGAGTTACAGTATGGCTTTAATTAGCAGCCTGAAAAAGAGTTACAATATGGCTTTAATTAGCAGCCTGAAAAAGAGTTACAATATGGCTTTAATTATCGGCCAAAATATAGCTTTAATTGGACATTTAATCCTTTAATTTTAAAATCCTATTTCTGAATAGTCTGATATTAACCACTGACAGTCTGGGATGTGTATACTATCACCATGAAATGAAATGAGTCTAGCTGAACAAGTGGTTTCGTTTTTAGAGCAGCCTAAAAAAGAGTTACAATATGGCTTTAATTAGCAGCCAAAATAGAGCTTTATTTGGACATTTAAGCCTTTAATTTTAAAATCCTATATCAGAATGCGCCAATATTTCAAAGTAACAGTCTGAGATGTATATACTATCACCCTGATGTGAAATTAGTCTGGCTAAACAGGATGTTTCATTTTTAGAGCAGCCTTTAAGAGTTACAATATGGCTTTAATTAGCAGCCTGAAAAAGAGTTACAACATGTCTTTAATTAGCAGCCAAAATATATCTTTAATTGGACATTTAAGCCTTTAATTTTAAAATCCTATATCAGAATGCTCCAATATTTCCCAGTAACAGTCTGAGATGTATATACTATCACCCTGATGTGAAATGAGTCTGGCTAAACAGGATATTTCGTTTTTAGAGCAGCCTGAAAAAGAGTTACAGTATGGCTTTAATTAGCAGCCTGAAAAAGAGTTAGAATATGGCTTTAATTAGCAGCCTGAAAAAGAGTTACAATATGTATTTAATTAGCAGCCAAAATATAGCTTTAATTGGACATTTAAGCCTTTAATTTTAAAATCCTATATCAGAATGCTCCAATATTTCCCAGTGACAGTCTGAGATGTATATACTATCACCCTGATGTGAAATGAGTCTGGCTAAACAGGATGTTTCGTTTTTAGAGCAGCCTGAAAAAGAGTTACAGTATGGCTTTAATTAGCAGCCTGAAAAAGAGTTACAATATGGCTTTAATTAGCAGCCTGAAAAAGAGTTACAACATGTCTTTAATTAGCAGCCAAAATATAGCTTTAATTGGACATTTAAGCCTTTAATTTTAAAATCCTATATCAGAATGCTCCAATATTTCCCAGTGACAGTCTGAGATGTATATACTATCACCCTGATGTGAAATGAGTCTGGCTAAACAGGATGTTTCGTTTTTAGAGCAGCCATTAAGAGTTACAGTATGGCTTAAATTAGCAGCCTGAAAACGAGTTTAAATATAGCTTTATGTGGACAATTAAGCCTTTAATTTTAAAATACTATATCAGAATACTCCGATATTACCCAGTGACAGTCTGGGATGTGTATATTATCATCCTGAGGTGAAATGAGTCTTGCTAAACAGGAGATTTCGTTTTTAGAGCAGCCTTTAAGAGTTACAATATGGCTTTAATTAGCAGCCTGAAAAAGAGTTGAAATATAGCTTTAGTGGACATTTCTGCCTTTAATTTTCAAATCCTATTTCAGAATAGTCTGTTATTGACCAGTGACAGTCTGGGATGTGTATACTATCACCCTGACGTGAAATGACTCTAGCTGAACAAGTGGTTTCGTTTTTAGAGCAGCCTGGAAAAGAGTTACAGTATGGCTTTAATTAGCAGCCTGAAAAAGAGTTACAATATGGCTTTAATTAGCAGCCTGAAAAAGAGTTACAATATGGCTTTAATTATCGGCCAAAATATAGCTTTAATTGGACATTTAATCCTTTAATTTTAAAATCCTATTTCTGAATAGTCTGATATTAACCACTGACAGTCTGGGATGTGTATACTATCACCATGAAATGAAATGAGTCTAGCTGAACAAGTGGTTTCGTTTTTAGAGCAGCCTAAAAAAGAGTTACAATATGGCTTTAATTAGCAGCCAAAATAGAGCTTTATTTGGACATTTAAGCCTTTAATTTTAAAATCCTATATCAGAATGCGCCAATATTTCAAAGTAACAGTCTGAGATGTATATACTATCACCCTGATGTGAAATTAGTCTGGCTAAACAGGATGTTTCATTTTTAGAGCAGCCTTTAAGAGTTACAATATGGCTTTAATTAGCAGCCTGAAAAAGAGTTACAACATGTCTTTAATTAGCAGCCAAAATATATCTTTAATTGGACATTTAAGCCTTTAATTTTAAAATCCTATATCAGAATGCTCCAATATTTCCCAGTAACAGTCTGAGATGTATATACTATCACCCTGATGTGAAATGAGTCTGGCTAAACAAGATATTTCGTTTTTAGAGCAGCCTGAAAAAGAGTTACAGTATGGCTTTAATTAGCAGCCTGAAAAAGAGTTAGAATATGGCTTTAATTAGCAGCCTGAAAAAGAGTTACAATATGTATTTAATTAGCAGCCAAAATATAGCTTTAATTGGACATTTAAGCCTTTAATTTTAAAATCCTATATCAGAATGCTCCAATATTTCCCAGTGACAGTCTGAGATGTATATACTATCACCCTGATGTGAAATGAGTCTGGCTAAACAGGATGTTTCGTTTTTAGAGCAGCCTGAAAAAGAGTTACAGTATGGCTTTAATTAGCAGCCTGAAAAAGAGTTACAATATGGCTTTAATTAGCAGCCTGAAAAAGAGTTACAACATGTCTTTAATTAGCAGCCAAAATATAGCTTTAATTGGACATTTAAGCCTTTAATTTTAAAATCCTATATCAGAATGCTCCAATATTTCCCAGTGACAGTCTGAGATGTATATACTATCACCCTGATGTGAAATGAGTCTGGCTAAACAGGATGTTTCGTTTTTAGAGCAGCCATTAAGAGTTACAGTATGGCTTAAATTAGCAGCCTGAAAACGAGTTTAAATATAGCTTTATGTGGACAATTAAGCCTTTAATTTTAAAATACTATATCAGAATACTCCGATATTACCCAGTGACAGTCTGGGATGTGTATATTATCATCCTGAGGTGAAATGAGTCTTGCTAAACAGGAGATTTCGTTTTTAGAGCAGCCTTTAAGAGTTACAATATGGCTTTAATTAGCAGCCTGAAAAAGAGTTGAAATATAGCTTTAGTGGACATTTATGCCTTTAATTTTCAAATCCTATTTCAGAATAGTCTGTTATTGACCAGTGACAGTCTGGGATGTGTATACTATCACCCTGACGTGAAATGACTCTAGCTGAACAAGTGGTTTCGTTTTTAGAGCAGCCTGGAAAAGAGTTACAGTATGGCTTTAATTAGCAGCCTGAAAAAGAGTTACAATATGGCTTTAATTAGCAGCCTGAAAAAGAGTTACAATATGGCTTTAATTATCGGCCAAAATATAGCTTTAATTGGACATTTAATCCTTTAATTTTAAAATCCTATTTCTGAATAGTCTGATATTAACCACTGACAGTCTGGGATGTGTATACTATCACCATGAAATGAAATGAGTCTAGCTGAACAAGTGGTTTCGTTTTTAGAGCAGCCTAAAAAAGAGTTACAATATGGCTTTAATTAGCAGCCAAAATAGAGCTTTATTTGGACATTTAAGCCTTTAATTTTAAAATCCTATATCAGAATGCGCCAATATTTCAAAGTAACAGTCTGAGATGTATATACTATCACCCTGATGTGAAATTAGTCTGGCTAAACAGGATGTTTCATTTTTAGAGCAGCCTTTAAGAGTTACAATATGGCTTTAATTAGCAGCCTGAAAAAGAGTTACAACATGTCTTTAATTAGCAGCCAAAATATATCTTTAATTGGACATTTAAGCCTTTAATTTTAAAATCCTATATCAGAATGCTCCAATATTTCCCAGTGACAGTCTGAGATGTATATACTATCACCCTGATGTGAAATGAGTCTGGCTAAACCGGATGTTTCGTTTTTAGAGCAGCCATTAAGAGTTACAGTATGGCTTAAATTAGCAGCCTGAAAACGAGTTTAAATATAGCTTTATGTGGACATTTAAGCCTTTAATTTTAAAATACTATATCAGAATGCTCCGATATTACCCAGTGACAGTCTGGGATGTGTATATTATCATCGTGAGATGAAAGGAGTCTGACTAAACAGGATGTTTCGTTTTCAGAGCAGCCTGGAAAAGAGTTACAGTATGGCTTTAATTAGCAGAATGAAAAAGAGTTACAATATGGCTTTAATTAGCAGCCTGAAAAAGAGTTACAATATGTCTTTAATTAGCAGCCAAAATATAGCTTTAATTGGACATTTAAGCCTTTAATTTTAAAATCCTATATCAGAATGCTCCAATATTTCCCAGTGACAGTCTGAGATGTATATACTATCACCCTGATGTGAAATGAGTCTGGCTAAACAGGATGTTTCGTTTTTAGAGCAGCCTGAAAAAGAGTTACAGTATGGCTTTAATTAGCAGCCTGAAAAAGAGTTACAATATGGCTTTAATTAGCAGCCTGAAAAAGAGTTACAACATGTCTTTAATTAGCAGCCAAAATATAGCTTTAATTGGACATTTAAGCCTTTAATTTTAAAATCCTATATCAGAATGCTCCAATATTTCCCAGTGACAGTCTGAAATGTATATACTATCACCCTGATGTGAAATGAGTCTGGCTAAACAGGATGTTTCGTTTTTAGAGCAGCCATTAAGAGTTACAGTATGGCTTAAATTAGCAGCCTGAAAACGAATTTAAATATAGCTTCATGTGGACATTTAAGCCTTTAATTTTAAAATACTATATCAGAATGTGCCAATATTTCAAAGTAACAGTCTGAGATGTATATACTATCACCCTGATGTGAAATTAGTCTGGCTAAACAGGATGTTTCATTTTTAGAGCAGCCTTTAAGAGTTACAATATGGCTTTAATTAGCAGCCTGAAAAAGAGTTACAACATGTCTTTAATTAGCAGCCAAAATATATCTTTAATTGGACATTTAAGCCTTTAATTTTAAAATCCTATATCAGAATGCTCCAATATTTCCCAGTGACAGTCTGAGATGTATATACTATCACCCTGATGTGAAATGAGTCTGGCTAAACCGGATGTTTCGTTTTTAGAGCAGCCATTAAGAGTTACAGTATGGCGTAAATTAGCAGCCTGAAAACGAGTTTAAATATAGCTTTATGTGGACATTTAAGCCTTTAATTTTAAAATACTATATCAGAATGCTCCGATATTACCCAGTGACAGTCTGGGATGTGTATATTATCATCGTGAGATGAAAGGAGTCTGACTAAACAGGATGTTTCGTTTTCGGAGCAGCCTGGAAAAGAGTTACAGTATGGCTTTAATTAGCAGAATGAAAAAGAGTTACAATATGGCTTTAATTAGCAGCCTGAAAAAGAGTTACAATATGTCTTTAATTAGCAGCCAAAATATAGCTTTAATTGGACATTTAAGCCTTTAATTTTAAAATCCTATATCAGAATGCTCCAATATTTCCCAGTGACAGTCTGAGATGTATATACTATCAACCTGATGTGAAAAGAGTCTGGCTAAATAGGATGTTTCGTTTTTAGAGCAGCCTGAAAAAGAGTTACAGTATGGCTTAAATTAGCAGCCTGAAAACGATTTAAATATAGCTTAATGTGGACATTTAAGCCTTTAATTTTAAAATACTATATCAGAATGCTCCGATATTACCCAGTGACAGTCTGGGATGTGTATATTATCATCGTGAGATGAAAGGAGTCTGGCTAAACAGGATGTTTCGTTTTCAGAGCAGCCTGAAAAAGAGTTACAGTATGGTTTTAATTAGCAGCCAAAATATAGCTTTAATTGGACATTTAAGCCTTTAATTTTAAAATCCTATATCAGAATGCTCCAATATTTCCCAGTGACAGTCTGAGATGTATATACTATCACCATGATGTGAAATGAGTCTGGCTAAACAGGAGGTTTCGTTTTTAGAGCAGCCATTAAGAGTTACAGTATGGCTTAAATTATCAGCCTGAAAACGAGTTGAAATATAGCTTTATGTGGACATTTAAGCCTTTAATTTTAAAATGCTATATGAGAATGGTCCGATATTACCCAGTGATAGTCTGGGATGTGTATATTATCATCCTGAGGTGAAAGGAGTCTTGCTAAACAGGAGATTTCGTTTTTAGAGCAGCCTTTAAGAGTTACAATTTGGCTTTAATTAGCAGCCTGAAAAAGAGTTGAAATATAGCTTTAGTGGACATTTATGCCTTTAATTTTAAAATCCTATTTCAGAATAGTCTGTTATTGACCAGTGGCAGTCTGGGATGTGTATACTATCACCCTGACGTGAAATGACTCTAGCTGAACAAGTGGTTTCGTTTTTAGAGCAGCCTGAAAAAGAGTTACAATATGGCTTTAATTATCGGCGAAAATATAGCCAAAATATAGCTTTAATTGGACATTTAAGCCTTTGATTTTAAAATCCTATATCAGAATGCTCCAATATTTCCCAGTGACAGTCTGAGATGTATATACTATCAACCTGATGTGAAAAGAGTCTGGCTAAATAGGATGTTTCGTTTTTAGAGCAGCCTGAAAAAGAGTTACAGTATGGCTTTAATTAGCAGCCTGAAAAAGAGTTACAATATGGCTTTAATTAGCAGCCTGAAAAAGAGTTACAATATGTCTTTAATTAGCAGCCAAAATATAGCTTTAATTGGACATTTAAGCCTTTAATTTTAAAATCCTATATCAGAATGCTCCAATATTTCCCAGTGACAGTCTGAGATGTATATACTATCACCCTGATGTGACATGAGTCTGGATAAACAGGATGTTTCGTTTTTAGAGCAGCCATTAAGAGTTACAGTATGGCTTAAATTAGCAGCCTGAAAACGAGTTTAAATATAGCTTCATGTGGACATTTAAGCCTTTAATTTTAAAATACTATATCAGAATGCTCCGATATTACCCAGTGACAGTCTGGGATGTGTATATTATCATCGTGAGATGAAAGGAGTCTGGCTAAACAGGATGTTTCGTTTTCAGAGTAGCCTGGAAAAGAGTTACAGTATGGCTTTAATTAGCAGCCTGAAAAAGAGTTACAATATGGCTTTAATTAGCAGCCTGAAAAAGAGTTACAATATGGCTTTAATTAGCAGCCTGAAAAAGAGTTGAAATATAGCTTTAGTGGACATTTATGCCTTTAATTTTAAAATCCTATTTCAGAATAGTCTGTTATTGACCAGTGACAGTCTGGGATGTGGATACTATCACCCTGACGTGAAATGAGTCTAGCTGAACATGTGGTTTTGTTTTTAGAGCAGGCTGAAAAAGAGTTACAATATGGCTTTAATTAGCAGCCAAAATATAGCTTTATTTGGACATTTAAGCCTTTAATTTTAAAATCCTGTATCAGAATGCTCCAATATTTCACAGTAACAGTCTGAGATGTATTTACTATCACCCTGATGTGAAATTAGTCTGGCTAAACAGGATGTTTCATTTTTAGAGCAGCCTGAAAAAGAGTTACAATATGGCTTTAATTATCGGCGACAATATAGCCAAAATTTAGCTTTAATTGGACATTTAATCCTTTAATTTTAAAATCCTATTTCTGAATAGTCTGATATTAACCAGTGACAGTCTGATATGCATATACTATCACCCTGATGTGAAATGAGTCTGGCTAAACAGGATGTTTCGTTTTTAGAGCAGCCTGAAAAAGAGTTACAGTATGGCTTCAATTAGCAGCCTGAAAAAGAGTTACAATATGGCTTTAATTAGCAGCCTGAAAAAGAGTTACAATATGTCTTTAATTAGCAGCCAAAATTTAGATTTAATTGGACATTTAAGCCTTTACTTTTAAAATCCTATATCAGAATGCTCCAATATTTCCCAGCGACAGTCTGAGATGTATATACTATCACCCTGATGTGAAATGAGTCTGGCTAAACAGGAGGTTTCGTTTGTACAGCAGCCATTAAGAGATACAGTATAGCTTAAATTAGCTGCCTGAAAACGAGTTGAAATATAGCTTTATGTGGACATTTAAGCCTTTAATTTTAAAATACTATGTCAGAATGATCCGATATTACCCAGTGACAGTCTGGGATGTGTATATTATCATCCTGAGGTGAAAGGAGTCTGGCTAAACAGGAGATTTCGTTTTTAGAGCAGCCTTTAAGAGTTACAATATGGCTTTAATTAGCAGCCTGAAAAAGAGTTGAAATATAGCTTTAGTGGACATTTATGCCTTTAATTTTAAAATCCTATTTCAGAATAGTCTGTTATTGACCAGTGACAGTCTGGGATGTGGATACTATCACCCTGACGTGAAATGAGTCTAGCTGAACATGTGGTTTTGTTTTTAGAGCAGCCTGAAAAAGAGTTACAATATGGTTTTAATTAGCAGCCAAAATATAGCTTTAATTGGACATTTAAGCCTTTAATTTTAAAATCCTATATCAGAATGCTCCAATATTTCCCAGTGACAGTCTGAGATGTATATACTATCACCATGATGTGAAATGAGTCTGGCTAAACAGGAGGTTTCGTTTTTAGAGCAGCCATTAAGAGTTACAGTATGGCTTAAATTATCAGCCTGAAAACGAGTTGAAATATAGCTTTATGTGGACATTTAAGCCTTTAATTTTAAAATGCTATATGAGAATGGTCCGATATTACCCAGTGATAGTCTGGGATGTGTATATTATCATCCTGAGGTGAAAGGAGTCTTGCTAAACAGGAGATTTCGTTTTTAGAGCAGCCTTTAAGAGTTACAATTTGGCTTTAATTAGCAGCCTGAAAAAGAGTTGAAATATAGCTTTAGTGGACATTTATGCCTTTAATTTTAAAATCCTATTTCAGAATAGTCTGTTATTGACCAGTGGCAGTCTGGGATGTGTATACTATCACCCTGACGTGAAATGACTCTAGCTGAACAAGTGGTTTCGTTTTTAGAGCAGCCTGAAAAAGAGTTACAATATGGCTTTAATTATCGGCGAAAATATAGCCAAAATATAGCTTTAATTGGACATTTAAGCCTTTGATTTTAAAATCCTATATCAGAATGCTCCAATATTTCCCAGTGACAGTCTGAGATGTATATACTATCAACCTGATGTGAAAAGAGTCTGGCTAAATAGGATGTTTCGTTTTTAGAGCAGCCTGAAAAAGAGTTACAGTATGGCTTTAATTAGCAGCCTGAAAAAGAGTTACAATATGGCTTTAATTAGCAGCCAGAAAAAGAGTTACAATATGTCTTTAATTAGCAGCCAAAATATAGCTTTAATTGGACATTTAAGCCTTTAATTTTAAAATCCTATATCAGAATGCTCCAATATTTCCCAGTGACAGTCTGAGATGTATATACTATCACCCTGATGTGACATGAGTCTGGATAAACAGGATGTTTCGTTTTTAGAGCAGCCATTAAGAGTTACAGTATGGCTTAAATTAGCAGCCTGAAAACGAGTTTAAATATAGCTTCATGTGGACATTTAAGCCTTTAATTTTAAAATACTATATCAGAATGCTCCGATATTACCCAGTGACAGTCTGGGATGTGTATATTATCATCGTGAGATGAAAGGAGTCTGGCTAAACAGGATGTTTCGTTTTCAGAGTAGCCTGGAAAAGAGTTACAGTATGGCTTTAATTAGCAGCCTGAAAAAGAGTTACAATATGGCTTTAATTAGCAGCCTGAAAAAGAGTTACAATATGGCTTTAATTAGCAGCCTGAAAAAGAGTTGAAATATAGCTTTAGTGGACATTTATGCCTTTAATTTTAAAATCCTATTTCAGAATAGTCTGTTATTGACCAGTGACAGTCTGGGATGTGGATACTATCACCCTGACGTGAAATGAGTCTAGCTGAACATGTGGTTTTGTTTTTAGAGCAGCCTGAAAAAGAGTTACAATATGGCTTTAATTAGCAGCCAAAATATAGCTTTATTTGGACATTTAAGCCTTTAATTTTAAAATCCTGTATCAGAATGCTCCAATATTTCACAGTAACAGTCTGAGATGTATTTACTATCACCCTGATGTGAAATTAGTCTGGCTAAACAGGATGTTTCATTTTTAGAGCAGCCTGAAAAAGAGTTACAATATGGCTTTAATTATCGGCGACAATATAGCCAAAATTTAGCTTTAATTGGACATTTAATCCTTTAATTTTAAAATCCTATTTCTGAATAGTCTGATATTAACCAGTGACAGTCTGATATGCATATACTATCACCCTGATGTGAAATGAGTCTGGCTAAACAGGATGTTTCGTTTTTAGAGCAGCCTGAAAAAGAGTTACAGTATGGCTTCAATTAGCAGCCTGAAAAAGAGTTACAATATGGCTTTAATTAGCAGCCTGAAAAAGAGTTACAATATGTCTTTAATTAGCAGCCAAAATTTAGCTTTAATTGGACATTTAAGCCTTTACTTTTAAAATCCTATATCAGAATGCTCCAATATTTCCCAGCGACAGTCTGAGATGTATATACTATCACCCTGATGTGAAATGAGTCTGGCTAAACAGGAGGTTTCGTTTGTACAGCAGCCATTAAGAGATACAGTATAGCTTAAATTAGCTGCCTGAAAACGAGTTGAAATATAGCTTTATGTGGACATTTAAGCCTTTAATTTTAAAATACTATGTCAGAATGATCCGATATTACCCAGTGACAGTCTGGGATGTGTATATTATCATCCTGAGGTGAAAGGAGTCTGGCTAAACAGGAGATTTCGTTTTTAGAGCAGCCTTTAAGAGTTACAATATGGCTTTAATTAGCAGCCTGAAAAAGAGTTGAAATATAGCTTTAGTGGACATTTATGCCTTTAATTTTAAAATCCTATTTCAGAATAGTCTGTTATTGACCAGTGACAGTCTGGGATGTGGATACTATCACCCTGACGTGAAATGAGTCTAGCTGAACATGTGGTTTTGTTTTTAGAGCAGCCTGAAAAAGAGTTACAATATGGCTTTAATTAGCAGCCAAAATATAGCTTTATTTGGACATTTAAGCCTTTAATTTTAAAATCCTGTCTCAGAATGCTCCAATATTTCACAGTAACAGTCTGAGGTGTATTTACTATCACCCTGATGTGAAATTAGTCTGGCTAAACAGGATGTTTCATTTTTAGAGCAGCCTGAAAAAGAGTTACAATATGGCTTTAATTATCGGCGACAATATAGCCAAAATTTAGCTTTAATTGGACATTTAATCCTTTAATTTTAAAATCCTATTTCTGAATAGTCTGATATTAACCAGTGACAGTCTGAGATGTATATACTATCACCCTGATGTGAAATGAGTCTGGCTAAACAGGATGTTTCGTTTTTAGAGCAGCCTGAAAAAGAGTTACAGTATGGCTTCAATTAGCAGCCTGAAAAAGAGTTACAATATGGCTTTAATTAGCAGCCTGAAAAAGAGTTACAATATGTCTTTAATTAGCAGCCAAAATTTAGCTTTAATTGGACATTTAAGCCTTTACTTTTAAAATCCTATATCAGAATGCTCCAATATTTCCCAGCGACAGTCTGAGATGTATATACTATCACCCTGATGTGAAATGAGTCTGGCTAAACAGGAGGTTTCGTTTGTACAGCAGCCATTAAGAGATACAGTATAGCTTAAATTAGCTGCCTGAAAACGAGTTGAAATATAGCTTTATGTGGACATTTAAGCCTTTAATTTTAAAATACTATGTCAGAATGATCCGATATTACCCAGTGACAGTCTGGGATGTGTATATTATCATCCTGATGTGAAAGGAGTCTGGCTAAACAGGAGATTTCGTTTTTAGAGCAGCCTTTAAGAGTCACAATATGGCTTTAATTAGCAGCCTGAAAAAGAGTTGAAATATAGCTTTAGTGGACATTTTTGCCTTTAATTTTAAAATCTGACATCAGAATAGTCCTATATTACCCAGTGACACTCTGGGATGTGTATACTGTTACGCTGAGGTGAAATGAGTCTGGCTAAACAGGAGGTTTGCTTTTTAGAGCAGCCTGAAAAAGAGTTACAATATGGCTTTAATTAGCAGCCTGAAAAGGAGTTGAAATATAGCTTTAGTGGACATTCAAGCCTTTAATTTTAAAATCTTATTTCAGAATAGTCTGTTATTGACCAGTGACAGTCTGAGATGTATATTCTATCAACATGATGTGAAATGAGTCAGGCTAAACAGGATGTTTCGTTTTTAGAGCAGCCTGAAAAAGAGTTACAGTATGGCTTTAATTAGCAGCCTGAAAAAGAGTTACAATATGGCTTTAATTAGCAGCCTGAAAAAGAGTTACAATATGTCTTTAATTAGCAGCCAACATATAGCTTTAATTGGACATTTAAGCCTTTAATTTTAGAATCCTATATCAGAATGCTCCAATATTTCCCAGTGACAGTCTGAGATGTATATACTATCACCCTGATGTGAAATGAGTCTGGCTAAACAGGATGTTTCGTTTTTAGAGCAGCCTGAAAAAGAGTTACAGTATGGCTTTAATTAGCAGCCTGAAAAAGAGTTACAATATGGCTTTAATTAGCAGCCTGAAAAAGAGTTACAATATGGCTTTAATTAGCAGCCAAAATATAGCTTTAATTGGACATTTAAGCCTTTACTTTTAAAATCCTATATCAGAATGCTCCAATATTTCCCAGTGACAGTCTGAGATGTATATACTATCACCCTGATGTGAAATGAGTCTGGCTAAACACGAGGTTTCGTTTGTAGAGCAGCCTGAAAAAGAGTTACAGTATGGCTTTAATTAGCAGCCTGAAAAAGAGTTACAATATGGCTTTAATTAGCAGCCTGAAAAAGAGTTACAATATGGCTTTAATTAGCAGCCAAAATATAGCTTTAATTGGACATTTAAGCCTTTACTTTTAAAATCCTATATCAGAATGCTCCAATATTTCCCAGTGACAGTCTGAGATGTATATACTATCACCCTGATGTGAAATGAGTCTGGCTAAACAGGATGTTTCGTTTTTAGAGCAGCCTGAAAAAGAGTTACAGTATGGCTTTAATTAGCAGCCTGAAAAAGAGTTACAATATGGCTTTAATTAGCAGCCTGAAAAAGAGTTACAATATGGCTTTAATTAGCAGCCAAAATATAGCTTTAATTGGACATTTAAGCCTTTACTTTTAAAATCCTATATCAGAATGCTCCAATATTTCCCAGTGACAGTCTGAGATGTATATACTATCACCCTGATGTGAAATGAGTCTGGCTAAACACGAGGTTTCGTTTGTAGAGCAGCCTGAAAAAGAGTTACAGTATGGCTTTAATTAGCAGCCTGAAAAAGAGTTACAATATGGCTTTAATTAGCAGCCTGAAAAAGAGTTACAATATGGCTTTAATTAGCAGCCAAAATATAGCTTTAATTGGACATTTAAGCCTTTACTTTTAAAATCCTATATCAGAATGCTCCAATATTTCCCAGTGACAGTCTGAGATGTATATACTATCACCCTGATGTGAAATGAGTCTGGCTAAACACGAGGTTTCGTTTGTAGAGCAGCCATTAAGATATACAGTATAGCTTAAATTAGCTGCCTGAAAACGAGTTGAAATATAGCTTTATGTGGACATTTAAGCCTTTAATTTTAAAATACTATGTCAGAATGATCCGATATTACCCAGTGACAGTCTGGGATGTGTATATTATCATCCTGAGGTGAAAGGAGTCTGGCTAAACAGGAGGTTTGCTTTTTAGAGCAGCCTGAAAAAGAGTTACAATATGGCTTTAATTAACAGCCTGAAAAGGAGTTGAAATATAGCTTTAGTGGACATTCAAGCCTTTAATTTTAAAATCTTATTTCAGAATAGTCTGTTATTGACCAGTGACAGTCTGGGATGTGTATACTATCACCCTGATGTGAAATGAGTCTGGCTAAAGAGGATGTTTCGTTTTTAGAGCAGCCTGAAAAAGAGTTACAGTATGGCTTTAATTAGCAGCCTGAAAAAGAGTTACAATATGGCTTTAATTAGCAGCCTGAAAAAGAGTTACAATATGTCTTTAATTAGCAGCCAAAATATAACTTTAATTGGACATTTAAGCCTTTACTTTTAAAATCCTATATCAGAATGCTCCAATATTCCGAGTGACAGTCTGAGATGTATATTCTATCAACCTGATGTGAAATGAGTCTGGCTACACAGGATGTTTCGTTTTTAGAGCAGCCTGAAAAACAGTTACAGTATGGCTTTAATTAGCAGCCTGAAAAAGAGTTACAATATGGCTTTAATTAGCAGCCTGAAAAAGAGTTACAATATGGCTTTAATTAGCAGCCAAAATATAGCTTTAATTGGACATTTAAGCCTTTACTTTTAAAATCCTATATCAGAATGCTCCAATATTTCCCAGTGACAGTCTGAGATGTATATACTATCACCCTGATGTGAAATGAGTCTGGCTAAACACGAGGTTTCGTTTGTAGAGCAGCCTGAAAAAGAGTTACAGTATGGCTTTAATTAGCAGCCTGAAAAAGAGTTACAATATGGCTTTAATTAGCAGCCTGAAAAAGAGTTACAATATGGCTTTAATTAGCAGCCAAAATATAGCTTTAATTGGACATTTAAGCCTTTACTTTTAAAATCCTATATCAGAATGCTCCAATATTTCCCAGTGACAGTCTGAGATGTATATACTATCACCCTGATGTGAAATGAGTCTGGCTAAACACGAGGTTTCGTTTGTAGAGCAGCCATTAAGAGATACAGTATAGCTTAAATTAGCTGCCTGAAAACGAGTTGAAATATAGCTTTATGTGGACATTTAAGCCTTTAATTTTAAAATACTATGTCAGAATGATCCGATATTACCCAGTGACAGTCTGGGATGTGTATATTATCATCCTGAGGTGAAAGGAGTCTGGCTAAACAGGAGATTTCGTTTTTAGAGCAGCCTTTAAGAGTTACAATATGGCTTTAATTAGCAGCCTGAAAAAGAGTTGAAATATAGCTTTAGTGGACATTTATGCCTTTAATTTTAAAATCTGACATCAGAATAGTCCTATATTACCCAGTGACACTCTGGGATGTGTATACTGTTACGCTGAGGTGAAATGAGTCTGGCTAAACAGGAGGTTTGCTTTTTAGAGCAGCCTGAAAAAGAGTTACAGTATGGCTTTAATTAGCAGCCTGAAAAAGAGTTACAATATGGCTTTAATTAGCAGCCTGAAAAGGAGTTACAATATGTCTTGAATTAGCAGCCAAAATATAGCTTTAATTGGACATTTAAGCCTTTAATTTTAAAATCCTATATCAGAATGCTCCAATATTTCCCAGTGACAGTCTGAGATGTATATACTATCACCCTAATGTGAAATGAGTCTGGCTAAACAGGATGTTTCGTTTTTAGAGCAGCCTGAAAAAGAGTTACAGTATGGCTTTAATTAGCAGCCTGAAAAAGAGTTACAATATGGCTTTAATTAGCAGCCTGAAAAAGAGTTACAATATGTCTTTAATTAGCAGCCAAAATATAACTTTAATTGGACATTTAAGCCTTTACTTTTAAAATCCTATATCAGAATGCTCCAATATTCCCAGTGACAGTCTGAGATGTAGATTCTATCAACCTGATGTGAAATGAGTCTGGCTAAACAGGATGTTTCGTTTTTAGAGCAGCCTGAAAAACAGTTACAGTATGGCTTTAATTAGCAGCCTGAAAAATAGTTACAATATGGCTTTAATTAGCAGCCTGAAAAAGAGTTACAATATGTCTTTAATTAGCAGCCAAAATATAGCTTTAATTGGACATATAAGCCTTTAATTTTAAAATCCTATATCAGAATGCTCCAATATTTCACAGTGACAGTCTGAGATGTATATACTATCACCCTGATGTGAAATGAGTCTGGCTAAAGAGGATGTTTCGTTTTTAGAGCGGCCTGAAAAAGAGTTACAGTATGGCTTTAATTAGCAGCCTGAAAAAGAGTTACAATATGGCTTTAATTAGCAGCCTGAAAAAGAGTTACAATATGTCTTTAATTAGCAGCCAAAATATAGCTTTAATTGGACATTTAAGCCTTTAATTTTAGAATCCTATATCAGAATGCTCCAATATTTCCAAGTGACAGTCTGAGATGTATATACTATCACCCTGATGTGAAATGAGTCTGGCTAAACAGGAGGTTTCGTTTGTAGAGCAGCCATTAAGAGATACAGTATAGCTTAAATTAGCTGCCTAAAAACGAGTTGAAATATAGCTTTATGTGGACATTTAAGCCTTTAATTTTAAAATACTATGTCAGAATGGTCCGATATTACCCAGTGACAGTCTGGGATGTGTATATTATCATCCTGACGTGAAAGTAGTCTTGCTAAACAGGAGATTTCGTTTTTAGATCAGCCTTTAAGAATTACAATATGGCTTTAATTAGCAGCTTCAAAAAGAGTTGAAATATAGCTTTAGTGGACATTTATGCCTTTAATTTTAAAATCTGACATCAGAATAGTCCTATATTACCCAGTGACACTCTGGGATGTGTATACTGTTACGCTGAGGTGAAATGAGTCTGGCTAAACAGGAGGTTTGCTTTTTAGAGCAGCCTGAAAAATAGTTACAATATGGCTTTAATTAGCAGCCTGAAAAGGAGTTGAAATATAGCTTTAGTGGACATTCAAGCCTTTAATTTTAAAATCTTATTTCAGAATAGTCTGTTATTGACCAGTGACAGTCTGGGATGTGTACACTATCACCCTGATGTGAAATCAGTCTGGCTAAAGAGGATGTTTCGTTTTTAGAGCAGCCTGAAAAAGAGTTACAGTATGGCTTTAATTAGCAGCCTGAAAAAGAGTTACAATATGGCTCTAATTAGCAGCCTGAAAAAGGATTACAATATGTCTTGAATTAGCAGCCAAAATATAGCTTTAATTGGACATTTAAGCCTTTAATTTTAAAATCCTATATCAGAATGCTCCAATATTTCCCAGTGACAGTCTGAGATGTATATACTATCAACATGATGTGAAATGAGTCTGGCTAAACAGGATGTTTCGTTTTTAGAGCAGCCTGAAAAAGAGTTACAGTATGGCTTTAATTAGCAGCCTGAAAAAGAGTTACAATATGGCTTTAATTAGCAGCCTGAAAAAGAGTTACAATATGTCTTTAATTAGCAGCCAAAATATAGCTTTAATTGGACATTTAAGCCTTTAATTTTAGAATCCTATATCAGAATGCTCCAATATTTCCCAGTGACAGTCTGAGATGTATATACTATCACCCTGATGTGAAATGAGTCTGGCTAAACAGGATGTTTCGTTTTTAGAGCAGCCTGAAAAAGAGTTACAGTATGGCTTTAATTAGCAGCCTGAAAAAGAGTTACAATATGGCTTTAATTAGCAGCCTGAAAAAGAGTTACAATATGTCTTTAATTAGCAGCCAAAATATAGCTTTAATTGGACATTTAAGCCTTTACTTTTAAAATCCTATATCAGAATGCTCCAATATTCCCAGTGACAGTCTGAGATGTATATTCTATCAACATGATGTGAAATGAGTCAGGCTAAACAGGATGTTTCGTTTTTAGAGCAGCCTGAAAAAGAGTTACAGTATGGCTTTAATTAGCAGCCTGAAAAAGAGTTACAATATGGCTTTAATTGGCAGCCTGAAAAAGAGTTACAATATGTCTTTAATTAGCAGCCAAAATATAGCTTTAATTGGACATTTAAGCCTTTACTTTAAAAATCCTATATCAGAATGCTCCAATATTTCCCAGTGACAGTCTGAGATGTATATTCTATCAACCTGATGTGAAATGAGTCTGGCTAAACAGGATGTTTCGTTTTTAGAGCAGCCTGAAAAAGAGTTACAGTATGGCTTTAATTAGCAGCCTGAAAAAGAGTTACAATATGGCTTTAATTAGCAGCCTGAAAAAGAGTTACAATATGTCTTTAATTAGCAGCCAAAATATCGCTTTAATTGGATATTAAAGCCTTTAATTTTAGAATCCTATATCAGAATGCTCCAATATTTCCCAGTGACAGTCTGAGATGTATATACTATCACCCTGATGTGAAATGAGTCTGGCTAAACAGGATGTTTCGTTTTTAGAGCAGCCTGAAAAAGAGTTACAGTATGGCTTTATTTGGCAGCCTGAAAAAGAGTTACAATATGGCTTTAATTAGCAGCCTGAAAAAGAGTTACAATATGGCTTTAATTAGCAGCCAAAATATAGCTTTAGTGGACATTCAAGCCTTTAATTTTAAAATCTTATTTCAGAATAGTCTGTTATTGACCAGTGACAGTCTGGGATGTGTATACTATCACCCTGATGTGAAATGAGTCTGGCTAAAGAGGATGTTTCGTTTTTAGAGCAGCCTGAAAAAGAGTTACAGTATGGCTTTAATTAGCAGCCTGAAAAAGAGTTACAATATGGCTTTAATTAGCAGCCTGAAAAAGAGTTACAATATGTCTTTAATTAGCAGCCAAAATATAACTTTAATTGGACATTTAAGCCTTTACTTTTAAAATCCTATATCAGAATGCTCCAATATTCCGAGTGACAGTCTGAGATGTATATTCTATCAACCTGATGTGAAATGAGTCTGGCTACACAGGATGTTTCGTTTTTAGAGCAGCCTGAAAAACAGTTACAGTATGGCTTTAATTAGCAGCCTGAAAAAGAGTTACAATATGGCTTTAATTAGCAGCCTGAAAAAGAGTTACAATATGGCTTTAATTAGCAGCCAAAATATAGCTTTAATTGGACATTTAAGCCTTTACTTTTAAAATCCTATATCAGAATGCTCCAATATTTCCCAGTGACAGTCTGAGATGTATATACTATCACCCTGATGTGAAATGAGTCTGGCTAAACACGAGGTTTCGTTTGTAGAGCAGCCTGAAAAAGAGTTACAGTATGGCTTTAATTAGCAGCCTGAAAAAGAGTTACAATATGGCTTTAATTAGCAGCCTGAAAAAGAGTTACAATATGGCTTTAATTAGCAGCCAAAATATAGCTTTAATTGGACATTTAAGCCTTTACTTTTAAAATCCTATATCAGAATGCTCCAATATTTCCCAGTGACAGTCTGAGATGTATATACTATCACCCTGATGTGAAATGAGTCTGGCTAAACACGAGGTTTCGTTTGTAGAGCAGCCATTAAGAGATACAGTATAGCTTAAATTAGCTGCCTGAAAACGAGTTGAAATATAGCTTTATGTGGACATTTAAGCCTTTAATTTTAAAATACTATGTCAGAATGATCCGATATTACCCAGTGACAGTCTGGGATGTGTATATTATCATCCTGAGGTGAAAGGAGTCTGGCTAAACAGGAGATTTCGTTTTTAGAGCAGCCTTTAAGAGTTACAATATGGCTTTAATTAGCAGCCTGAAAAAGAGTTGAAATATAGCTTTAGTGGACATTTATGCCTTTAATTTTAAAATCTGACATCAGAATAGTCCTATATTACCCAGTGACACTCTGGGATGTGTATACTGTTACGCTGAGGTGAAATGAGTCTGGCTAAACAGGAGGTTTGCTTTTTAGAGCAGCCTGAAAAAGAGTTACAGTATGGCTTTAATTAGCAGCCTGAAAAAGAGTTACAATATGGCTTTAATTAGCAGCCTGAAAAGGAGTTACAATATGTCTTGAATTAGCAGCCAAAATATAGCTTTAATTGGACATTTAAGCCTTTAATTTTAAAATCCTATATCAGAATGCTCCAATATTTCCCAGTGACAGTCTGAGATGTATATACTATCACCCTAATGTGAAATGAGTCTGGCTAAACAGGATGTTTCGTTTTTAGAGCAGCCTGAAAAAGAGTTACAGTATGGCTTTAATTAGCAGCCTGAAAAAGAGTTACAATATGGCTTTAATTAGCAGCCTGAAAAAGAGTTACAATATGTCTTTAATTAGCAGCCAAAATATAACTTTAATTGGACATTTAAGCCTTTACTTTTAAAATCCTATATCAGAATGCTCCAATATTCCCAGTGACAGTCTGAGATGTAGATTCTATCAACCTGATGTGAAATGAGTCTGGCTAAACAGGATGTTTCGTTTTTAGAGCAGCCTGAAAAACAGTTACAGTATGGCTTTAATTAGCAGCCTGAAAAATAGTTACAATATGGCTTTAATTAGCAGCCTGAAAAAGAGTTACAATATGTCTTTAATTAGCAGCCAAAATATAGCTTTAATTGGACATATAAGCCTTTAATTTTAAAATCCTATATCAGAATGCTCCAATATTTCACAGTGACAGTCTGAGATGTATATACTATCACCCTGATGTGAAATGAGTCTGGCTAAAGAGGATGTTTCGTTTTTAGAGCGGCCTGAAAAAGAGTTACAGTATGGCTTTAATTAGCAGCCTGAAAAAGAGTTACAATATGGCTTTAATTAGCAGCCTGAAAAAGAGTTACAATATGTCTTTAATTAGCAGCCAAAATATAGCTTTAATTGGACATTTAAGCCTTTAATTTTAGAATCCTATATCAGAATGCTCCAATATTTCCAAGTGACAGTCTGAGATGTATATACTATCACCCTGATGTGAAATGAGTCTGGCTAAACACGAGGTTTCGTTTGTAGAGCAGCCTGAAAAAGAGTTACAGTATGGCTTTAATTAGCAGCCTGAAAAAGAGTTACAATATGGCTTTAATTAGCAGCCTGAAAAAGAGTTACAATATGGCTTTAATTAGCAGCCAAAATATAGCTTTAATTGGACATTTAAGCCTTTACTTTTAAAATCCTATATCAGAATGCTCCAATATTTCCCAGTGACAGTCTGAGATGTATATACTATCACCCTGATGTGAAATGAGTCTGGCTAAACACGAGGTTTCGTTTGTAGAGCAGCCATTAAGAGATACAGTATAGCTTAAATTAGCTGCCTGAAAACGAGTTGAAATATAGCTTTATGTGGACATTTAAGCCTTTAATTTTAAAATACTATGTCAGAATGATCCGATATTACCCAGTGACAGTCTGGGATGTGTATATTATCATCCTGAGGTGAAAGGAGTCTGGCTAAACAGGAGATTTCGTTTTTAGAGCAGCCTTTAAGAGTTACAATATGGCTTTAATTAGCAGCCTGAAAAAGAGTTGAAATATAGCTTTAGTGGACATTTATGCCTTTAATTTTAAAATCTGACATCAGAATAGTCCTATATTACCCAGTGACACTCTGGGATGTGTATACTGTTACGCTGAGGTGAAATGAGTCTGGCTAAACAGGAGGTTTGCTTTTTAGAGCAGCCTGAAAAAGAGTTACAGTATGGCTTTAATTAGCAGCCTGAAAAAGAGTTACAATATGGCTTTAATTAGCAGCCTGAAAAGGAGTTACAATATGTCTTGAATTAGCAGCCAAAATATAGCTTTAATTGGACATTTAAGCCTTTAATTTTAAAATCCTATATCAGAATGCTCCAATATTTCCCAGTGACAGTCTGAGATGTATATACTATCACCCTAATGTGAAATGAGTCTGGCTAAACAGGATGTTTCGTTTTTAGAGCAGCCTGAAAAAGAGTTACAGTATGGCTTTAATTAGCAGCCTGAAAAAGAGTTACAATATGGCTTTAATTAGCAGCCTGAAAAAGAGTTACAATATGTCTTTAATTAGCAGCCAAAATATAACTTTAATTGGACATTTAAGCCTTTACTTTTAAAATCCTATATCAGAATGCTCCAATATTCCCAGTGACAGTCTGAGATGTAGATTCTATCAACCTGATGTGAAATGAGTCTGGCTAAACAGGATGTTTCGTTTTTAGAGCAGCCTGAAAAACAGTTACAGTATGGCTTTAATTAGCAGCCTGAAAAATAGTTACAATATGGCTTTAATTAGCAGCCTGAAAAAGAGTTACAATATGTCTTTAATTAGCAGCCAAAATATAGCTTTAATTGGACATATAAGCCTTTAATTTTAAAATCCTATATCAGAATGCTCCAATATTTCACAGTGACAGTCTGAGATGTATATACTATCACCCTGATGTGAAATGAGTCTGGCTAAAGAGGATGTTTCGTTTTTAGAGCGGCCTGAAAAAGAGTTACAGTATGGCTTTAATTAGCAGCCTGAAAAAGAGTTACAATATGGCTTTAATTAGCAGCCTGAAAAAGAGTTACAATATGTCTTTAATTAGCAGCCAAAATATAGCTTTAATTGGACATTTAAGCCTTTAATTTTAGAATCCTATATCAGAATGCTCCAATATTTCCAAGTGACAGTCTGAGATGTATATACTATCACCCTGATGTGAAATGAGTCTGGCTAAACAGGAGGTTTCGTTTGTAGAGCAGCCATTAAGAGATACAGTATAGCTTAAATTAGCTGCCTAAAAACGAGTTGAAATATAGCTTTATGTGGACATTTAAGCCTTTAATTTTAAAATACTATGTCAGAATGGTCCGATATTACCCAGTGACAGTCTGGGATGTGTATATTATCATCCTGACGTGAAAGTAGTCTTGCTAAACAGGAGATTTCGTTTTTAGATCAGCCTTTAAGAATTACAATATGGCTTTAATTAGCAGCTTCAAAAAGAGTTGAAATATAGCTTTAGTGGACATTTATGCCTTTAATTTTAAAATCTGACATCAGAATAGTCCTATATTACCCAGTGACACTCTGGGATGTGTATACTGTTACGCTGAGGTGAAATGAGTCTGGCTAAACAGGAGGTTTGCTTTTTAGAGCAGCCTGAAAAATAGTTACAATATGGCTTTAATTAGCAGCCTGAAAAGGAGTTGAAATATAGCTTTAGTGGACATTCAAGCCTTTAATTTTAAAATCTTATTCCAGAATAGTCTGTTATTGACCAGTGACAGTCTGGGATGTGTACACTATCACCCTGATGTGAAATCAGTCTGGCTAAAGAGGATGTTTCGTTTTTAGAGCAGCCTGAAAAAGAGTTACAGTATGGCTTTAATTAGCAGCCTGAAAAAGAGTTACAATATGGCTCTAATTAGCAGCCTGAAAAAGGATTACAATATGTCTTGAATTAGCAGCCAAAATATAGCTTTAATTGGACATTTAAGCCTTTAATTTTAAAATCCTATATCAGAATGCTCCAATATTTCCCAGTGACAGTCTGAGATGTATATACTATCAACATGATGTGAAATGAGTCTGGCTAAACAGGATGTTTCGTTTTTAGAGCAGCCTGAAAAAGAGTTACAGTATGGCTTTAATTAGCAGCCTGAAAAAGAGTTACAATATGGCTTTAATTAGCAGCCTGAAAAAGAGTTACAATATGTCTTTAATTAGCAGCCAAAATATAGCTTTAATTGGACATTTAAGCCTTTAATTTTAGAATCCTATATCAGAATGCTCCAATATTTCCCAGTGACAGTCTGAGATGTATATACTATCACCCTGATGTGAAATGAGTCTGGCTAAACAGGATGTTTCGTTTTTAGAGCAGCCTGAAAAAGAGTTACAGTATGGCTTTAATTAGCAGCCTGAAAAAGAGTTACAATATGGCTTTAATTAGCAGCCTGAAAAAGAGTTACAATATGTCTTTAATTAGCAGCCAAAATATAGCTTTAATTGGACATTTAAGCCTTTACTTTTAAAATCCTATATCAGAATGCTCCAATATTCCCAGTGACAGTCTGAGATGTATATTCTATCAACATGATGTGAAATGAGTCAGGCTAAACAGGATGTTTCGTTTTTAGAGCAGCCTGAAAAAGAGTTACAGTATGGCTTTAATTAGCAGCCTGAAAAAGAGTTACAATATGGCTTTAATTGGCAGCCTGAAAAAGAGTTACAATATGTCTTTAATTAGCAGCCAAAATATAGCTTTAATTGGACATTTAAGCCTTTACTTTAAAAATCCTATATCAGAATGCTCCAATATTTCCCAGTGACAGTCTGAGATGTATATTCTATCAACCTGATGTGAAATGAGTCTGGCTAAACAGGATGTTTCGTTTTTAGAGCAGCCTGAAAAAGAGTTACAGTATGGCTTTAATTAGCAGCCTGAAAAAGAGTTACAATATGGCTTTAATTAGCAGCCTGAAAAAGAGTTACAATATGTCTTTAATTAGCAGCCAAAATATAGCTTTAATTGGATATTAAAGCCTTTAATTTTAGAATCCTATATCAGAATGCTCCAATATTTCCCAGTGACAGTCTGAGATGTATATACTATCACCCTGATGTGAAATGAGTCTGGCTAAACAGGATGTTTCGTTTTTAGAGCAGCCTGAAAAAGAGTTACAGTATGGCTTTAATTAGCAGCCTGAAAAAGAGTTACAATATGGCTTTAATTAGCAGCCTGAAAAAGAGTTACAATATGGCTTTAATTAGCAGCCAAAATATAGCTTTAATTGGACATTTAAGCCTTTACTTTTAAAATCCTATATCAGAATGCTCCAATATTTCCCAGTGACAGTCTGAGATGTATATACTATCACCCTGATGTGAAATGAGTCTGGCTAAACAGGAGGTTTCGTTTGTAGAGCAGCCATTAAGAGATACAGTATAGCTTAAATTAGCTGCCTAAAAACGAGTTGAAATATAGCTTTATGTGGACATTTAAGCCTTTAATTTTAAAATACTATGTCAGAATGGTCCGATATTACCCAGTGACAGTCTGGGATGTGTATATTATCATCCTGACGTGAAAGTAGTCTTGCTAAACAGGAGATTTCGTTTTTAGAGCAGCCTTTAAGAGTTACAATATGGCTTTAATTAGCAGCTTCAAAAAGAGTTGAAATATAGCTTTAGTGGACATTTATGCCTTTAATTTTAAAATCTGACATCAGAATAGTCCTATATTACCCAGTGACACTCTGGGATGTGTATACTGTTACGCTGAGGTGAAATGAGTCTGGCTAAACAGGAGGTTTGCTTTTTAAAGCAGCCTGAAAAGGGGTTACAATATGGCTTTAATTAGCAGCCTGAAAAGGAGTTGAAATATAGCTTTAGTGGACATTCAAGCCTTTAATTTTAAAATCCTATTTCAGAATAGTCTGTTATTGACCAGTGACAGTCTGGGATGTGTATACTACCACCCTGACGTGAAATGACTCTAGCTGAACAAGTGGTTTCGTTTTTAGAGCAGTCTGAAAAAGAGTAATAATATGGCTTTAATTATCGGCCTGAAAAAGAGTTACAATATGGCTTTAATTAGCAGCCTGAAAAAGAGTTACAATATGGCTTTAATTAGCAGCCAAAATATAGCTTTATTTGGACATTTAAGCCTTCAATTTTAAAATCCTATATCGGAATGCTCCAATATTTCACAGTGACAGTCTGAGATGTATATACTATCTCCCTGATGTGAAATGAGTCTGACTAAACAGGATGTTTCGTTTTTGGAGCAGCCTGAAAAAGAGTTACAGTATGGCTTCAATTAGCAGACTGAAAAAGAGTTACAATATGGCTTTAATTAACAGCCTGAAAAAGAGTTACAATATATCTTTAATTATCCGCCAAAATATAGCTTTAATTGGACATATAAGCCTTTAATTTTAAAATCCTATATCAGAATGCTCCAATATTTCCCAGAGACAGTCTGAGATGTATATACTATCACCCTGATGTGAAATGAGTCTGGCTAAACACGAGGTTTCGTTTGTAGAGCAGCCATTAAGAGATACAGTATAGCTTAAATTAGCTGCCTGAAAACGAGTTGATATATAGCTTTATGTGGACATTTAAGCCTTTAATTTTAAAATACTATGTCAGAATGATCCGATATTACCCAGTGACAGTCTGGGATGTGTATATTATCATCCTGAGGTGAAAGGAGTCTGGCTAAACAGGAGATTTCGTTTTTAGAGCAGCCTTTAAGAGTTACAATATGGCTTTAATTAGCAGCCTGAAAAAGAGTTGAAATATAGCTTTAGTGGACATTTATGCCTTTAATTTTAAAATCTGACATCAGAATAGTCCTATATTACCCAGTGACACTCTGGGATGTGTATACTGTTACGCTGAGGTGAAATGAGTCTGGCTAAACAGGAGGTTTGCTTTTTAGAGCAGCCTGAAAAAGAGTTACAGTATGGCTTTAATTAGCAGCCTGAAAAAGAGTTACAATATGGCTTTAATTAGCAGCCTGAAAAAGGGTTACAATATGTCTTTAATTAGCAGCCAAAATATAGCTTTAATTGGACATTTAAGCCTTTACTTTTAAAATCCTATATCAGAATGCTCCAATATTTCCCAGTGACAGTCTGAGATGTATATTCTATCAACCTGATGTGAAATGAGTCTGGCTAAACAGGATGTTTCGTTTTTAGAGCAGCCTGAAAAAGAGTTACAGTATGGCTTTAATTAGCAGCCTGAAAAAGAGTTACAATATGGCTTTAATTAGCAGCCTGAAAAAGAGTTACAATATGTCTTTAATTAGCAGCCAAAATATAGCTTTAATTGGACATTTAAGCCTTTAATTTTAGAATCCTATATCAGAATGCTCCAATATTTCCCAGTGACAGTCTGAGATGTATATACTATCACCCTGATGTGAAATGAGTCTGGCTAAACAGGATGTTTCGTTTTTAGAGCAGCCTGAAAAAGAGTTACAGTATGGCTTTAATTAGCAGCCTGAAAAAGAGTTACAATATGGCTTTAATTAGCAGCCTGAAAAAGAGTTACAATATGTCTTTAATTAGCAGCCAAAATATAGCTTTAATTGGACATTTAAGCCTTTACTTTTAAAATCCTATATCAGAATGCTCCAATATTTCCCAGTGACAGTCTGAGATGTATTTTCTATCAACCTGATGTGAAATGAGTCTGGCTAAACAGGATGTTTCGTTTTTAGAGCAGCCTGAAAAAGAGTTACAGTATGGCTTTAATTAGCAGCCTGAAAAAGAGTTACAATATGGCTTTAATTAGCAGCCTGAAAAAGAGTTACAATATGTCTTTAATTAGCAGCCAAAATATAGCTTTAATTGGACATTTAAGCCTTTAATTTTAGAATCCTATATCAGAATGCTCCAATATTTCCCAGTGACAGTCTGAGATGTATATACTATCACCCTGATGTGAAATGAGTCTGGCTAAACAGGATGTTTCGTTTTTAGAGCAGCCTGAAAAAGAGTTACAGTATGGCTTTAATTAGCAGCCTGAAAAAGAGTTACAATATGGCTTTAATTAGCAGCCTGAAAAAGAGTTACAATATGGCTTTAATTGGCAGCCAAAATATAGCTTTAATTGGAAATTTAAGCCTTTACTTTTAAAATCCTATATCAGAATGCTCCAATATTTCCCAGTGACAGTCTGAGATGTATATACTATCACCCTGATGTGAAATGAGTCTGGCTAAACAGGAGGTTTCGTTTGTAGAGCAGCCATTAAGAGATACAGTATAGCTTAAATTAGCTGCCTAAAAACGAGTTGAAATATAGCTTTATGTGGACATTTAAGCCTTTAATTTTAAAATACTATGTCAGAATGGTCCGATATTACCCAGTGACAGTCTGGGATGTGTATATTATCATCCTGACGTGAAAGTAGTCTTGCTAAACAGGAGATTTCGTTTTTAGAGCAGCCTTTAAGAGTTACAATATGGCTTTAATTAGCAGCTTCAAAAAGAGTTGAAATATAGCTTTAGTGGACATTTATGCCTTTAATTTTAAAATCTGACATCAGAATAGTCCTATATTACCCAGTGACACTCTGGGATGTGTATACTGTTACGCTGAGGTGAAATGAGTCTGGCTAAACAGGAGGTTTGCTTTTTAAAGCAGCCTGAAAAGGGGTTACAATATGGCTTTAATTAGCAGCCTGAAAAGGAGTTGAAATATAGCTTTAGTGGACATTCAAGCCTTTAATTTTAAAATCCTATTTCAGAATAGTCTGTTATTGACCATTGACAGTCTGGGATGTGTATACTACCACCCTGACGTGAAATGACTCTAGCTGAACAAGTGGTTTCGTTTTTAGAGCAGTCTGAAAAAGAGTAATAATATGGCTTTAATTATCGGCCTGAAAAAGAGTTACAATATGGCTTTAATTAGCAGCCTGAAAAAGAGTTACAATATGGCTTTAATTAGCAGCCAAAATATAGCTTTATTTGGACATTTAAGCCTTTAATTTTAAAATCCTATATCGGAATGCTCCAATATTTCACAGTGACAGTCTGAGATGTATATACTATCTCCCTGATGTGAAATGAGTCTGACTAAACAGGATGTTTCGTTTTTGGAGCAGCCTGAAAAAGAGTTACAGTATGGCTTCAATTAGCAGCCTGAAAAAGAGTTACAATATGGCTTTAATTAACAGCCTGAAAAAGAGTTACAATATATCTTTAATTATAAGCCAAAATATAGCTTTAATTGGACATATAAGCCTTTAATTTTAAAATCCTATATCAGAATGCTCCAATATTTCCCAGTGACAGTCTGAGATGTATATACTATCACCCTGATGTGAAATGAGTCTCGCTAAACAGGATGTTTCGTTTATAGAGCAGCCTGAAAAAGAGTTACAGTATGGCTTTATTTGGCAGCCTGAAAAAGAGTTACAATATGGCTTTAATTAGCAGCCTGAAAAAGAGTTACAATATGGCTTTAATTAGCAGCCAAAATATAGCTTTAATTGGACATTTAAGCCTTTACTTTTAAAATCCTATATCAGAATGCTCCAATATTTCCCAGTGACAGTCTGAGATGTATATACTATCACCCTGATGTGAAATGAGTCTGGCTAAACACGAGGTTTCGTTTGTAGAGCAGCCATTAAGAGATACAGTATAGCTTAAATTAGCTGCCTGAAAAAGAGTTGAAATATAGCTTTAGTGGACATTTATGCCTTTAATTTTAAAATCTGACATCAGAATAGTCCTATATTACCCAGTGACACTCTGGGATGTGTATACTGTTACGCTGAGGTGAAATGAGTCTGGCTAAACAGGAGGTTTGCTTTTTAGAGCAGCCTGAAAAAGAGTTACAATATGGCTTTAATTAACAGCCTGAAAAGGAGTTGAAATATAGCTTTAGTGGAAATTCAAGCCTTTAATTTTAAAATCTTATTTCAGAATAGTCTGTTATTGACCAGTGACAGTCTGGGATGTGTATACTATCACCCTGATGTGAAATGAGTCTGGCTAAAGAGGATGTTTCGTTTTTAGAGCAGCCTGAAAAAGAGTTACAGTATGGCTTTAATTAGCAGCCTAAAAAAGAGTTACAATATGGCTTTAATTAGCAGCCTGAAAAAGAGTTACAATATGCCTTGAATTAGCAGCCAAAATATAGCTTTAATTGGACATTTAAGCCTTTAATTTTAAAATCCTATATCAGAATGCTCCAATATTTCCCAGTGACAGTCTGAGATGTATATACTATCACCCTGATGTGAAATGAGTCTGGCTAAACAGGATGTTTCGTTTTTAGAGCAGCCTGAAAAAGAGTTACAGTATGGCTTTAATTAGCAGCCTGAAAAAGAGTTACAATATGGCTTTAATTAGCAGCCTGAAAAAGAGTTACAATATGTCTTTAATTAGCAGCTAAAATATAACTTTAATTGGACATTTAAACCTTTACTTTTAAAATCCTATATCAGAATGCTCCAATATTCCCAATGACAGTCTGAGATGCATATTCTATCAACCTGATGTGAAATGAGTCTGGCTAAACAGGATGTTTCGTTTTTAGAGCAGCCTGAAAAACAGTTACAGTATGGCTTTAATTAGCAGCCTGAAAAAGAGTTACAATATGGCTTTAATTAGCAGCCTGAAAAAGAGTTACAATATGTCTTTAATTAGCAGCCAAAATATAGCTTTAATTGGACATTTAAGCCTTTAATTTTAGAATCCTATATCAGAATGCTCCAATATTTCCCAGTGACAGTCTGAGATGTATATACTATCACCCTGATGTGAAATGAGTCTGGCTAAACAGGATGTTTCGTTTTTAGAGCAGCCTGAAAAAGAGTTACAGTATGGCTTTAATTAGCAGCCTGAAAAAGAGTTACAATATGGCTTTAATTAGCAGCCTGAAAAAGAGTTACAATATGGCTTTAATTAGCAGCCAAAATATAGCTTTAATTGGACATTTAAGCCTTTACTTTTAAAATCCTATATCAGAATGCTCCAATATTTCCCAGTGACAGTCTGAGATGTATATACTATCACCCTGATGTGAAATGAGTCTGGCTAAACACGAGGTTTCGTTTGTAGAGCAGCCATTAAGAGATACAGTATAGCTTAAATTAGCTGCCTGAAAACGAGTTGAAATATAGCTTTATGTGGACATTTAAGCCTTTAATTTTAAAATACTATGTCAGAATGATCCGATATTACCCAGTGACAGTCTGGGATGTGTATATTATCATCCTGAGGTGAAAGGAGTCTGGCTAAACAGGAGATTTCGTTTTTAGAGCAGCCTTTAAGAGTTACAATATGGCTTTAATTAGCAGCCTGAAAAAGAGTTACAATATGGCTTTAATTAGCAGCCAAAATATAGCTTTAATTGGACATTTAAGCCTTTACTTTAAAAATCATATATCAGAATGCTCCAATATTTCCCAGTGACAGTCTGAGATGTATATTCTATCAACCTGATGTGAAATGAGTCTGGCTAAACAGGATGTTTCGTTTTTAGAGCAGCCTGAAAAAGAGTTACAGTATGGCTTTAATTAGCAGCCTGAAAAAGAGTTACAATATGGCTTTAATTAGCAGCCTGAAAAAGAGTTACAATATGTCTTTAATTAGCAGCCAAAATATAGCTTTAATTGGATATTAAAGCCTTTAATTTTAGAATCCTATATCAGAATGCTCCAATATTTCCCAGTGACAGTCTGAGATGTATATACTATCACCCTGATGTGAAATGAGTCTGGCTAAACAGGATGTTTCGTTTTTAGAGCAGCCTGAAAAAGAGTTACAGTATGGCTTTAATTAACAGCCTGAAAAAGAGTTACAATATGGCTTTAATTAGCAGCCTGAAAAAGAGTTACAATATGGCTTTAATTAGCAGCCAAAATATAGCTTTAATTGGACATTTAAGCCTTTACTTTTAAAATCCTATATCAGAATGCTCCAATATTTCCCAGTGACAGTCTGAGATGTATATACTATCACCCTGATGTGAAATGAGTCTGGCTAAACAGGAGGTTTCGTTTGTAGAGCAGCCATTAAGAGATACAGTATAGCTTAAATTAGCTGCCTAAAAACGAGTTGAAATATAGCTTTATGTGGACATTTAAGCCTTTAATTTTAAAATACTATGTCAGAATGGTCCGATATTACCCAGTGACAGTCTGGGATGTGTATATTATCATCCTGACGTGAAAGTAGTCTTGCTAAACAGGAGATTTCGTTTTTAGAGCAGCCTTTAAGAGTTACAATATGGCTTTAATTAGCAGCTTCAAAAAGAGTTGAAATATAGCTTTAGTGGACATTTATGCCTTTAATTTTAAAATCTGACATCAGAATAGTCCTATATTACCCAGTGACACTCTGGGATGTGTATACTGTTACGCTGAGGTGAAATGAGTCTGGCTAAACAGGAGGTTTGCTTTTTAAAGCAGCCTGAAAAGGGGTTACAATATGGCTTTAATTAGCAGCCTGAAAAGGAGTTGAAATATAGCTTTAGTGGACATTCAAGCCTTTAATTTTAAAATCCTATTTCAGAATAGTCTGTTATTGACCATTGACAGTCTGGGATGTGTATACTACCACCCTGACGTGAAATGACTCTAGCTGAACAAGTGGTTTCGTTTTTAGAGCAGTCTGAAAAAGAGTAATAATATGGCTTTAATTATCGGCCTGAAAAAGAGTTACAATATGGCTTTAATTAGCAGCCTGAAAAAAGTTACAATATGGCTTTAATTAGCAGCCAAAATATAGCTTTATTTGGACATTTAAGCCTTTAATTTTAAAATCCTATATCGGAATGCTCCAATATTTCACAGTGACAGTCTGAGATGTATATACTATCTCCCTGATGTGAAATGAGTCTGACTAAACAGGATGTTTCGTTTTTGGAGCAGCCTGAAAAAGAGTTACAGTATGGCTTCAATTAGCAGCCTGAAAAAGAGTTACAATATGGCTTTAATTAACAGCCTGAAAAAGAGTTACAATATATCTTTAATTATCAGCCAAAATATAGCTTTAATTGGACATATAAGCCTTTAATTTTAAAATCCTATATCAGAATGCTCCAATATTTCCCAGTGACAGTCTGAGATGTATATACTATCACCCTGATGTGAAATGAGTCTCGCTAAACAGGATGTTTCGTTTATAGAGCAGCCTGAAAAAGAGTTACAGTATGGCTTTATTTGGCAGCCTGAAAAAGAGTTACAATATGGCTTTAATTAGCAGCCTGAAAAAGAGTTACAATATGGCTTTAATTAGCAGCCAAAATATAGCTTTAATTGGACATTTAAGCCTTTACTTTTAAAATCCTATATCAGAATGCTCCAATATTTTCCAGTGACAGTCTGAGATGTATATACTATCACCCTGATGTGAAATGAGTCTGGCTAAACACGAGGTTTCGTTTGTAGAGCAGCCATTAAGAGATACAGTATAGCTTAAATTAGCTGCCTGAAAAAGAGTTGAAATATAGCTTTAGTGGACATTTATGCCTTTAATTTTAAAATCTGACATCAGAATAGTCCTATATTACCCAGTGACACTCTGGGATGTGTATACTGTTACGCTGAGGTGAAATGAGTCTGGCTAAACAGGAGGTTTGCTTTTTAGAGCAGCCTGAAAAAGAGTTACAATATGGCTTTAATTAACAGCCTGAAAAGGAGTTGAAATATAGCTTTAGTGGAAATTCAAGCCTTTAATTTTAAAATCTTATTTCAGAATAGTCTGTTATTGACCAGTGACAGTCTGAGATGTGTATACTATCACCCTGATGTGAAATGAGTCTGGCTAAAGAGGATGTTTCGTTTTTAGAGCAGCCTGAAAAAGAGTTACAGTATGGCTTTAATTAGCAGCCTAAAAAAGAGTTACAATATGGCTTTAATTAGCAGCCTGAAAAAGAGTTACAATATGCCTTGAATTAGCAGCCAAAATATAGCTTTAATTGGACATTTAAGCCTTTAATTTTAAAATCCTATATCAGAATGCTCCAATATTTCCCAGTGACAGTCTGAGATGTATATACTATCACCCTGATGTGAAATGAGTCTGGCTAAACAGGATGTTTCGTTTTTAGAGCAGCCTGAAAAAGAATTACAGTATGGCTTTAATTAGCAGCCTGAAAAAGAGTTACAATATGGCTTTAATTAGCAGCCTGAAAAAGAGTTACAATATGTCTTTAATTAGCAGCCAAAATATAACTTTAATTGGACATTTAAACCTTTACTTTTAAAATCCTATATCAGAATGCTCCAATATTCCCAATGACAGTCTGAGATGTATATTCTATCAACCTGATGTGAAATGAGTCTGGCTAAACAGGATGTTCCGTTTTTAGAGCAGCCTGAAAAACAGTTACAGTATGGCTTTAATTAGCAGCCTGAAAAAGAGTTACAATATGGCTTTAATTAGCAGCCTGAAAAAGAGTTACAATATGTCTTTAATTAGCAGCCAAAATATAGCTTTAATTGGACATTTAAGCCTTTAATTTTAGAATCCTATATCAGAATGCTCCAATATTTCCCAGTGACAGTCTGAGATGTATATACTATCACCCTGATGTGAAATGAGTCTGGCTAAACAGGATGTTTCGTTTTTAGAGCAGGCTGAAAAAGAGTTACAGTATGGCTTTAATTAGCAGCCTGAAAAAAGTTACAATATGGCTTTAATTAGCAGCCAAAATATAGCTTTATTTGGACATTTAAGCCTTTAATTTTAAAATCCTATATCGGAATGCTCCAATATTTCACAGTGACAGTCTGAGATGTATATACTATCTCCCTGATGTGAAATGAGTCTGACTAAACAGGATGTTTCGTTTTTGGAGCAGCCTGAAAAAGAGTTACAGTATGGCTTTAATTAGCAGCCTGAAAAAGAGTTACAATATGGCTTTAATTAGCAGCCTGAAAAAGAGTTACAATATGTCTTTAATTAGCAGCCAAAATATAACTTTAATTGGACATTTAAACCTTTACTTTTAAAATCCTATATCAGAATTCTCCAATATTCCCAATGACAGTCTGAGATGTATATTCTATCAACCTGATGTGAAATGAGTCTGGCTAAACAGGATGTTTCGTTTTTAGAGCAGCCTGAAAAACCGTTACAGTATGGCTTTAATTAGCAGCCTGAAAAAGAGTTACAATATGGCTTTAATTAGCAGCCAAAATATAGCTTTAATTGGACATTTAAGCCTTTAATTTTAGAATCCTATATCAGAATGCTCCAATATTTCCCAGTGACAGTCTGAGATGTATATACTATCACCCTGATGTGAAATGAGTCTGGCTAAACAGGATGTTTCGTTTTTAGAGCAGCCTGAAAAAGAGTTACAGTATGGCTTTAATTAGCAGCCTGAAAAAGAGTTACAATATGGCTTTAATTAGCAGCCTGAAAAATAGTTACAATATGGCTTTAATTAGCAGCCAAAATATAGCTTTGATTGGACATTTAAGCCTTTACTTTTAAAATCCTATATCAGAATGCTCCAATATTTCCCAGTGACAGTCTGAGATGTATATACTATCACCCTGATGTGAAATGAGTCTGGCTAAACACGAGGTTTCGTTTGTAGAGCAGCCATTAAGAGATACAGTATAGCTTAAATTAGCTGCCTGAAAACGAGTTGAAATATAGCTTTATGTGGACATTTAAGCCTTTAATTTTAAAATACTATGTCAGAATGATCCGATATTACCCAGTGACAGTCTGGGATGTGTATATTATCATCCTGAGGTGAAAGGAGTCTGGCTAAACAGGAGATTTCGTTTTTAGAGCAGCCTTTAAGAGTTACAATATGGCTTTAATTAGCAGCCTGAAAAAGAGTTACAATATGGCTTTAATTAGCAGCCAAAATATAGCTTTAATTGGACATTTAAGCCTTTACTTTAAAAATCATATATCAGAATGCTCCAATATTTCCCAGTGACAGTCTGAGATGTATATTCTATCAACCTGATGTGAAATGAGTCTGGCTAAACAGGATGTTTCGTTTTTAGAGCAGCCTGAAAAAGAGTTACAGTATGGCTTTAATTAGCAGCCTGAAAAAGAGTTACAATATGGCTTTAATTAGCAGCCTGAAAAAGAGTTACAATATGGCTTTAATTAGCAGCCAAAATATAGCTTTAATTGGACATTTAAGCCTTTACTTTTAAAATCCTATATCAGAATGCTCCAATATTTCCCAGTGACAGTCTGAGATGTATATACTATCACCCTGATGTGAAATGAGTCTGGCTAAACAGGAGGTTTCGTTTGTAGAGCAGCCATTAAGAGATACAGTATAGCTTAAATTAGCTGCCTAAAAACGAGTTGAAATATAGCTTTATGTGGACATTTAAGCCTTTAATTTTAAAATACTATGTCAGAATGGTCCGATATTACCCAGTGACAGTCTGGGATGTGTATATTATCATCCTGACGTGAAAGTAGTCTTGCTAAACAGGAGATTTCGTTTTTAGAGCAGCCTTTAAGAGTTACAATATGGCTTTAATTAGCAGCTTCAAAAAGAGTTGAAATATAGCTTTAGTGGACATTTATGCCTTTAATTTTAAAATCTGACATCAGAATAGTCCTATATTACCCAGTGACACTCTGGGATGTGTATACTGTTACGCTGAGGTGAAATGAGTCTGGCTAAACAGGAGGTTTGCTTTTTAAAGCAGCCTGAAAAGGGGTTACAATATGGCTTTAATTAGCAGCCTGAAAAGGAGTTGAAATATAGCTTTAGTGGACATTCAAGCCTTTAATTTTAAAATCCTATTTCAGAATAGTCTGTTATTGACCATTGACAGTCTGGGATGTGTATACTACCACCCTGACGTGAAATGACTCTAGCTGAACAAGTGGTTTCGTTTTTAGAGCAGTCTGAAAAAGAGTAATAATATGGCTTTAATTATCGGCCTGAAAAAGAGTTACAATATGGCTTTAATTAGCAGTCTGAAAAAAGTTACAATATGGCTTTAATTAGCAGCCAAAATATAGCTTTATTTGGACATTTAAGCCTTTAATTTTAAAATCCTATATCGGAATGCTCCAATATTTCACAGTGACAGTCTGAGATGTATATACTATCTCCCTGATGTGAAATGAGTCTGACTAAACAGGATGTTTCGTTTTTGGAGCAGCCTGAAAAAGAGTTACAGTATGGCTTTAATTAGCAGCCTGAAAAAGAGTTACAATATGGCTTTAATTAGCAGCCTGAAAAAGAGTTACAATATGTCTTTAATTAGCAGCCAAAATATAACTTTAATTGGACATTTAAACCTTTACTTTTAAAATCCTATATCAGAATGCTCCAATATTCCCAATGACAGTCTGAGATGTATATTCTATCAACCTGATGTGAAATGAGTCTGGCTAAACAGGATGTTTCGTTTTTAGAGCAGCCTGAAAAACAGTTACAGTATGGCTTTAATTAGCAGCCTGAAAAAGAGTTACAATATGGCTTTAATTAGCAGCCTGAAAAAGAGTTACAATATGTCTTTAATTAGCAGCCAAAATATAGCTTTAATTGGACATTTAAGCCTTTAATTTTAGAATCCTATATCAGAATGCTCCAATATTTCCCAGTGACAGTCTGAGATGTATATACTATCACCCTGATGTGAAATGAGTCTGGCTAAACAGGATGTTTCGTTTTTAGAGCAGCCTGAAAAAGAGTTACAGTATGGCTTTAATTAGCAGCCTGAAAAAGAGTTACAATATGGCTTTAATTAGCAGCCTGAAAAAGAGTTACAGTATGGCTTTAATTAACAGCCTGAAAAAGAGTTACAATATGGCTTTAATTAGCAGCCTGAAAAAGAGTTACAATATGGCTTTAATTAGCAGCCAAAATATAGCTTTAATTGGACATTTAAGCCTTTACTTTTAAAATCCTATATCAGAATGCTCCAATATTTCCCAGTGACAGTCTGAGATGTATATACTATCACCCTGATGTGAAATGAGTCTGGCTAAACAGGAGGTTTCGTTTGTAGAGCAGCCATTAAGAGATACAGTATAGCTTAAATTAGCTGCCTAAAAACGAGTTGAAATATAGCTTTATGTGGACATTTAAGCCTTTAATTTTAAAATACTATGTCAGAATGGTCCGATATTACCCAGTGACAGTCTGGGATGTGTATATTATCATCCTGACGTGAAAGTAGTCTTGCTAAACAGGAGATTTCGTTTTTAGAGCAGCCTTTAAGAGTTACAATATGGCTTTAATTAGCAGCTTCAAAAAGAGTTGAAATATAGCTTTAGTGGACATTTATGCCTTTAATTTTAAAATCTGACATCAGAATAGTCCTATATTACCCAGTGACACTCTGGGATGTGTATACTGTTACGCTGAGGTGAAATGAGTCTGGCTAAACAGGAGGTTTGCTTTTTAAAGCAGCCTGAAAAGGGGTTACAATATGGCTTTAATTAGCAGCCTGAAAAGGAGTTGAAATATAGCTTTAGTGGACATTCAAGCCTTTAATTTTAAAATCCTATTTCAGAATAGTCTGTTATTGACCATTGACAGTCTGGGATGTGTATACTACCACCCTGACGTGAAATGACTCTAGCTGAACAAGTGGTTTCGTTTTTAGAGCAGTCTGAAAAAGACTAATAATATGGCTTTAATTATCGGCCTGAAAAAGAGTTACAATATGGCTTTAATTAGCAGCCTGAAAAAAGTTACAATATGGCTTTAATTAGCAGCCAAAATATAGCTTTATTTGGACATTTAAGCCTTTAATTTTAAAATCCTATATCGGAATGCTCCAATATTTCACAGTGACAGTCTGAGATGTATATACTATGTCCCTGATGTGAAATGAGTCTGACTAAACAGGATGTTTCGTTTTTGGAGCAGCCTGAAAAAGAGTTACAGTATGGCTTCAATTAGCAGCCTGAAAAAGAGTTACAATATGGCTTTAATTAACAGCCTGAAAAAGAGTTACAATATATCTTTAATTATCAGCCAAAATATAGCTTTAATTGGACATATAAGCCTTTAATTTTAAAATCCTATATCAGAATGCTCCAATATTTCCCAGTGACAGTCTGAGATGTATATACTATCACCCTGATGTGAAATGAGTCTCGCTAAACAGGATGTTTCGTTTATAGAGCAGCCTGAAAAAGAGTTACAGTATGGCTTTATTTGGCAGCCTGAAAAAGAGTTACAATATGGCTTTAATTAGCAGCCTGAAAAAGAGTTACAATATGGCTTTAATTAGCAGCCAAAATATAGCTTTAATTGGACATTTAACCCTTTACTTTTAAAATCCTATATCAGAATGCTCCAATATTTTCCAGTGACAGTCTGAGATGTATATACTATCACCCTGATGTGAAATGAGTCTGGCTAAACACGAGGTTTCGTTTGTAGAGCAGCCATTAAGAGATACAGTATAGCTTAAATTAGCTGCCTGAAAAAGAGTTGAAATATAGCTTTAGTGGACATTTATGCCTTTAATTTTAAAATCTGACATCAGAATAGTCCTATATTACCCAGTGACACTCTGGGATGTGTATACTGTTACGCTGAGGTGAAATGAGTCTGGCTAAACAGGAGGTTTGCTTTTTAGAGCAGCCTGAAAAAGAGTTACAATATGGCTTTAATTAACAGCCTGAAAAGGAGTTGAAATATAGCTTTAGTGGAAATTCAAGCCTTTAATTTTAAAATCTTATTTCAGAATAGTCTGTTATTGACCAGTGACAGTCTGGGATGTGTATACTATCACCCTGATGTGAAATGAGTCTGGCTAAAGAGGATGTTTCGTTTTTAGAGCAGCCTGAAAAAGAGTTACAGTATGGCTTTAATTAGCAGCCTAAAAAAGAGTTACAATATGGCTTTAATTAGCAGCCTGAAAAAGAGTTACAATATGCCTTGAATTAGCAGCCAAAATATAGCTTTAATTGGACATTTAAGCCTTTAATTTTAAAATCCTATATCAGAATGCTCCAATATTTCCCAGTGACAGTCTGAGATGTATATACTATCACCCTGATGTGAAATGAGTCTGGCTAAACAGGATGTTTCGTTTTTAGAGCAGCCTGAAAAAGAGTTACAGTATGGCTTTAATTAGCAGCCTGAAAAAGAGTTACAATATGGCTTTAATTAGCAGCCTGAAAAAGAGTTACAATATGTCTTTAATTAGCAGCCAAAATATAACTTTAATTGGACATTTAAACCTTTACTTTTAAAATCCTATATCAGAATGCTCCAATATTCCCAATGACAGTCTGAGATGTATATTCTATCAACCTGATGTGAAATGAGTCTGGCTAAACAGGATGTTCCGTTTTTAGAGCAGCCTGAAAAACAGTTACAGTATGGCTTTAATTAGCAGCCTGAAAAAGAGTTACAATATGGCTTTAATTAGCAGCCTGAAAAAGAGTTACAATATGTCTTTAATTAGCAGCCAAAATATAGCTTTAATTGGACATTTAAGCCTTTAATTTTAGAATCCTATATCAGAATGCTCCAATATTTCCCAGTGACAGTCTGAGATGTATATACTATCACCCTGATGTGAAATGAGTCTGGCTAAACACGAGGTTTCGTTTGTAGAGCAGCCATTAAGAGATACAGTATAGCTTAAATTAGCTGCCTGAAAAAGAGTTGAAATATAGCTTTAGTGGACATTTATGCCTTTAATTTTAAAATCTGACATCAGAATAGTCCTATATTACCCAGTGACACTCTGGGATGTGTATACTGTTACGCTGAGGTGAAATGAGTCTGGCTAAACAGGAGGTTTGCTTTTTAGAGCAGCCTGAAAAAGAGTTACAATATGGCTTTAATTAACAGCCTGAAAAGGAGTTGAAATATAGCTTTAGTGGAAATTCAAGCCTTTAATTTTAAAATCTTATTTCAGAATAGTCTGTTATTGACCAGTGACAGTCTGGGATGTGTATACTATCACCCTGATGTGAAATGAGTCTGGCTAAAGAGGATGTTTCGTTTTTAGAGCAGCCTGAAAAAGAGTTACAGTATGGCTTTAATTAGCAGCCTAAAAAAGAGTTACAATATGGCTTTAATTAGCAGCCTGAAAAAGAGTTACAATATGCCTTGAATTAGCAGCCAAAATATAGCTTTAATTGGACATTTAAGCCTTTAATTTTAAAATCCTATATCAGAATGCTCCAATATTTCCCAGTGACAGTCTGAGATGTATATACTATCACCCTGATGTGAAATGAGTCTGGCTAAACAGGATGTTTCGTTTTTAGAGCAGCCTGAAAAAGAGTTACAGTATGGCTTTAATTAGCAGCCTGAAAAAGAGTTACAATATGGCTTTAATTAGCAGCCTGAAAAAGAGTTACAATATGTCTTTAATTAGCAGCCAAAATATAACTTTAATTGGACATTTAAACCTTTACTTTTAAAATCCTATATCAGAATGCTCCAATATTCCCAATGACAGTCTGAGATGTATATTCTATCAACCTGATGTGAAATGAGTCTGGCTAAACAGGATGTTCCGTTTTTAGAGCAGCCTGAAAAACAGTTACAGTATGGCTTTAATTAGCAGCCTGAAAAAGAGTTACAATATGGCTTTAATTAGCAGCCTGAAAAAGAGTTACAATATGTCTTTAATTAGCAGCCAAAATATAGCTTTAATTGGACATTTAAGCCTTTAATTTTAGAATCCTATATCAGAATGCTCCAATATTTCCCAGTGACAGTCTGAGATGTATATACTATCACCCTGATGTGAAATGAGTCTGGCTAAACAGGATGTTTCGTTTTTAGAGCAGCCTGAAAAAGAGTTACAGTATGGCTTTAATTAGCAGCCTGAAAAAGAGTTACAATATGGCTTTAATTAGCAGCCTGAAAAAGAGTTACAATATGGCTTTAATTAGCAGCCAAAATATAGCTTTAATTGGACATTTAAGCCTTTACTTTTAAAATCCTATATCAGAATGCTCCAATATTTTCCAGTGACAGTCTGAGATGTATATACTATCACCCTGATGTGAAATGAGTCTGGCTAAACACGAGGTTTCGTTTGTAGAGCAGCCATTATGAGATACAGTATAGCTTAAATTAGCTGCCTGAAAAAGAGTTGAAATATAGCTTTAGTGGACATTTATGCCTTTAATTTTAAAATCTGACATCAGAATAGTCCTATATTACCCAGTGACACTCTGGGATGTGTATACTGTTACGCTGAGGTGAAATGAGTCTGGCTAAACAGGAGGTTTGCTTTTTAGAGCAGCCTGAAAAAGAGTTACAATATGGCTTTAATTAACAGCCTGAAAAGGAGTTGAAATATAGCTTTAGTGGAAATTCAAGCCTTTAATTTTAAAATCTTATTTCAGAATAGTCTGTTATTGACCAGTGACAGTCTGGGATGTGTATACTATCACCCTGATGTGAAATGAGTCTGGCTAAAGAGGATGTTTCGTTTTTAGAGCAGCCTGAAAAAGAGTTACAGTATGGCTTTAATTAGCAGCCTAAAAAAGAGTTACAATATGGCTTTAATTAGCAGCCTGAAAAAGAGTTACAATATGCCTTGAATTAGCAGCCAAAATATAGCTTTAATTGGACATTTAAGCCTTTAATTTTAAAATCCTATATCAGAATGCTCCAATATTTCCCAGTGACAGTCTGAGATGTATATACTATCACCCTGATGTGAAATTAGTCTGGCTAAACAGGATGTTTCGTTTTTAGAGCAGCCTGAAAAAGAGTTACAGTATGGCTTTAATTAGCAGCCAAAATATAACTTTAATTGGACATTTAAACCTTTACTTTTAAAATCCTATATCAGAATGCTCCAATATTCCCAATGACAGTCTGAGATGTATATTCTATCAACCTGATGTGAAATGAGTCTGGCTAAACAGGATGTTCCGTTTTTAGAGCAGCCTGAAAAACAGTTACAGTATGGCTTTAATTAGCAGCCTGAAAAAGAGTTACAATATGGCTTTAATTAGCAGCCTGAAAAAGAGTTACAATATGTCTTTAATTAGCAGCCAAAATATAGCTTTAATTGGACATTTAAGCCTTTAATTTTAGAATCCTATATCAGAATGCTCCAATATTTCCCAGTGACAGTCTGAGATGTATATACTATCACCCTGATGTGAAATGAGTCTGGCTAAACAGGATGTTTCGTTTTTAGAGCAGCCTGAAAAAGAGTTACAGTATGGCTTTAATTAGCAGCCTGAAAAAGAGTTACAATATGGCTTTAATTAGCAGCCTGAAAAAGAGTTACAATATGGCTTTAATTAGCAGCCAAAATATAGCTTTAATTGGACATTTAAGCCTTTACTTTTAAAATCCTATATCAGAATGCTCCAATATTTCCCAGTGACAGTCTGAGATGTATATACTATCACCCTGATGTGAAATGAGTCTGGCTAAACAGGAGGTTTCGTTTGTAGAGCAGCCATTAAGAGATACAGTATAGCTTAAATTAGCTGCCTAAAAACGAGTTGAAATATAGCTTTATGTGGACATTTAAGCCTTTAATTTTAAAATACTATGTCAGAATGGTCCGATATTACCCAGTGACAGTCTGGGATGTGTATATTATCATCCTGACGTGAAAGTAGTCTTGCTAAACAGGAGATTTCGTTTTTAGAGCAGCCTTTAAGAGTTACAATATGGCTTTAATTAGCAGCTTCAAAAAGAGTTGAAATATAGCTTTAGTGGACATTTATGCCTTTAATTTTAAAATCTGACATCAGAATAGTCCTATATTACCCAGTGACACTCTGGGATGTGTATACTGTTACGCTGAGGTGAAATGAGTCTGGCTAAACAGGAGGTTTGCTTTTTAAAGCAGCCTGAAAAGGGGTTACAATATGGCTTTAATTAGCAGCCTGAAAAGGAGTTGAAATATAGCTTTAGTGGACATTCAAGCCTTTAATTTTAAAATCCTATTTCAGAATAGTCTGTTATTGACCATTGACAGTCTGGGATGTGTATACTACCACCCTGACGTGAAATGACTCTAGCTGAACAAGTGGTTTCGTTTTTAGAGCAGTCTGAAAAAGAGTAATAATATGGCTTTAATTATCGGCCTGAAAAAGAGTTACAATATGGCTTTAATTAGCAGTCTGAAAAAAGTTACAATATGGCTTTAATTAGCAGCCAAAATATAGCTTTATTTGGACATTTAAGCCTTTAATTTTAAAATCCTATATCGGAATGCTCCAATATTTCACAGTGACAGTCTGAGATGTATATACTATCTCCCTGATGTGAAATGAGTCTGACTAAACAGGATGTTTCGTTTTTGGAGCAGCCTGAAAAAGAGTTACAGTATGGCTTTAATTAGCAGCCTGAAAAAGAGTTACAATATGGCTTTAATTAGCAGCCTGAAAAAGAGTTACAATATGTCTTTAATTAGCAGCCAAAATATAACTTTAATTGGACATTTAAACCTTTACTTTTAAAATCCTATATCAGAATGCTCCAATATTCCCAATGACAGTCTGAGATGTATATTCTATCAACCTGATGTGAAATGAGTCTGGCTAAACAGGATGTTTCGTTTTTAGAGCAGCCTGAAAAACAGTTACAGTATGGCTTTAATTAGCAGCCTGAAAAAGAGTTACAATATGGCTTTAATTAGCAGCCTGAAAAAGAGTTACAATATGTCTTTAATTAGCAGCCAAAATATAGCTTTAATTGGACATTTAAGCCTTTAATTTTAGAATCCTATATCAGAATGCTCCAATATTTCCCAGTGACAGTCTGAGATGTATATACTATCACCCTGATGTGAAATGAGTCTGGCTAAACAGGATGTTTCGTTTTTAGAGCAGCCTGAAAAAGAGTTACAGTATGGCTTTAATTAGCAGCCTGAAAAAGAGTTACAATATGGCTTTAATTAGCAGCCTGAAAAAGAGTTACAGTATGGCTTTAATTAACAGCCTGAAAAAGAGTTACAATATGGCTTTAATTAGCAGCCTGAAAAAGAGTTACAATATGGCTTTAATTAGCAGCCAAAATATAGCTTTAATTGGACATTTAAGCCTTTACTTTTAAAATCCTATATCAGAATGCTCCAATATTTCCCAGTGACAGTCTGAGATGTATATACTATCACCCTGATGTGAAATGAGTCTGGCTAAACAGGAGGTTTCGTTTGTAGAGCAGCCATTAAGAGATACAGTATAGCTTAAATTAGCTGCCTAAAAACGAGTTGAAATATAGCTTTATGTGGACATTTAAGCCTTTAATTTTAAAATACTATGTCAGAATGGTCCGATATTACCCAGTGACAGTCTGGGATGTGTATATTATCATCCTGACGTGAAAGTAGTCTTGCTAAACAGGAGATTTCGTTTTTAGAGCAGCCTTTAAGAGTTACAATATGGCTTTAATTAGCAGCTTCAAAAAGAGTTGAAATATAGCTTTAGTGGACATTTATGCCTTTAATTTTAAAATCTGACATCAGAATAGTCCTATATTACCCAGTGACACTCTGGGATGTGTATACTGTTACGCTGAGGTGAAATGAGTCTGGCTAAACAGGAGGTTTGCTTTTTAAAGCAGCCTGAAAAGGGGTTACAATATGGCTTTAATTAGCAGCCTGAAAAGGAGTTGAAATATAGCTTTAGTGGACATTCAAGCCTTTAATTTTAAAATCCTATTTCAGAATAGTCTGTTATTGACCATTGACAGTCTGGGATGTGTATACTACCACCCTGACGTGAAATGACTCTAGCTGAACAAGTGGTTTCGTTTTTAGAGCAGTCTGAAAAAGACTAATAATATGGCTTTAATTATCGGCCTGAAAAAGAGTTACAATATGGCTTTAATTAGCAGCCTGAAAAAAGTTACAATATGGCTTTAATTAGCAGCCAAAATATAGCTTTATTTGGACATTTAAGCCTTTAATTTTAAAATCCTATATCGGAATGCTCCAATATTTCACAGTGACAGTCTGAGATGTATATACTATGTCCCTGATGTGAAATGAGTCTGACTAAACAGGATGTTTCGTTTTTGGAGCAGCCTGAAAAAGAGTTACAGTATGGCTTCAATTAGCAGCCTGAAAAAGAGTTACAATATGGCTTTAATTAACAGCCTGAAAAAGAGTTACAATATATCTTTAATTATCAGCCAAAATATAGCTTTAATTGGACATATAAGCCTTTAATTTTAAAATCCTATATCAGAATGCTCCAATATTTCCCAGTGACAGTCTGAGATGTATATACTATCACCCTGATGTGAAATGAGTCTCGCTAAACAGGATGTTTCGTTTATAGAGCAGCCTGAAAAAGAGTTACAGTATGGCTTTATTTGGCAGCCTGAAAAAGAGTTACAATATGGCTTTAATTAGCAGCCTGAAAAAGAGTTACAATATGGCTTTAATTAGCAGCCAAAATATAGCTTTAATTGGACATTTAACCCTTTACTTTTAAAATCCTATATCAGAATGCTCCAATATTTTCCAGTGACAGTCTGAGATGTATATACTATCACCCTGATGTGAAATGAGTCTGGCTAAACACGAGGTTTCGTTTGTAGAGCAGCCATTAAGAGATACAGTATAGCTTAAATTAGCTGCCTGAAAAAGAGTTGAAATATAGCTTTAGTGGACATTTATGCCTTTAATTTTAAAATCTGACATCAGAATAGTCCTATATTACCCAGTGACACTCTGGGATGTGTATACTGTTACGCTGAGGTGAAATGAGTCTGGCTAAACAGGAGGTTTGCTTTTTAGAGCAGCCTGAAAAAGAGTTACAATATGGCTTTAATTAACAGCCTGAAAAGGAGTTGAAATATAGCTTTAGTGGAAATTCAAGCCTTTAATTTTAAAATCTTATTTCAGAATAGTCTGTTATTGACCAGTGACAGTCTGGGATGTGTATACTATCACCCTGATGTGAAATGAGTCTGGCTAAAGAGGATGTTTCGTTTTTAGAGCAGCCTGAAAAAGAGTTACAGTATGGCTTTAATTAGCAGCCTAAAAAAGAGTTACAATATGGCTTTAATTAGCAGCCTGAAAAAGAGTTACAATATGCCTTGAATTAGCAGCCAAAATATAGCTTTAATTGGACATTTAAGCCTTTAATTTTAAAATCCTATATCAGAATGCTCCAATATTTCCCAGTGACAGTCTGAGATGTATATACTATCACCCTGATGTGAAATGAGTCTGGCTAAACAGGATGTTTCGTTTTTAGAGCAGCCTGAAAAAGAGTTACAGTATGGCTTTAATTAGCAGCCTGAAAAAGAGTTACAATATGGCTTTAATTAGCAGCCTGAAAAAGAGTTACAATATGTCTTTAATTAGCAGCCAAAATATAACTTTAATTGGACATTTAAACCTTTACTTTTAAAATCCTATATCAGAATGCTCCAATATTCCCAATGACAGTCTGAGATGTATATTCTATCAACCTGATGTGAAATGAGTCTGGCTAAACAGGATGTTCCGTTTTTAGAGCAGCCTGAAAAACAGTTACAGTATGGCTTTAATTAGCAGCCTGAAAAAGAGTTACAATATGGCTTTAATTAGCAGCCTGAAAAAGAGTTACAATATGTCTTTAATTAGCAGCCAAAATATAGCTTTAATTGGACATTTAAGCCTTTAATTTTAGAATCCTATATCAGAATGCTCCAATATTTCCCAGTGACAGTCTGAGATGTATATACTATCACCCTGATGTGAAATGAGTCTGGCTAAACAGGATGTTTCGTTTTTAGAGCAGCCTGAAAAAGAGTTACAGTATGGCTTTAATTAGCAGCCTGAAAAAGAGTTACAATATGGCTTTAATTAGCAGCCTGAAAAAGAGTTACAATATGGCTTTAATTAGCAGCCAAAATATAGCTTTAATTGGACATTTAAGCCTTTACTTTTAAAATCCTATATCAGAATGCTCCAATATTTTCCAGTGACAGTCTGAGATGTATATACTATCACCCTGATGTGAAATGAGTCTGGCTAAACACGAGGTTTCGTTTGTAGAGCAGCCATTATGAGATACAGTATAGCTTAAATTAGCTGCCTGAAAAAGAGTTGAAATATAGCTTTAGTGGACATTTATGCCTTTAATTTTAAAATCTGACATCAGAATAGTCCTATATTACCCAGTGACACTCTGGGATGTGTATACTGTTACGCTGAGGTGAAATGAGTCTGGCTAAACAGGAGGTTTGCTTTTTAGAGCAGCCTGAAAAAGAGTTACAATATGGCTTTAATTAACAGCCTGAAAAGGAGTTGAAATATAGCTTTAGTGGAAATTCAAGCCTTTAATTTTAAAATCTTATTTCAGAATAGTCTGTTATTGACCAGTGACAGTCTGGGATGTGTATACTATCACCCTGATGTGAAATGAGTCTGGCTAAAGAGGATGTTTCGTTTTTAGAGCAGCCTGAAAAAGAGTTACAGTATGGCTTTAATTAGCAGCCTAAAAAAGAGTTACAATATGGCTTTAATTAGCAGCCTGAAAAAGAGTTACAATATGCCTTGAATTAGCAGCCAAAATATAGCTTTAATTGGACATTTAAGCCTTTAATTTTAAAATCCTATATCAGAATGCTCCAATATTTCCCAGTGACAGTCTGAGATGTATATACTATCACCCTGATGTGAAATTAGTCTGGCTAAACAGGATGTTTCGTTTTTAGAGCAGCCTGAAAAAGAGTTACAGTATGGCTTTAATTAGCAGCCTGAAAAAGAGTTACAATATGGCTTTAATTAGCAGCCTGAAAAAGAGTTACAATATGTCTTTAATTAGCAGCCAAAATATAACTTTAATTGGACATTTAAACCTTTACTTTTAAAATCCTATATCAGAATGCTCCAATATTCCCAATGACAGTCTGAGATGTATATTCTATCAACCTGATGTGAAATGAGTCTGGCTAAACAGGATGTTCCGTTTTTAGAGCAGCCTGAAAAACAGTTACAGTATGGCTTTAATTAGCAGCCTGAAAAAGAGTTACAATATGGCTTTAATTAGCAGCCTGAAAAAGAGTTACAATATGTCTTTAATTAGCAGCCAAAATATAGCTTTAATTGGACATTTAAGCCTTTAATTTTAGAATCCTATATCAGAATGCTCCAATATTTCCCAGTGACAGTCTGAGATGTATATACTATCACCCTGATGTGAAATGAGTCTGGCTAAACAGGATGTTTCGTTTTTAGAGCAGCCTGAAAAAGAGTTACAGTATGGCTTTAATTAGCAGCCTGAAAAAGAGTTACAATATGGCTTTAATTAGCAGCCTGAAAAAGAGTTACAATATGGCTTTAATTAGCAGCCAAAATATAGCTTTAATTGGACATTTAAGCCTTTACTTTTAAAATCCTATATCAGAATGCTCCAATATTTCCCAGTGACAGTCTGAGATGTATATACTATCACCCTGATGTGAAATGAGTCTGGCTAAACACGAGGTTTCGTTTGTAGAGCAGCCATTAAGAGATACAGTATAGCTTAAATTAGCTGCCTGAAAACGAGTTGAAATATAGCTTTATGTGGACATTTAAGCCTTTAATTTTAAAATACTATGTCAGAATGATCCGATATTACCCAGTGACAGTCTGGGATGTGTATATTATCATCCTGAGGTGAAAGGAGTCTGGCTAAACAGGAGATTTCGTTTTTAGAGCAGCCTTTAAGAGTTACAATATGGCTTTAATTAGCAGCCTGAAAAAGAGTTGAAATATAGCTTTAGTGGACATTTATGCCTTTAATTTTAAAATCTGACATCAGAATAGTCCTATATTACCCAGTGACACTCTGGGATGTGTATACTGTTACGCTGAGGTGAAATGAGTCTGGCTAAACAGGAGGTTTGCTTTTTAAAGCAGCCGGAAAAAGAGTTACAATATGGCTTTAATTAGCAGCCTGAAAAGGAGTTGAAATATAGCTTTAGTGGACATTCAAGCCTTTAATTTTAAAATCCTATTTCAGAATAGTCTGTTATTGACCAGTGACAGTCTGGGATGTGTATACTACCACCCTGACGTGAAACGACTCTAGCTGAACAAGTGGTTTCGTTTTTAGAGCAGCCTGAAAAAGAGTAATAATATGGCTTTAATTATCGGCCTGAAAAAGAGTTACAATATGGCTTTAATTAGCAGCCTGAAAAAGAGTTACAATATGGCTTTAATTAGCAGCCAAAATATAGCTTTATTTGGACATTTAAGCCTTTAATTTTAAAATCCTATATCAGAATGCTCCAATATTTCACAGTGACAGTCTGAGATGTATATACTATCACCCTGATGTGAAATGAGTCTGACTAAACAGGATGTTTCGTTTTTAGAGCAGCCTGAAAAGGAGTTACAGTATGGCTTTAATTAGCAGCCTGAAAAAGAGTTACAATATGGCTTTAATTAACAGCCTGAAAAAGAGTTACAATATGTCTTGAATTAGCAGCCAAAATATAGCTTTAATTGGACATTTAAGCCTTTAAATTTAAAATCCTATATCAGAATGCTCCAATATTTCACAGTGGCAGTCTGAGATGTATATACTATCACCCTGATGTGAAATGAGTCTGGCTAAACAGGATGTTTCGTTTTTAGAGTATCCTGAAAAAGAGCTACAGTATGGCTTTAATTAGCAGCCTGAAGAAGAGTTACAATATGGCTTTAATTAGCAGCCTGAAAAAGAGTTACAATATGTCTTTAATTAGCAGCTAAAATATAGCTTTAATTGGACATTTAAGCCTTTGATTTTAAAATCCTATATCAGAATGCTCCAATATTTCCCAGTGACAGTCTGAGATGTATATACTATCACCCTGATGTGAAATGAGTCTGGCTAAAGAGGATGTTTCATTTTTAGAGCAGCCTGAATAAGAGTTACAGTATGGCTTTAATTAGCTGCCTGAAAAAGAGTTACAATATGGCTTTAATTAGCAGCCTGAAAAAGAGTTACAATATGTCTTTAATTAGCAGCCAAAATATAGCTTTAATTGGACATTTAAGCCTTTACTTTTAAAATCCTATATCAGAATGCTCCAATATTTCCCAGTGACAGTCTGAGATGTATATACTATCACCCTGATGTGAAATGAGTCTGGCTAAACAGGAGGTTTCATTTGTAGAGCAGCCATTAAGAGATACAGTATAGCTTAAATTAGCTGCCTGAAAACGAGTTGAAATATAGCTTTATGTGGACATTTAAGCCTTTAATTTTAAAATACTATGTCAGAATGGTCCGATATTACCCAGTGACAGTCTGATATGTGTATATTATCATCCTGACGTGAAAGGAGTCTTGCTAAACAGGAGATTTCGTTTTTAGAGCAGCCTTTAAGAGTTACAATATGGCTTTAATTAGCAGCCTGAAAAAGAGTTGAAATATAGCTTTAGTGGACATTTATGCCTTTAATTTTAAAATCTGACATCAGAATAGTCCTATATTACCCAGTGACACTCTGGGATGTGTATACTGTTACGCTGAGGTGAAATGAGTCTGGCTAAACAGGAGGTTTGCTTTTTAAAGCAGCCGGAAAGAGTTACAATATGGCTTTAATTAGCAGCCTGAAAAGGAGTTGAAATATAGCTTTAGTGGACATTCAAGCCTTTAATTTTAAAATCCTATTTCAGAATAGTCTGTTATTGACCAGTGACAGTCTGGGATGTGTATACTACCACCCTGACGTGAAACGACTCTAGCTGAACAAGTGGTTTCGTTTTTAGAGCAGCCTGAAAAAGAGTAATAATATGGCTTTAATTATCGGCCTGAAAAAGAGTTACAATATGGCTTTAATTAGCAGCCTGAAAAAGAGTTACAATATGTCTTGAATTAGCAGCCAAAATATAGCTTTAATTGGACATTTAAGCCTTTAATTTTAGAATCCTATATCAGAATGCTCCAATATTTCCCAGTGACAGTCTGAGATGTATATACTATCACCCTGATGTGAAATGAGTCTGGCTAAACAGGAGGTTTCATTTGTAGAGCAGCCATTAAGAGATACAGTATAGCTTAAATTAGCTGCCTGAAAACGAGTTGAAATATAGCTTTATGTGGACATTTAAGCCTTTAATTTTAAAATACTATGTCAGAATGGTCCGATATTACCCAGTGACAGTCTGATATGTGTATATTATCATCCTGACGTGAAAGGAGTCTTGCTAAACAGGAGATTTCGTTTTTAGAGCAGCCTTTAAGAGTTACAATATGGCTTTAATTAGCAGCCTGAAAAAGAGTTGAAATATAGCTTTAGTGGACATTTATGCCTTTAATTTTAAAATCTGACATCAGAATAGTCCTATATTACCCAGTGACACTCTGGGATGTGTATACTGTTACGCTGAGGTGAAATGAGTCTGGCTAAACAGGAGGTTTGCTTTTAAAAGCAGCCGGAAAAAGAGTTACAATATGGCTTTAATTAGCAGCCTGAAAAGGAGTTGAAATATAGCTTTAGTGGACATTCAAGCCTTTAATTTTAAAATCCTATTTCAGAATAGTCTGTTATTGACCAGTGACAGTCTGGGATGTGTATACTACCACCCTGACGTGAAACGACTCTAGCTGAACAAGTGGTTTCGTTTTTAGAGCAGCCTGAAAAAGAGTAATAATATGGCTTTAATTATCGGCCTGAAAAAGAGTTACAATATGGCTTTAATTAGCAGCCTGAAAAAGAGTTACAATATGGCTTTAATTAGCAGCCAAAATATAGCTTTATTTGGACATTTAAGCCTTTAATTTTAAAATCCTATATCAGAATGCTCCAATATTTCACAGTGACAGTCTGAGATGTATATACTATCACCCTGATGTGAAATGAGTCTGACTAAACAGGATGTTTCGTTTTTAGAGCAGCCTGAAAAGGAGTTACAGTATGGCTTTAATTAGCAGCCTGAAAAAGAGTTACAATATGGCTTTAATTAACAGCCTGAAAAAGAGTTACAATATGTCTTGAATTAGCAGCCAAAATATAGCTTTAATTGGACATTTAAGCCTTTAAATTTAAAATCCTATATCAGAATGCTCCAATATTTCACAGTGGCAGTCTGAGATGTATATACTATCACCCTGATGTGAAATGAGTCTGGCTAAACAGGATGTTTCGTTTTTAGAGTATCCTGAAAAAGAGCTACAGTATGGCTTTAATTAGCAGCCTGAAGAAGAGTTACAATATGGCTTTAATTAGCAGCCTGAAAAAGAGTTACAATATGTCTTTAATTAGCAGCTAAAATATAGCTTTAATTGGACATTTAAGCCTTTGATTTTAAAATCCTATATCAGAATGCTCCAATATTTCCCAGTGACAGTCTGAGATGTATATACTATCACCCTGATGTGAAATGAGTCTGGCTAAAGAGGATGTTTCATTTTTAGAGCAGCCTGAATAAGAGTTACAGTATGGCTTTAATTAGCTGCCTGAAAAAGAGTTACAATATGGCTTTAATTAGCAGCCTGAAAAAGAGTTACAATATGTCTTTAATTAGCAGCCAAAATATAGCTTTAATTGGACATTTAAGCCTTTACTTTTAAAATCCTATATCAGAATGCTCCAATATTTCCCAGTGACAGTCTGAGATGTATATAATATCACCCTGATGTGAAATGAGTCTGGCTAAACAGGAGGTTTCATTTGTAGAGCAGCCATTAAGAGATACAGTATAGCTTAAATTAGCTGCCTGAAAACGAGTTGAAATATAGCTTTATGTGGACATTTAAGCCTTTAATTTTAAAATACTATGTCAGAATGGTCCGATATTACCCAGTGACAGTCTGATATGTGTATATTATCATCCTGACGTGAAAGGAGTCTTGCTAAACAGGAGATTTCGTTTTTAGAGCAGCCTTTAAGAGTTACAATATGGCTTTAATTAGCAGCCTGAAAAAGAGTTGAAATATAGCTTTAGTGGACATTTATGCCTTTAATTTTAAAATCTGACATCAGAATAGTCCTATATTACCCAGTGACACTCTGGGATGTGTATACTGTTACGCTGAGGTGAAATGAGTCTGGCTAAACAGGAGGTTTGCTTTTTAAAGCAGCCGGAAAGAGTTACAATATGGCTTTAATTAGCAGCCTGAAAAGGAGTTGAAATATAGCTTTAGTGGACATTCAAGCCTTTAATTTTAAAATCCTATTTCAGAATAGTCTGTTATTGACCAGTGACAGTCTGGGATGTGTATACTACCACCCTGACGTGAAACGACTCTAGCTGAACAAGTGGTTTCGTTTTTAGAGCAGCCTGAAAAAGAGTAATAATATGGCTTTAATTATCGGCCTGAAAAAGAGTTACAATATGGCTTTAATTAGCAGCCTGAAAAAGAGTTACAATATGTCTTGAATTAGCAGCCAAAATATAGCTTTAATTGGACATTTAAGCCTTTAATTTTAGAATCCTATATCAGAATGCTCCAATATTTCCCAGTGACAGTCTGAGATGTATATACTATCAACCTGATGTGAAATGAGTCTGGCTAAACAGGAGGTTTCATTTGTAGAGCAGCCATTAAGAGATACAGTATAGCTTAAATTAGCTGCCTGAAAACGAGTTGAAATATAGCTTTATGTGGACATTTAAGCCTTTAATTTTAAAATACTATGTCAGAATGGTCCGATATTACCCAGTGACAGTCTGATATGTGTATATTATCATCCTGACGTGAAAGGAGTCTTGCTAAACAGGAGATTTCGTTTTTAGAGCAGCCTTTAAGAGTTACAATATGGCTTTAATTAGCAGCCTGAAAAAGAGTTGAAATATAGCTTTAGTGGACATTTATGCCTTTAATTTTAAAATCTGACATCAGAATAGTCCTATATTACCCAGTGACACTCTGGGATGTGTATACTGTTACGCTGAGGTGAAATGAGTCTGGCTAAACAGGAGGTTTGCTTTTTAAAGCAGCCGGAAAAAGAGTTACAATATGGCTTTAATTAGCAGCCTGAAAAGGAGTTGAAATATAGCTTTAGTGGACATTCAAGCCTTTAATTTTAAAATCCTATTTCAGAATAGTCTGTTATTGACCAGTGACAGTCTGGGATGTGTATACTACCACCCTGACGTGAAACGACTCTAGCTGAACAAGTGGTTTCGTTTTTAGAGCAGCCTGAAAAAGAGTAATAATATGGCTTTAATTATCGGCCTGAAAAAGAGTTACAATATGGCTTTAATTAGCAGCCTGAAAAAGAGTTACAATATGTCTTGAATTAGCAGCCAAAATATAGCTTTAATTGGACATTTAAGCCTTTAATTTTAGAATCCTATATCAGAATGCTCCAATATTTCCCAGTGACAGTCTGAGATGTATATACTATCACCCTGATGTGAAATGAGTCTGGCTAAACAGGAGGTTTCATTTGTAGAGCAGCCATTAAGAGATACAGTATAGCTTAAATTAGCTGCCTGAAAACGAGTTGAAATATAGCTTTATGTGGACATTTAAGCCTTTAATTTTAAAATACTATGTCAGAATGGTCCGATATTACCCAGTGACAGTCTGGTATGTGTATATTATCATCCTGACGTGAAAGGAGTCTTGCTAAACAGGAGATTTCGTTTTTAGAGCAGCCTTTAAGAGTTACAATATGGCTTTAATTAGCAGCCTGAAAAAGAGTTGAAATATAGCTTTAGTGGACATTTATGCCTTTAATTTTAAAATCTGACATCAGAATAGTCCTATATTACCCAGTGACACTCTGGGATGTGTATACTGTTACGCTGAGGTGAAATGAGTCTGGCTAAACAGGAGGTTTGCTTTTTAAAGCAGCCTGAAAAAGGGTTACAATATGGCTTTAATTAGCAGCCTGAAAAGGAGTTGAAATATAGCTTTAGTGGACATTCAAGCCTTTAATTTTAAAATCCTATTTCAGAATAGTCTGTTATTGACCAGTGACAGTCTGGGATGTGTATACTACCACCCTGACGAGAAATGACTCTAGCTGAACAAGTGGTTTCGTTTTTAGAGCAGCCTGAAAAAGAGTAATAATATGGCTTTAATTATCGGCCTGAAAAAGAGTTACAATATGGCTTTAATTAGCAGCCTGAAAAAGAGTTACAATATGGCTTTAATTAGCAGCCAAAATATAACTTTAATTGGACATTTAAACCTTTACTTTTAAAATCCTATATCAGAATGCTCCAATATTCCCAATGACAGTCTGAGATGTATATTCTATCAACCTGATGTGAAATGAGTCTGGCTAAACAGGATGTTCCGTTTTTAGAGCAGCCTGAAAAACAGTTACAGTATGGCTTTAATTAGCAGCCTGAAAAAGAGTTACAATATGGCTTTAATTAGCAGCCTGAAAAAGAGTTACAATATGTCTTTAATTAGCAGCCAAAATATAGCTTTAATTGGACATTTAAGCCTTTAATTTTAGAATCCTATATCAGAATGCTCCAATATTTCCCAGTGACAGTCTGAGATGTATATACTATCACCCTGATGTGAAATGAGTCTGGCTAAACAGGATGTTTCGTTTTTAGAGCAGCCTGAAAAAGAGTTACAGTATGGCTTTAATTAGCAGCCTGAAAAAGAGTTACAATATGGCTTTAATTAGCAGCCTGAAAAAGAGTTACAATATGGCTTTAATTAGCAGCCAAAATATAGCTTTAATTGGACATTTAAGCCTTTACTTTTAAAATCCTATATCAGAATGCTCCAATATTTCCCAGTGACAGTCTGAGATGTATATACTATCACCCTGATGTGAAATGAGTCTGGCTAAACACGAGGTTTCGTTTGTAGAGCAGCCATTAAGAGATACAGTATAGCTTAAATTAGCTGCCTGAAAACGAGTTGAAATATAGCTTTATGTGGACATTTAAGCCTTTAATTTTAAAATACTATGTCAGAATGATCCGATATTACCCAGTGACAGTCTGGGATGTGTATATTATCATCCTGAGGTGAAAGGAGTCTGGCTAAACAGGAGATTTCGTTTTTAGAGCAGCCTTTAAGAGTTACAATATGGCTTTAATTAGCAGCCTGAAAAAGAGTTGAAATATAGCTTTAGTGGACATTTATGCCTTTAATTTTAAAATCTGACATCAGAATAGTCCTATATTACCCAGTGACACTCTGGGATGTGTATACTGTTACGCTGAGGTGAAATGAGTCTGGCTAAACAGGAGGTTTGCTTTTTAAAGCAGCCGGAAAAAGAGTTACAATATGGCTTTAATTAGCAGCCTGAAAAGGAGTTGAAATATAGCTTTAGTGGACATTCAAGCCTTTAATTTTAAAATCCTATTTCAGAATAGTCTGTTATTGACCAGTGACAGTCTGGGATGTGTATACTACCACCCTGACGTGAAACGACTCTAGCTGAACAAGTGGTTTCGTTTTTAGAGCAGCCTGAAAAAGAGTAATAATATGGCTTTAATTATCGGCCTGAAAAAGAGTTACAATATGGCTTTAATTAGCAGCCTGAAAAAGAGTTACAATATGGCTTTAATTAGCAGCCAAAATATAGCTTTATTTGGACATTTAAGCCTTTAATTTTAAAATCCTATATCAGAATGCTCCAATATTTCACAGTGACAGTCTGAGATGTATATACTATCACCCTGATGTGAAATGAGTCTGACTAAACAGGATGTTTCGTTTTTAGAGCAGCCTGAAAAGGAGTTACAGTATGGCTTTAATTAGCAGCCTGAAAAAGAGTTACAATATGGCTTTAATTAACAGCCTGAAAAAGAGTTACAATATATCTTTAATTATCAGCCAAAATATAGCTTTAATTGGACATATAAGCCTTTAATTTTAAAATCCTATATCAGAATGCTCCAATATTTCCCAGTGACAGTCTGAGATGTATATACTATCACCCTGATGTGAAATGAGTCTCGCTAAACAGGATGTTTCGTTTATAGAGCAGCCTGAAAAAGAGTTACAGTATGGCTTTAATTAGCAGCCTGAAAAAGAGTTACAATATGGCTTTAATTAGCAGCCTGAAAAAGAGTTACAATATGTCTTGAATTAGCAGCCAAAATATAGCTTTAATTGGACATTTAAGCCTTTAATTTTAAAATCCTATATCAGAATGCTCCAATATTTCACAGTGGCAGTCTGAGATGTATATACTATCACCCTGATGTGAAATGAGTCTGGCTAAACAGGATGTTTCGTTTTTAGAGTATCCTGAAAAAGAGCTACAGTATGGCTTTAATTAGCAGCCTGAAGAAGAGTTACAATATGGCTTTAATTAGCAGCCTGAAAAAGAGTTACAATATGTCTTTAATTAGCAGCCAAAATATAGCTTTAATTGGACATTTAAGCCTTTGATTTTAAAATCCTATATCAGAATGCTCCAATATTTCCCAGTGACAGTCTGAGATGTATATACTATCACCCTGATGTGAAATGAGTCTGGCTAAAGAGGATGTTTCATTTTTAGAGCAGCCTGAATAAGAGTTACAGTATGGCTTTAATTAGCTGCCTGAAAAAGAGTTACAATATGGCTTTAATTAGCAGCCTGAAAAAGAGTTACAATATGTCTTTAATTAGCAGCCAAAATATAGCTTTAATTGGACATTTAAGCCTTTACTTTTAAAATCCTATATCAGAATGCTCCAATATTTCCCAGTGACAGTCTGAGATGTATATACTATCACCCTGATGTGAAATGAGTCTGGCTAAACAGGAGGTTTCATTTGTAGAGCAGCCATTAAGAGATACAGTATAGCTTAAATTAGCTGCCTGAAAACGAGTTGAAATATAGCTTTATGTGGACATTTAAGCCTTTAATTTTAAAATACTATGTCAGAATGGTCCGATATTACCCAGTGACAGTCTGGTATGTGTATATTATCATCCTGACGTGAAAGAAGTCTTGCTAAACAGGAGATTTCGTTTTTAGAGCAGCCTTTAAGAGTTACAATATGGCTTTAATTAGCAGCCTGAAAAAGAGTTGAAATATAGCTTTAGTGGACATTTATGCCTTTAATTTTAAAATCTGACATCAGAATAGTCCTATATTACCCATTGACACTCTGGGATGTGTATACTGTTACGCTGAGGTGAAATGAGTCTGGCTAAACAGGAGGTTTGCTTTTTAAAGCAGCCTGAAAAAGGGTTACAATATGGCTTTAATTAGCAGCCTGAAAAGGAGTTGAAATATAGCTTTAGTGGACATTCAAGCCTTTAATTTTAAAATCCTATTTCAGAATAGTCTGTTATTGACCAGTGACAGTCTGGGATGTGTATACTACCACCCTGACGAGAAATGACTCTAGCTGAACAAGTGGTTTCGTTTTTAGAGCAGTCTGAAAAAGAGTAATAATATGGCTTTAATTATCGGCCTGAAAAAGAGTTACAATATGGCTTTAATTAACAGCCTGAAAAAGAGTTACAATATATCTTTAATTATCAGCCAAAATATAGCTTTAATTGGACATATAAGCCTTTAATTTTAAAATCCTATATCAGAATGCTCCAATATTTCCCAGTGACAGTCTGAGATGTATATACTATCACCCTGATGTGAAATGAGTCTCGCTAAACAGGATGTTTAGTTTATAGAGCAGCCTGAAAAAGAGTTACAGTATGGCTTTAATTAGCAGCCTGAAAAAGAGTTACAATATGGCTTTAATTAGCAGCCTGAAAAAGAGTTACAATATGTCTTGAATTAGCAGCCAAAATATAGCTTTAATTGGACATTTAAGCCTTTAATTTTAAAATCCTATATCAGAATGCTCCAATATTTCCCAGTGACAGTCTGAGATGTATATACTATCAACCTGATGTGAAATGAGTCTGGCTAAACAGGATGTTTCGTTTTTAGAGCAGCCTGAAAAAGAGTGACAGTATGGCTTTAATTAGCAGCCTGAAAAAGAGTTACAATATGGCTTTAATTAGCAGCCTGAAAAAGAGTTACAATATGTCTTGAATTAGCAGCCAAAATATAGCTTTAATTGGACATTTAAGCCTTTAATTTTAGAATCCTATATCAGAATGCTCCAATATTTCCCAGTGATAGTCTGAGATGTATATACTATCACCCTGATGTGAAATGAGTCTGGCTAAACAGGATGTTTCGTTTTTAGAGCAGCCTGAAAAAGAGTTACAGTATGGCTTTAATTAGCTGCCTGAAAAAGAGTTACAATATGGCTTTAATTAGCAGCCTGAAAAAGAGTTACAATATGTCTTTAATTAGCAGCAAAAATATAGCTTTAATTGGACATTTAAGCCTTTACTTTTAAAATCCTATATCAGAATGCTCCAATATTTCCCAGTGACAGTCTGAGATGTATATACTATCACCCTGATGTGAAATGAGTCTGGCTAAACAGGAGGTTTCGTTTGTAGAGCAGCCATTAAGAGATACAGTATAGCTTAAATTAGCTGCCTGAAAACGAGTTGAAATATAGCTTTATGTGGACATTTAAGCCTTTAATTTTAAAATACTATGTCAGAATGGTCCGATATTACCCAGTGACAGTCTGGGATGTGTATATTATCATCCTCACGTGAAAGTAGTCTTGCTAAACAGGAGATTTCGTTTTTAGAGCAGCCTTTAAGAGTTACAATATGGCTTTAATTAGCAGCTTCAAAAAGAGTTGAAATATAGCTTTAGTGGACATTTATGCCTTTAATTTTAAAATCTGACATAAGAATAGTCCTATATTACCCAGTGACACTCTGGGATGTGTATACTGTTACGCTGAGGTGAAATGAGTCTGGCTAAACAGGAGGTTTGCTTTTTAAAGCAGCCTGAAAAAGGGTTACAATATGGCTTTAATTAGCAGCCTGAAAAGGAGTTGAAATATAGCTTTAGTGGACATTCAAGCCTTTAATTTTAAAATCCTATTTCAGAATAGTCTGTTATTGACCAGTGACAGTCTGGGATGTGTATACTACCACCCTAACGTGAAATGACTCTAGCTGAACAAGTGGTTTCGTTTTTAGAGCAGTCTGAAAAAGAGTAATAATATGGCTTTAATTATCGGCCTGAAAAAGAGTTACAATATGGCTTTAATTAGCAGCCTGAAAAAGAGTTACAATATGGCTTTAATTAGCAGCCAAAATATAGCTTTATTTGGACATTTAAGCCTTTAATTTTAAAATCCTATATCGGAATGCTCCAATATTTCACAGTGACAGTCTGAGATGTATATACTATCACCCTGATGTGAAATGAGTCTGGCTAAACAGGATGTTTCGTTTTTAGAGCAGCCTGAAAAAGAGCTACAGTATGGCTTTAATTAGCAGCCTGAAGAAGAGTTACAATATGGCTTTAATTAGCAGCCTGAAAAAGAGTTACAATATGTCTTTAATTAGCAGCCAAAATATAGCTTTAATTGGACATTTAAGCCTTTGATTTTAAAATCCTATATCAGAATGCTCCAATATTTCCCAGTGACAGTCTGAGATGTATATACTATCACCCTGATGTGAAATGAGTCTGGCTAAAGAGGATGTTTCATTTTTAGAGCAGCCTGAATAAGAGTTACAGTATGGCTTTAATTAGCTGCCTGAAAAAGAGTTACAATATGGCTTTAATTAGCAGCCTGAAAAAGAGTTACAATATGTCTTTAATTAGCAGCCAAAATATAGCTTTAATTGGACATTTAAGCCTTTACTTTTAAAATCCTATATCAGAATGCTCCAATATTTCCCAGTGACAGTCTGAGATGTATATACTATCACCCTGATGTGAAATGAGTCTGGCTAAACAGGAGGTTTCATTTGTAGAGCAGCCATTAAGAGATACAGTATAGCTTAAATTAGCTGCCTGAAAACGAGTTGAAATATAGCTTTATGTGGACATTTAAGCCTTTAATTTTAAAATACTATGTCAGAATGGTCCGATATTACCCAGTGACAGTCTGGTATGTGTATATTATCATCCTGACGTGAAAGGAGTCTTGCTAAACAGGAGATTTCGTTTTTAGAGCAGCCTTTAAGAGTTACAATATGGCTTTAATTAGCAGCCTGAAAAGGAGTTGAAATATAGCTTTAGTGGACATTCAAGCCTTTAATTTTAAAATCCTATTTCAGAATAGTCTGTTATTGACCAGTGACAGTCTGGGATGTGTATACTACCACCCTGACGTGAAATGACTCTAGCTGAACAAGTGGTTCCGTTTTTAGAGCAGTCTGAAAAAGAGTAATAATATGGCTTTAATTATCGGCCTGAAAAAGAGTTACAATATGGCTTTAATTAGCAGCCTGAAAAAGAGTTACAATATGGCTTAAATTAGCAGCCAAAATATAGCTTTATTTGGACATTTAAGCCTTTAATTTTAAAATCCTATATCGGAATGCTCCAATATTTCACAGTGACAGTCTGAGATGTATATACTATCACCCTGATGTGAAATGAGTCTGGCTAAAGAGGATGTTTCATTTTTAGAGCAGCCAGAAAAAGAGTTACAGAATGGCTTTAATTAGCAGCCTGAAAAAGATTTACCATATGGCTTTAATTAGCAGCCTGAAAAAGAGTTACAATATGTCTTGAATTAGCAGCCAAAATATAGCTTTAATTGGACATTTAAGCCTTTAATTTTAAAATCCTATATCAGAATGCTCCAATATTTCCCAGTGACAGTCTGAGATGTATATACTATCAACCTGATGTGAAATGAGTCTGGCTAAACAGGATGTTTCGTTTTTAGAGCAGCCTGAAAAAGAGTGACAGTATGGCTTTAATTAGCAGCCTGAAAAAGAGTTACAATATGGCTTTAATTAGCAGCCTGAAAAAGAGTTACAATATGTCTTGAATTAGCAGCCAAAATATAGCTTTAATTGGACATTTAAGCCTTTAATTTTAGAATCCTATATCAGAATGCTCCAATATTTCCCAGTGATAGTCTTAGATGTATATACTATCACCCTGATGTGAAATGAGTCTGGCTGAACAGGATGTTTCGTTTTTAGAGCAGCCTGAAAAAGAGTTACAGTATGGCTTTAATTAGCTGCCTGAAAAAGAGTTACAATATGTCTTTAATTAGCAGCCAAAATATAGCTTTAATTGGACATTTAAGCCTTTACTTTTAAAATCCTATATCAGAATGCTCCAATATTTCCCAGTGACAGTCTGATATGTATATACTATCACCCTGATGTGAAATGAGTCTGGCTAAACAGGAGGTTTCGTTTGTAGAGCAGCCATTAAGAGATACAGTATAGCTTAAATTAGCTGCCTGAAAACGAGTTGAAATATAGCTTTATGTGGACATTTAAGCCTTTAATTTTGAAATACTATGTCAGAATGGTCCGATATAACCCAGTGACAGTCTGGTATGTGTATATTATCATCCTGAGGTGGAAGGAGTCTGGCTAAACAGGAGATTTCGTTTTTAGAGCAGCCTTTAAGAGTTACAATATGGCTTTAATTAGCAGCCTGAAAAAGAGTTGAAATATAGCTTTAGTGGACATTTATGCCTTCAATTTTAAAATGTGACATCAGAATAGTCCTATATTACCCAGTGACACTCTGGGATGTGTATACTGTTACGCTGAGGTGAAATGAGTCTGGCTAAACAGGAGGTTTGCTTTTTAGAGCATCCTGAAAAAGAGTTACAATATGGCTTTAATTAGCAGCCTGAAAAGGAGTTGAAATATAGCTTTATTGGACATTCAAGCCTTTAATTTTAAAATCCTATTTCAGAATAGTCTGTTATTGACCAGTGGCAGTCTGAGATGTATATACTATCACCCTGATGTGAAATGAGTCTGGCTAAACAGGATGTTTCGTTTTTAGAGCAGCCTGAAAAAGAGTTACAGTATGGCTTTAATTAGCAGCCTGAAAAAGAGTTACAATATGGCTTTAATTAGCAGCCTGAAAAAGAGTTACAATATGTCTTTAATTAGCAGCCAAAATATAGCTTTAAATGAATATTTAAGTCTTTGATTTTAAAATCCTATATCAGAATACTCCAATATTTCCCAGTGACAGTCTGAGATGTATATACTATCACCCTGATGTGAAATGAGTCTGGCTAAAGAGGATGTTTCGTTTTTAGAGCAGCCTGAAAAAGAGTTACAGTATGGCTTTAATTTGCAGCCTGAAAAAGAGTTACAGTATGGCTTTAATTCGCAGCCTGAAAAAGAGTTACAGTATGGCTTTAATTAGCAGCCTGAAAAAGAGTTACAATATGTCTTTAATTAGCAGCCAAAATATAGCTTTAATTGGACATTTAAGCCTTTACTTTTAAAATCCTATATCAGAATGCTCCAATATTTCCCAGTGACAGTCTGAGATGTATATACTATCACCCTGATGTGAAATGAGTCTGGCTAAACAGGAGGTTTCGTTTGTACAGCAGCCATTAAGAGATACAGTATAGCTTAAATTAGCTGCCTGAAAACGAGTTGAAATATAGCTTTATGTGGACATTTAAGCCTTTAATTTTAAAATACTATGTCAGAATGGTCCGATATAACCCAGTGACAGTCTGGTATGTGTATATTATCATCCTGAGGTGAAAGGAGTCTGGCTAAACAGGATATTTCGTTTTTAGAGCAGCCTTTAAGAGTTACAATATGGCTTTAATTGGCAGCCTGAAAAAGAGTTGAAATATAGCTTTAGTGGACATTTATGCCTTTAATTTTAAAATGTGACATCAGAATAGTCCTATATTACCCAGTGACACTCTGGGATGTGTATACTGTTACGCTGAGGTGAAATGAGTCTGGATAAACAGGAGGTTTGGTTTTTAGAGCAGCCTGAAAAAGAGTTACAATATGGCTTTAATTAGCAGCCTGAAAAGGAGTTGAAATATAGCTTTATTGGACATTCAAGCCTTTAATTTTAAAATCCTATTTCAGAATAGTCTGTTATTGACCAGTGACAGTCTGAGATGTATATACTATCACCCTGATGTGAAATGAGTCTGTCTAAAGAGGATGTTTCGTTTTTAGAGCAGCCTGAAAAAGAGTTACAGTATGGCTTTAATTCGCAGCCTGAAAAAGATTTACAATATGGCTTTAATTAGCAGCCTGAAAAAGAGTTACAATATGTCTTTAATTAGCAGCCAAAATATAGCTTTAATTGGACATTTAAGCCTTTACTTTTAAAATCCTATATCAGAATGCTCCAATATTTCCCAGTGACAGTCTGAGATGTATATACTATCACCCTGATGTGAAATGAGTCTGGCTAAACAGGAGGTTTCGTTTGTAGAGCAGCCATTAAGAGGTACAGTATAGCTTAAATTAGCTGCCTGAAAACGAGTTGAAATATAGCTTTATGTGGACATTTAAGCCTTTAATTTTAAAATACTATGTCAGAATGGTCCGATATAACCCAGTGACAGTCTGGTATGTGTATATTATCATCCTGAGGTGGAAGGAGTCTGGCTAAACAGGAGATTTCGTTTTTAGAGCAGCCTTTAAGAGTTACAATATGGCTTTAATTAGCAGCCTGAAAAAGAGTTGAAATATAGCTTTAGTGGACATTTATGCCTTCAATTTTAAAATGTGACATCAGAATAGTCCTATATTACCCAGTGACACTCTGGGATGTGTATACTGTTACGCTGAGGTGAAATGAGTCTGGCTAAACAGGAGGTTTGCTTTTTAGAGCATCCTGAAAAAGAGTTACAATATGGCTTTAATTAGCAGCCTGAAAAGGAGTTGAAATATAGCTTTATTGGACATTCAAGCCTTTAATTTTAAAATCCTATTTCAGAATAGTCTGTTATTGACCAGTGGCAGTCTGAGATGTATATACTATCACCCTGATGTGAAATGAGTCTGGCTAAACAGGATGTTTCGTTTTTAGAGCAGCCTGAAAAAGAGTTACAGTATGGCTTTAATTAGCAGCCTGAAAAAGAGTTACAATATGGCTTTAATTAGCAGCCTGAAAAAGAGTTACAATATGTCTTTAATTAGCAGCCAAAATATAGCTTTAAATGAATATTTAAGCCTTTGATTTTAAAATCCTATATCAGAATGCTCCAATATTTCCCAGTGACAGTCTGAGATGTATATACTATCACCCTGATGTGAAATGAGTCTGGCTAAAGAGGATGTTTCGTTTTTAGAGCAGCCTGAAAAAGAGTTACAGTATGGCTTTAATTTGCAGCCTGAAAAAGAGTTACAGTATGGCTTTAATTCGCAGCCTGAAAAAGAGTTACAATATGTCTTTAATTAGCAGCCAAAATATAGCTTTAAATGAATATTTAAGTCTTTGATTTTAAAATCCTATATCAGAATACTCCAATATTTCCCAGTGACAGTCTGAGATGTATATACTATCACCCTGATGTGAAATGAGTCTGGCTAAACAGGATGTTTCGTTTTTAGAGCAGCCTGAAAAAGAGTTACAGTATGGCTTTAATTAGCAGCCTGAAAAAGAGTTACAATATGGCTTTAATTAGCAGCCTGAAAAAGAGTTACAATATGTCTTTAATTAGCAGCCAAAATATAGCTTTAAATGAATATTTAAGTCTTTGATTTTAAAATCCTATATCAGAATACTCCAATATTTCCCAGTGACAGTCTGAGATGTATATACTATCACCCTGATGTGAAATGAGTCTGGCTAAAGAGGATGTTTCGTTTTTAGAGCAGCCTGAAAAAGAGTTACAGTATGGCTTTAATTTGCAGCCTGAAAAAGAGTTACAGTATGGCTTTAATTCGCAGCCTGAAAAAGAGTTACAGTATGGCTTTAATTAGCAGCCTGAAAAAGAGTTACAATATGTCTTTAATTAGCAGCCAAAATATAGCTTTAATTGGACATTTAAGCCTTTACTTTTAAAATCCTATATCAGAATGCTCCAATATTTCCCAGTGACAGTCTGAGATGTATATACTATCACCCTGATGTGAAATGAGTCTGGCTAAACAGGAGGTTTCGTTTGTACAGCAGCCATTAAGAGATACAGTATAGCTTAAATTAGCTGCCTGAAAACGAGTTGAAATATAGCTTTATGTGGACATTTAAGCCTTTAATTTTAAAATACTATGTCAGAATGGTCCGATATAACCCAGTGACAGTCTGGTATGTGTATATTATCATCCTGAGGTGAAAGGAGTCTGGCTAAACAGGATATTTCGTTTTTAGAGCAGCCTTTAAGAGTTACAATATGGCTTTAATTGGCAGCCTGAAAAAGAGTTGAAATATAGCTTTAGTGGACATTTATGCCTTTAATTTTAAAATGTGACATCAGAATAGTCCTATATTACCCAGTGACACTCTGGGATGTGTATACTGTTACGCTGAGGTGAAATGAGTCTGGATAAACAGGAGGTTTGCTTTTTAGAGCAGCCTGAAAAAGAGTTACAATATGGCTTTAATTAGCAGCCTGAAAAGGAGTTGAAATATAGCTTTATTGGACATTCAAGCCTTTAATTTTAAAATCCTATTTCAGAATAGTCTGTTATTGACCAGTGACAGTCTGAGATGTATATACTATCACCCTGATGTGAAATGAGTCTGTCTAAAGAGGATGTTTCGTTTTTAGAGCAGCCTGAAAAAGAGTTACAGTATGGCTTTAATTCGCAGCCTGAAAAAGATTTACAATATGGCTTTAATTAGCAGCCTGAAAAAGAGTTACAATATGTCTTTAATTAGCAGCCAAAATATAGCTTTAATTGGACATTTAAGCCTTTACTTTTAAAATCCTATATCAGAATGCTCCAATATTTCCCAGTGACAGTCTGAGATGTATATACTATCACCCTGATGTGAAATGAGTCTGGCTAAACAGGAGGTTTCGTTTGTAGAGCAGCCATTAAGAGGTACAGTATAGCTTAAATTAGCTGCCTGAAAACGAGTTGAAATATAGCTTTATGTGGACATTTAAGCCTTTAATTTTAAAATACTATGTCAGAATGGTCCGATATAACCCAGTGACAGTCTGGTATGTGTATATTATCATCCTGAGGTGGAAGGAGTCTGGCTAAACAGGAGATTTCGTTTTTAGAGCAGCCTTTAAGAGTTACAATATGGCTTTAATTAGCAGCCTGAAAAAGAGTTGAAATATAGCTTTAGTGGACATTTATGCCTTCAATTTTAAAATGTGACATCAGAATAGTCCTATATTACCCAGTGACACTCTGGGATGTGTATACTGTTACGCTGAGGTGAAATGAGTCTGGCTAAACAGGAGGTTTGCTTTTTAGAGCATCCTGAAAAAGAGTTACAATATGGCTTTAATTAGCAGCCTGAAAAGGAGTTGAAATATAGCTTTATTGGACATTCAAGCCTTTAATTTTAAAATCCTATTTCAGAATAGTCTGTTATTGACCAGTGGCAGTCTGAGATGTATATACTATCACCCTGATGTGAAATGAGTCTGGCTAAACAGGATGTTTCGTTTTTAGAGCAGCCTGAAAAAGAGTTACAGTATGGCTTTAATTAGCAGCCTGAAAAAGAGTTACAATATGGCTTTAATTAGCAGCCTGAAAAAGAGTTACAATATGTCTTTAATTAGCAGCCAAAATATAGCTTTAAATGAATATTTAAGCCTTTGATTTTAAAATCCTATATCAGAATGCTCCAATATTTCCCAGTGACAGTCTGAGATGTATATACTATCACCCTGATGTGAAATGAGTCTGGCTAAAGAGGATGTTTCGTTTTTAGAGCAGCCTGAAAAAGAGTTACAGTATGGCTTTAATTTGCAGCCTGAAAAAGAGTTACAGTATGGCTTTAATTCGCAGCCTGAAAAAGAGTTACAGTATGGCTTTAATTAGCAGCCTGAAAAAGAGTTACAATATGTCTTTAATTAGCAGCCAAAATATAGCTTTAATTGGACATTTAAGCCTTTACTTTTAAAATCCTATATCAGAATGCTCCAATATTTCCCAGTGACAGTCTGAGATGTATATACTATCACCCTGATGTGAAATGAGTCTGGCTAAACAGGAGGTTTCGTTTTTAGAGCAGCCATTAAGAGATACAGTATAGCTTAAATTAGCTGCCTGAAAACGAGTTGAAATATAGCTTTAGTGAACATTTATGCTTTTAATTTTAAAATGTGACATCAGAATAGTCCTATATTACCCAGTGACACTCTGGGATGTGTATACTGTTACGCTGAGGTGAAATGAGTCTGGCTAAACAGGAGGTTTGCTTTTTAGAGCAGCCTGAAAAAGAGTTACAATATGGCTTTAATTAGCAGCCTGAAAAGGAGTTGAAATATAGCTTTATTGGACATTCAAGCCTTTAATTTTAAAATCCTATTTCAGAATAGTCTGTTATTGACCAGTGACAGTCTGAGATGTATATACTATCACCCTGATGTGAAATTAGTCTGGCTAAAGAGGATGTTTCGTTTTTAGAGCAGCCTGAAAAAGAGTTACAGTATGGCTTTAATTCGCAGCCTGAAAAAGAGTTACAATATGTCTTTAATTAGCAGCCAAAATATAGCTTTATTTGGACATTTAAGCCTTTACTTTTAAAATCCTATATCAGAATGCTCCAATATTTCCCAGTGACAGTCTGAGATGTATATACTATCACCCTGATGTGAAATGAGTCTGGCTAAACAGGAGGTTTCGTTTGTAGAGCAGCCATTAAGAGATACAGTATAGCTTAAATTAGCTGCCTGAAAACGAGTTGAAATATAGCTTTATGTGGACATTTAAGCCTTTAATTTTAAAATACTATGTCAGAATGGTCCGATATTACCCAGTGACAGTCTGGGATGTGTATATTATCATCCTCACGTGAAAGTAGTCTTGCTAAACAGGAGATTTCGTTTTTAGAGCAGCCTTTAAGAGTTACAATATGTATTTAATTAGCAGCCAAAATATAGCTTTAATTGGACATTTAAGCCTTTACTTTTAAAATCCTATATCAGAATGCTCCAATATTTCCCAGTGACAGTCTGAGATGTATATTCTATCAACCTGATGTGAAATGAGTCTGGCTAAACAGGATGTTTCGTTTTTAGAGCAGCCTGAAAAAGAGTTACAGTATGGCTTTAATTAGCAGCCTGAAAAAGAGTTACAATATGGCTTTAATTAGCAGCCTGAAAAAGAGTTACAATATGTCTTTAATTAGCAGCCAAAATATAGCTTTAATTGGACATTTAAGCCTTTAATTTTAGAATCCTATATCAGAATGCTCCAATATTTCCCAGTGACAGTCTGAGATGTATATACTATCACCCTGATGTGAAATGAGTCTGGCTAAAGAGGATGTTTCGTTTTTAGAGCACCCTGAAAAAGAGTTACAGTATGGCTTTAATTCGCAGCCTGAAAAAGATTTACAATATGGCTTTAATTAGCAGCCTGAAAAAGAGTTACAATATGTCTTTAATTAGCAGCCAAAATATAGCTTTATTTGGACATTTAAGCCTTTACTTTTAAAATCCTATATCAGAATGCTCCAATATTTCCCAGTGACAGTCTGAGATGTATATCCTATCACCCTGATGTGAAATGAGTCTGGCTAAACAGGAGGTTTCGTTTGTAGAGCAGCCATTAAGAGATACAGTATAGCTTAAATTAGCTGCCTGAAAACGAGTTGAAATATAGCTTTATGTGGACATTTAAGCCTTTAATTTTAAAATACTATGTCAGAATGGTCCGATATTACCCAGTGACAGTCTGGGATGTGTATATTATCATCCTGAGGTGAAAGGAGTCTGGGTAAACAGGAGATTTCGTTTTTAGAGCAGCCTTTAAGAGTTACAATATGGCTTTAATTAGCAGCCTGAAAAAGAGTTGAAATATAGCTTTAGTGGACATTTATGCCTTTAATTTTAAAATCTGACATCAGAATAGTCCTATATTACCCAGTGACACTCTGGGATGTGTATACTGTTACGCTGAGGTGAAATGAGTCTGGCTAAACAGGAGGTTTGCTTTTTAGAGCAGCCTGAAAAAGAGTTACAATATGGCTTTAATTAGCAGCCTGAAAAGGAGTTGAAATATAGCTTTATTGGACATTCAAGCCTTTAATTTTAAAATCCTATTTCAGAATAGTCTGTTATTGACCAGTGGCAGTCTGAGATGTATATACTATCACCCTGATGTGAAATGAGTCTGGCTAAACAGGATGTTTCGTTTTTAGAGCAGCCTGAAAAAGAGTTACAGTATGGCTTTAATTAGCAGCCTGAAAAAGAGTTACAATATGGCTTTAATTAGCAGCCTGAAAAAGAGTTACAATATGTCTTTAATTAGCAGCCAAAATATAGCTTTAAATGAATATTTAAGCCTTTGATTTTAAAATCCTATATCAGAATGCTCCAATATTTCCCAGTGACAGTCTGAGATGTATATACTATCACCCTGATGTGAAATGAGTCTGGCTAAAGAGGATGTTTCGTTTTTAGAGCAGCCTGAAAAAGAGTTACAGTATGGCTTTAATTTGCAGCCTGAAAAAGAGTTACAGTATGGCTTTAATTCGCAGCCTGAAAAAGAGTTACAGTATGGCTTTAATTAGCAGCCTGAAAAAGAGTTACAATATGTCTTTAATTAGCAGCCAAAATATAGCTTTAATTGGACATTTAAGCCTTTACTTTTAAAATCCTATATCAGAATGCTCCAATATTTCCCAGTGACAGTCTGAGATGTATATACTATCACCCTGATGTGAAATGAGTCTGGCTAAACAGGAGGTTTCGTTTTTAGAGCAGCCATTAAGAGATACAGTATAGCTTAAATTAGCTGCCTGAAAACGAGTTGAAATATAGCTTTAGTGAACATTTATGCTTTTAATTTTAAAATGTGACATCAGAATAGTCCTATATTACCCAGTGACACTCTGGGATGTGTATACTGTTACGCTGAGGTGAAATGAGTCTGGCTAAACAGGAGGTTTGCTTTTTAGAGCAGCCTGAAAAAGAGTTACAATATGGCTTTAATTAGCAGCCTGAAAAGGAGTTGAAATATAGCTTTATTGGACATTCAAGCCTTTAATTTTAAAATCCTATTTCAGAATAGTCTGTTATTGACCAGTGACAGTCTGAGATGTATATACTATCACCCTGATGTGAAATTAGTCTGGTTAAAGAGGATGTTTCGTTTTTAGAGCAGCCTGAAAAAGAGTTACAGTATGGCTTTAATTCCCAGCCTGAAAAAGAGTTACAATATGTCTTTAATTAGCAGCCAAAATATAGCTTTATTTGGACATTTAAGCCTTTACTTTTAAAATCCTATATCAGAATGCTCCAATATTTCCCAGTGACAGTCTGAGATGTATATACTATCACCCTGATGTGAAATGAGTCTGGCTAAACAGGAGGTTTCGTTTGTAGAGCAGCCATTAAGAGATACAGTATAGCTTAAATTAGCTGCCTGAAAACGAGTTGAAATATAGCTTTATGTGGACATTTAAGCCTTTAATTTTAAAATACTATGTCAGAATGGTCCGATATTACCCAGTGACAGTCTGGGATGTGTATATTATCATCCTGAGGTGAAAGGACTCTGGGTAAACAGGAGATTTCGTTTTTAGAGCAGCCTTTAAGAGTTACAATATGTCTTTAATTAGCAGCCAAAATATAGCTTTAATTGGACATTTAAGCCTTTACTTTTAAAATCCTATATCAGAATGCTCCAATATTTCCCAGTGACAGTCTGAGATGTATATTCTATCAACCTGATGTGAAATGAGTCTGGCTAAACAGGATGTTTCGTTTTTAGAGCAGCCTGAAAAAGAGTTACAGTATGGCTTTAATTAGCAGCCTGAAAAAGAGTTACAATATGGCTTTAATTAGCAGCCTGAAAAAGAGTTACAATATGTCTTTAATTAGCAGCCAAAATATAGCTTTAATTGGACATTTAAGCCTTTAATTTTAGAATCCTATATCAGAATGCTCCAATATTTCCCAGTGACAGTCTGAGATGTATATACTATCACCCTGATGTGAAATGAGTCTGGCTAAAGAGGATGTTTCGTTTTTAGAGCAGCCTGAAAAAGAGTTACAGTATGGCTTTAAATTGCAGCCTGAAAAAGAGTTACAGTATGGCTTTAATTAGCAGCCTGAAAAAGAGTTACAATATGGCTTTAATTAGCAGCCAAAATATAGCTTTAATTGGACATTTAAGCCTTTAATTTTCAAATCCTTACTCAGAATGCTCCAATATTTCCCAGTGACAGTCTGAGATGTATATACTATCAACATTATGTGAAATGAGTCTGGCTAAACAGGATGTTTCGTTTTTAGAGCAGCCTGAAAAAGAGTTACAGTATGGCTTTAATTAGCAGCCTGAAAAAGAGTTACAATATGGCTTTAATTAGCAGCCTGAAAAATAGTTACAATATGTCTTTAATTAGCAGCCAAAATATAGCTTTAATTGGACATTTAAGCCTTTAGTTTTAGAATCCTATATCAGAATGCTCCAATATTTCCCAGTGACAGTCTGAGATGTATATACTATCACCTTGTTGTGAAATGAGTCTGGCTAAACAGGATGTTTCGTTTTTAGAGCAGCCTGAAAAAGAGTTACAGTATGGCTTTAATTAGCAGCCTGAAAAAGAGTTACAATATGGCTTTAATTAGCAGCCTGGAAAAGAGTTACAATATGTCTTTAATTAGCAGCCAAAATATAGCTTTAATTGGACATTTAAGCCTTTACTTTTAAAATCCTATATCAGAATGCTCCAATATTTCCCAGTGACAGTCTGAGATGTATATTCTATCAACCTAATGTGAAAGGAGTCTGGCTAAACAGGATGTTTCGTTTTTAGAGCAGCCTGAAAAAGAGTTACAGTATGGCTTTAATTAGCAGCCTGAAAAAGAGTTACAATATGGCTTTAATTAGCAGCCTGAAAAAGAGTTACAATATGTCTTTAATTAGCAGCCAAAATAGAGCTTTAATTGGACATTTAAGCCTTTAATTTTAGAATCCTATATCAGAATGTATATACTATCACCCTGATGTGAAATGAGTCTGGCTAAACAGGATGTTTCGTTTTTAGAGCACCCTGAAAAAGAGTTACAGTATGGCTTTAATTAGCAGCCTGAAAAATAGTTACAATATGGCTTTAATTAGCAGCCTGAAAAAGAGTTACAATATGGCTTTAATTAGCAGCCAAAATATAGCGTTAATTGGACATTTAAGCCTTTACTTTTAAAATCCTATATCAGAATGCTCCAATATTTCCCAGTGACAGTCTGAGATGTATATACTATCACCCTGATGTGAAATGAGTCTGGCTAAACACGAGGTTTTGTTTGTAGAGCAGCCATTAAGAGATACAGTATAGCTTAAATTAGCAGCCTGAAAACGAGTTGAAATATAGCTTTATGTGGACATTTAAGCCTTTAATTTTAATATACTATGTCAGAATGATCCGATATTACCCAGTGACAGTCTGGGATGTGTATATTATCATCCTGAGGTGAAAGGAGTCTGGCTAAACAGGAGATTTCGTTTTTGAAGCAGCCTTTAAGAGTTACAATATGGCTTTAATTAGCAGCCTGAAAAAGAGTTGAAATATAGCTTCAGTGGACATTTATGCCTTTAATTTTAAAATCTGACATCAGAATAGTCCTATATTACCCAGTGACACTCTGGGATGTGTATACTGTTACGCTGAGGTGAAATGAGTCTAGCTAAACAGGAGGTTTGCTTTTTAGAGCAGCCTGAAAAAGAGTTACAATATGGCTTTAATTAGCAGCCTGAAAAGGAGTTGAAATATAGCTTTAGTGGACATTCAAGCCTTTAATTTTAAAATCCTATTTCAGAATAGTCTGTGATGACCAGTGACAGTCTGGGATGTGTATACTATCACCCTGACGTGAAATGACTTTAGCTGAACAACTGGTTTCGTTTTAGAGCAGCCTGAAAAAGAGTTACAATATGGCTTTAATTAGCAGCCTGAAAAAGAGTTACAATATGGCTTTAATTAACAGCCTGAAAAAGAGTTACAATATGTCTTTAATTATCAGCCAAAATATAGCTTTAATTGGACATTTAAGCCTTTAATTTTAAAATCCTATATCAGAATGCTCCAATATTTCA